>OY755243.1:4698569-5241912 GCA_963576725.1 Azorinus chamasolen | reverse complement strand
TTGATGGATGGATGAATTGACTGACACCAAACTATATCCCTCTGACAATGGCTAGGAATAATAATAAACGTGTTGATTTTGACATCTGTGTAGTGCCTGTTTATTAACCCTTTCCTCCATAAATACACCTTTCTACGCCTCTGTAAAAATCACCTATTGAAAACATTGTGATAAATAGAGCACTAAAAATGTTGTTCCTATTGGAGCAATGCTCTATTAATCACAATGGTTTCAAACTACAAAATTCTAAAACTTTCCTTCTCTCTTAAGTTAACGCTCCTTTTAAGTAGATTTAATCAAAGTGGTTGGATCTAAAATAGCCTGAGGGAATGGGTTAATCTCTCACCTCATGAATATTCATGAAAGAAATAATTTATGAATATAAATCAGCTGAATTTTCATAATGGTATCATGAACAGAATAATGCATAAGTAAACAGAGTTATATACCCTGACACGACAGCTCTCACAGAAGTGGTCGATTTAACCATTTACTCCAAAGATACACTTTTCAAAGCCTTTGCAAACAGAGTAGACCAGGATAAAACCGCCCCTGTTGGAGCTCTCGTATTGGCATGTTTTCCGTTTGGTATATAAATTTGAATGTACAGTTTTAACCATAGTAACCAAAACCTTTCTTGATTATATGCCATTACAAATTTTAAGCTAATGAACCCATTCCTCCATAGGCTATTTTTAGACCCAATCTTTTTTAATAAATCTACCGAAAAGGAGCATTAACTAGAGAAAAGGATTTTTTTTTTAGAATTTTGTAGTTTGAAACCATTGTGATAAATAGAGTATTTGCTCCTATAGGAGCAAATGCTCTATTTATCACAATGGTTTCAAGAAGTGACTTTTACAGAGGCGCAGAAAGGCGTATTTATGGAGGATTTTTTAGAATTTTGTACTTTGAAACCATTGTGATAAATAGAGTATTTGCTCCTATAGGAGCAAATGCTCTATTTATCACAATGGTTTCAAGAAGTGACTTTTACAGAGGCGCAGAAAGGCGTATTTATGGAGGATAGGTTTTTTTTTTATTTATACATAATGCCATGGAGTAAAGAGTTAGAAGTTTCACTATACCAATGAAAATTGCTAAAAACAATATTCTTCTTCACTGAAAAAGTTGTCAAGGCCAAGCACAAACAAGAGCAATACGATATTGATCTGCAATTATCCAAAGCACGAGCACAGTTGCACTATGCACTGACAGGGTTCAACAATAAAAATTAATTTGATGAGAAACCAGGGAAAATACAAACAAAACAGAATCTTCATAAAAAACATGACACATGCAACACTCCTGGTTTGATAACTAGGATTTTGAAGTATGGCAGACGACACATCTAAAAAAATATTTATCAAGAGACATGGCAACACCTCATAAATCAGGTTTTTTGTTTGTTCAATTTGCAGTAACCTTTACCTCCACTTTAACTCTTTCCTCCATAAATACGCCTTTCTTATAATGCCTCTGTAATAACCACTTCTTGAAACCATTGTGATAAATAGAGCATTTGCTCCTACTGGGCCTTCACTATTTACAGGTAGGTATTTTGACGTGAATAGCAAGCGAAGGGTTAAAATGCAATGGATAATCCATGTGTCTAACTTATAACAGAGTCCATGTGTCTAACTTATAACAGAGTCCATTCAGTATGATAGGCTTAAAAATGAATGACAAAATATGCAGACAATAATCCAGAAGGCTCATCTATGTCTACATTTGTTTCCCCAAATTCAAAGGGTTAAAGTCCCACTGAGTTCTACTGACAGCATGACATTATTGATCCAAGTACTTTGAACCCTTTTGAACACAGCAAATGAACTGGCTGTCAATTGCAAACAGTGTAGACCCAATCAGAGGGCTCTTAGGTGTCAGTCAGTACACTAACTGGTTGCCATTCAAAATCCTCTCATAAATTATATCCTCATATACTGAATGAACTCTACCTTTACAATGCAATGGACTATTCCACTCTGAAAATTCAGCAATGATTGGGTTAAGCAAGTTGTTACAATTGTGTACCAAAGAAATAAAACTTTCCAGTTTTAAGTATGTCACAGCTGTGAATATACTTATTCCTTCTTATTACACTGGAGACTGACACTTTAATATCACTGGGCCATCATCATTTACTGATATAAATAAACAGAGTTCCATGGAAATATAACCTTTTTCCCTGTTGAATATTCATGTAAACAAGAGCACCGCATGATGGTGCAAATACTCGTCTGTTCCATCATTGCCCCTGTGACCATGAACAATGTGTGAAGTTTAAAAACATTTGCATGAATAGTAAAGAGGTAATAGCTAATAGTTTCTAGACAACAATGACAACTAGAACTATCACTAAAGGTGATGGAATAACCCTGCACAGCAGCCTAGATGGCAAATCCAAATACCCATGTTTCAAGGCAAAATGACAGAAAATTACTCAAAGTTCAAAGGGAGATAATTCTGCAATGCTCAGCGGTAAATACATAAGAATTGCTTCTTGCACATTTGCTATTCATGAATAATAATGTATACCACATATAAACTCAATATCTTTAAAACAGAAGGAGGCGTTCGCGACCTCTGTGAGCTACCCATGTTCAAATGCGGATAGACCAACCGACCGACCATGTTCAAATGTGGACCGACTACCGGACAGGGTGATTCAAGTATACCGGGGTATAATGATGATGACAACGCAGACACCAGAGTTACGACAATAGCTTGCATTTTTTTCTTCAACCCCCCCCCCCCCCCCCCAAAAAAAAACCAACAGACAAGCTAAAAATAACAAGGGCATGTTGTATTGCTATGCAAGACATGAGTCCCCCACCGGGCTGAAAAAAAACCTCCTCTCTCCCCACCCCACCCACCCATGGTGTGGCTGACCATGGTATATACATGACCACCTGAATGGTATTAGTACCTACTTTCATACATTGAATCAGTAAATAAAAAGTTATTGTCCAGACAAGAAAATATGAAAAAGGGGAGTAACTCCAAAAATATTGATGCTAGAGTTATTGCCCTTGTGCATGACACTACACCTCATCATGCTTGTTCCATATGAGAAGTTTCAAATCAATTGAACCAGTACATAAAGAGTTATTAACTGGACAAGAAAATATGAAAAGGGGAATAACTCCAAAAATATAGATGCTAGAGTTATGGCCCTTGTGCATGACACTACCCCTCATCATGCTTGTTCCATATGTGAAGTTTCAAATCAATTGAACCAGTAGATAAAGAGCTATTGTCCGGACAAAAAAATATGAAAAAGGGGAATAACTCCAAAAATATTGATGCTAGAGTTATGGCCCTTGTGCATGACACTACTCCTGATCATGCTTCTTCAATGTGTGAAGTTATAATGAATTTGGCCTAACTTTGTAGGAGATATTGCCCGGACACGAAGCGTGACAGACGGACTGACATGAAAAAGGGGAAAACTCCAAAAATATTGATGCTAGAGTTATGGCCCTTGTGTATGACACTACCCCTCATCATGATTGTTCCATATGTGAAGTTTCAAATCAATTGAACCAGTAGATAAAAGAGTTATTGTCCGGACAAAAAAATATGTAAAAGGGGAAGAACTCCAAAAATATTGATGCTAGAGTTATGGTCCTTGTGCATGACACTAGCCCTCATCATGCTTCTTCAATGTGTGAAGTTATAATGAATTTGGCCTAACTTTGTAGGAGATATTGCCCGGACACGAAGCGTGACAGACGGACTGACATGAAAAAGGGGAAAACTCCAAAAATATTGATGCTAGAGTTATGGCCCTTGTGTATGACACTACCCCTCATCATGATTGTTCCATATGTGAAGTTTCAAATCAATTGAACCAGTAGATAAAAGAGTTATTGTCCGGACAAAAAAATATGTAAAAGGGGAAGAACTCCAAAAATATTGATGCTAGAGTTATGGTCCTTGTGCATGACACTAGCCCTCATCATGCTTCTTCAATGTGTGAAGTTATAATGAATTTGGCATAACTTTGTAGGAGATATGGCCCGGACACGAAGCGTGACAGACGGACGGACGGACACACTAACGAATGGGTAGTTGTGTGACTTTTTCCTTTGATCTTTTCTTGTGGGACTAGTGCCACAAGTAAAACGTATTTTTGGCTCTAACTTTGGAATAGAATGATCTGGAAGCTAACCCTAACCCTAACCCTATGTCCCACAACTGGCCAGGTTAATGTCACAAGAAATGGCCAGGTTAATGTCACAAGAGATGGCCAGGTTAATGATTTTACTTGTGGGACTAGTTAGAAAAAGTCACACAACTACCCTTTGGTGAGTGCGGACGGACGGACAGACGGACAGACAGACGGACAGACGGACGGACAGACAGACAGACGAAGGCCATTCCTATAACCCCCTTCCGCTATGCGGAGGCAAGTTTCTTGAAAATCCTTCAAGGGGTATAGGAGATATGGAGCGGACACGAAATTGTTACGGACAGACGGACAGACGGACGGACGGACAGACGGACGGACAGACAGACAGACGAAGGCCATTCCTATAACCCCCCTCCGCTATGCGGTGGGGGATAATTAATAAACCCACAAGCAAAACATGTAGAAAACGCATTTTTCAACTGAAAGACTTTCACCCAAGCTATCTGCATACCAAATATAAATTGTCTAGCAAATGTAGTACAAACTTATAACAAACTTTTAATGACAGCCAAGTTTTCAAAATAATGACCTTGACCTGATTTCAGGTATCTTCTTGTCATCTGTAAGGTCCTTACCAAAGCTATCTGAATACCAAAGGTGAATTGGCTAGCGTTTGTGGATCAGAAGTTATAGCAAAATGTTAAAGTTTGTTAAAAACAGCCAAGTTTTCAAAATAGTGACCTTGACCTTGACCCAATTTCATGTATCCTTGTACAGTGATGTCTCGTTAATCCGGAAACGTTTGTTCCTGACGAAATTTCCGGATTAACGAATTTTCCGGATTAACGAATCACCGTCGTATGCTGCAAAATATCAACTCAATCATAAACATTGTATATGTATATGTACACATTTACTTTCGCATCAAGAAATTTTTTCTTGTGTGCATATGTCCGTAATAATCGCAAGTCATATCAAAATAATTGCCTTGTTTGTCGTTCTAAATGCTTTTTGCACCCTATCCATAAGTGTCAGTTCTCTCATTTGAGTAATACAATGTGGATTATCGAATATGCCTGCGGGCAAATTTTGTAAAATCGACGTAGGTCTCCATGTTTGACATGACTGGTTTCCCGAATATTCCATCCGCGTACATGTACTTGTAAGTCGGGAACCAGCCAGCTCACGCGTGAGTTAGAATCTTAGGGAATCCCTAAATAGCGGGAATCCCCGATAAATACTGAATTAGCAAATCATTTAAGGTGATTAACAGTTTAACGATGGCGGCGCGGTTTTAACGTAACAAATTAATTGGGCGAGTGTGCATCTCATTAAGGAACATTAATGAATATCAAACATCACTACCCGCGTGCCATATGCTTTGATAAATAGCCAGTTTGCACACAGTCGGGGGTTGTTTTACCCATGCCCGTGATTGTAAACAAAAGTATTCGCACCTCCGCGGTGCACTATTGTTAAGTGTCAGGGGTGGGCAATTAAGCCCCGGGTCTACCGACCCGGCCGGATTAACGAGTCACAAATACAGGTAAATACATAGATTGGTTACCGGAAATTTATGTCCGGTTCCGGAACGCGAATTTCCGGATGTAACGAGTCAATTTACTGCACAAAAAATCCGTTCCCCACGACTTTCGTCCGGATCGCGAGTTTTCCAGATTAACGAATTCCGGATTAACGAGACATCACTGTATATAATGAATTTTCTAGCATACATGTGGTTCAGAAGTGAAGATAAAATGTTGGAAGTTTTTCAATGATGGCCAACTTGTCAAACTAGTGACCTTGACCTAATTTCAAAAATCTTTATATCAACTGAAAGGCCTTTACCAAATCCATCTGTATACCAAATATGAATTGCCTAGCATTTGTAGTTCAGAAGTTATAGCAATGTTAAAGTTTGTTAAAAACAGCAAAGTTTTTGAAATAGTGCTGGATAGTGTAGTCTAAGTCAGAAAGGGGAGATAACTAGCAAAATTAAAAGGTTACGTGCCTTGGGAAATGGGACCCCTTATAATAGTTAACATGCATACCAAATTTGAACCAAATATCTTGGACAGTTTCTGAGACATGGACCTTAACATAAAACAATGAAAATTCTAAGTCGAAAAAGGGGCATAATTATGGCAAAATTAATTTCAAGGTTACCTACCCTTATGAAATTGGTTCCCCTTGTGATAGTAAACATGCATACCAAATGTGAACCAAATATCTTTGATGGTTTCAGAGAAATAGACCTTAACAAAAAGGTTAACCATCGCTGACGCAGATGAGGTCATGACAGTCACTCCACTTTTTGAAAAAGTAGAGCTAAAATCTGGCTAAAAAGAATGTTCAAGCTTACCTTGAATATTCAGGGTGTTTTTTAAAGAGAAGTGTATCATGAGAAACAATGCAGACCCTCTCATCTGGGTCTACACTGTCTGCTAAGGACATTACTGAAAATGTTTTATCTTTTCTATTCAGCAAAATGTTGCTCTTGCATCATGAATGATACTAAATGAACCAATCAGTCTAATGTCAGCAAGACTGATCAGACCTTGAATGTATCTCATGGAAGTTTAATATTTTATTCACTAGAATAGATATACATCAATAAGCAGACCCAACTAAAAATAGAGAGTGTATTAAATTTAGCATGATCTTTAAGATGAATGCATCATCATTCCAAAGTTGGAAGTGGAAGTGGAAGTAGCTAAGATACCACCCATAGGGAGACATCAACCCTTAACCCTTTCCTCCATAAATACACATGTCTACGCCTCTGTAATAGTCACTTCTTGAAACCATTAGATAAATAGAGCATTTGCTCCATAGGAGCAAATGCTTTATTTATCACAATGGTTTCAATACTACACAATTCTAATGTTTTCCTTTTCCCTTGTAAATGCTCCTTTTTGGTAGACTATTCAAAAAGATTGGGTCTAAAAATAGCTCAGGGAATGGGTTAACTCCATGCAAACAGAGCAGAGCCTGATCAGGGGACTCCTGAAGGTATCCATTATCCATGACATCATTATTTCTTATATGAATATTCACGGTGTAAAGGGCTAATAATTTCACATATATTACATTTGTATAATATTTATGTACCTGCATCATGACTGCCATCAAGAGGGCCACCATTTGTTTTTCTGGTGTAGGTCTACATACAATCAAGGCTGGTGAGACTTGACTAATATATCTGTGACTTAAATTCTCTGTGAAAAGTCTGCGCTGAGAAAATAGTCACACAAAATTAATTAAATTAGAATTGTGTCCATAGGGCATGGCTGCCTGTGTCAACATCCTACAATAAAACCTTTCTACAATGGTCACTAAAAATATTCTGAGTCTTTTAAACTTAAATTAACTAAAACTGTCTCCTCCCTTTCTGAATATTAATTCAACAAAACATTATATATAAAAAATTATCACAAAAAAAGAGTTTTTGTGACAAACAGTGTAGATCCTGATCGCAGGGCTCCTCATTCCCTCATAGGCTATTTTAAGAACCTACCTCTTTGGATATTAATCTACTAAAGAAAAGCATTTACTAGAAAATGGAAAATTTTAGAATTGTGTAGTTTTTAAAACATTGGGATAAACAGAGCATTTGCTCCATGTAAGCAAATGCTCTATTTATCACGAAAGTTTCCAAAAGTGAATATTACAGAGGCATCAAAAGTCATCAATATGCGGGAATGGGGTTTAGCAAACCCCTGCTTTTAGAGACATCAATAATTATACATTACATACCAGCTATAGAGAGATTCTATTCCAATCAATGACTATTTTCCTCATTAGCAACTTGCCCACAGCTGGGTTACTGTTCATTGGCCAAATAACCCCTTACTTCACATAAACACCTATTCACGCCTTTGTAAACAGAGTATATAGACCTACAGGAGCCATCTGATCATGGTCTGCTCTGTTTGCTCTATGATTAAAATACCTATGTGATGCTATGGCATCATAAATATTCATTAAATAACTCTAAAGAAAAGTTTACAATTGTATAATGCTAGCTGCAAAGATTACCATATATTTACTCGACAACACCCAGTCCCCCAACTTGCTTAACCCATGATGAAAATTAGAGCTGGGTGCAGTGCCAACACTCGTCTGATTTGGTCTGCCTTGTCCAGCTAAATTTAAAAAAATTGAAAAAAATAAAGGGGCATAACTCCAAAATTTTGAAATCAAGAGTTCTTATGTAGGGACCTTCTCCTCAAAGAGATCTACCAACCTATGAAGTTTCATGTTGATACCTCTTATACTTTTTGAGTAATGAGCTACATTAACGTATTGGCAACGACAACGACAACGCCTAAAACCCAGTGATCAGAATAGCTCGATTTTTCTTCAAAATAGATGAGCTAACATAATGTCTGCTCAATCTCTGATTTACTGAACTTAAATATTTTCGCTCATATACAATCGTAAAACCCTTTGAAAAACTATTGATAGAGTGTCAAACAGCTTGGACCCTCTTACTCACGACAGCATCTGATCTTGATAAAAAAAAAAAAGCTCTTTACAAATGCCATGTACCTAGCATTACCTTGGTTAAGACGAAAATGACCATTAAGAAAGCCATAAGAATGCAACAGCAAAATGTCTAACCTATTAACCCTTTTCATGCTATCAATTATGATGTCAGCTGAAAATTGCATTACAATCATACTTAAACATTTATCGAGAAGGCTTAATTGTTTGAGAAACTATTGGCCAATTGCAAAAAGCTTGGACCAGCTGAGGAGATGCCAAGTTACTCAGAGTCTCATCAGTAACCAAGCTTTTATCAGATGCCAGTAAAGACCTGCGAGCATGAGAAAGGTTAATACCCTGAACGGTATGATAAACATGACACCAGACTAGCCTTGTTGGACTTCCAACAAACAACCTTTGAATGCTAATTACTTCTGATATAAATCCTGTTCAACACATGGCATCAATAAGATATGGAAAATCAATGGAGCTACAGGAGAAAATATATTCTACAGGAGGAAAAAAAATCTTGATGCTAATACTGGTCAAGACATCCAGTCATTATCTACTGTGAAAAAAATCATTCTTAACAATCTTGTCAGCTTAAGTTGTTTTAATATTCCACTTAAAAAAAACCTTACCCCTTTCTTCACATAAATGCATTTTCATGCATTTGCAAACAGTGTAGACCCAGATCAGACAGCTCCTGAAAGAGCTGTCTGATCAGGGTCTGCTCTGTTTGCTAATGGAATCTGATAGATCAGTTTCTTTAGTTTCTAAAATGGCTGCAATTTTCCACCATTCATATTTCATTGTAACTATTTTTCAATGAAATTCATAAAAAATATAGAACAGGAAAAGGGTTAAATCAAAACGTTGAGAGTACTGCACATGGATTAGACTTGAATATTACATAATGATGTTGTTGAGGAAATGCACTATCCCTTCTCTTGCTAAGTCTGAAGTTACCAATGGCATCTCATTAAGATTCAAACTGTTGAAGATCCAAACTGTTTGCAACTCACTCAATATTTAGAATGAATTAACAGAATAATAAGAAAACAGAATCGCTGTGCATTCAAATCCCGGTCCGGGCATTTGGAATTTTCATGTGAGGTAGCCTTCCAGCTGGCTTGCCGTAGGTCGATGGTTCTACCTGGATGTTCTTCTGTGCACGAAACAATTCAATTTGTTCCGTGCACAGAAGCACCTCTGAGGTCTTCCTCCACCTGTAATTAGTTGGATGTCGTGATATGACTCAAATATTGTAAAACCCGATAAACAAGAGCACCACAAGCGGGTGCGAACGCTTGTCTGTCGGCATTGTCAAGATGAACATGCATACCAAAAATGAAGGTTGTAAATGAAAAATTGAAGAAGTTATGGTCAATGTTAAGATTTCGGACGACAACGACGACAAAGACGATGATGCGGACGCCGGATTTACGACAATAGCTCGTGATTTCTTCGAAACAGACGAGCTAAAAAGAATTAGAATAGCTGTAAAAAAAGTCTGTTCAGAGTTTACTTTTCAACACTGGCATGAAAATTAATGCTGAATCCATCTTCAGTACTCTCAGTCCTTTGATTTATTTCAGGTACACTGTAAAATTTACTGCTGTCTCATTATATGCAATTATATTTCCACAACTATTGCAATTATGAAACTAACCCTTAAACTGCAAGAACCGAGTACATGGAACCTTGCAAACAGTGTAGAACCAGATCAAATGGGCCATTAGGGAGCCTTTTGGTCAGGGTCTACACTGTTTGTTATACAAATCATTTCCTTCAGTGATTAAAATTTGATACAATTTTTTGCATAACTAATATTCAGAAAGGGCGGAGCCAGTTTTAACTAGAGGTTTGTTTTTGTCACAAAAACAGATGTCTCCCCCTCCCAACCTCTTTCCAATACACAAGTGTAATGTCTGTAACTTCAAACTTATCAGGGTCTAATGTTTAAGTCATCAGGGGCAATTACTCCAACATTGTCAGAGGGAGACAATTCAAAAGCCCCAGATACACAATAACACATGCTAGTCAACATTCTTGTGAAGTTTGGTGACTCTAGTACTAGTGGTTTCAGATACATGTGACACAAAGTAAAGTTTCTCTTATTTAAGTCATAAGGGGCAGTAACTCTAAAGTTATCAGGGGAGACAATTTAAAAAACCCAGATGCACAACAACTCATGCTGGTGAACATTCCTGTGAAGTTTGGTGACTCTAGCCCTACTGGTTTCAGAGAAACGTGCAGCACAAAGTTTCTCTAATTTTAAGTTAACATATCAGGGGCAGTAACTCAAGAATTATAAGGGGAGACAATTAAAAAACCCAGGTGCACAACAACTCATGCTGGTGAACATTCCTGTGAAGTTTGGTGACTCTAGCCCTAGTGGTTTTAAAGATATGCATGACAAAAAAATTCTCTAATTAAATGTAATCATATCAGGGGCAATAACTCCAAAGTTATCAAGGGAAGACAATTCAAAAACCCAAGTTGTACAACAACTCATGCTGGTCGACATTCCTGTGAAGTTTGGTGACTCTAGCCCTAGTGGTTTCAGAGATATGCACGACACTAAGTAAAGTTTGTCTAATTTTAAGTCATCAGGGGCAGTAACTCCAAAGTTAACAGGGGAGATAATTCAAAAAACCTAAGAGCAAAACAACTCATGCTTGTGAACAATCCTGTGAAGTTTGGTGACTCTAGCCCTACTGGTTTCAGAGATACGCGCGACACAAAGTTTGTATAAATTTAAGTATTCATATCAGGGGCAATAACTCAAGAATTATCAGGGGGAGACAATTAAAAAACCATAGGTGCACAACAACTCATGCTGGTGAACATTCCTGTGAAGTTTGGTGACTCTAGTACCAGCGGTTTCAGAGATACGCGCAACACAAAGTTTTTCTAATTTTAAGTCATCAGGGGCAATAACTCCAAAATTATCAAGGGGAGACAATTCAAAAACCATAGGTGCACAACAACTCATGCTGGTGAACATTCCTGTGAAGTTTGGTGACTCTAGCCCAACTGGTTTCAGAGATACGCGCGACACAAGTTTGTGACGGACAGACGGACAGACATACTAACAAATGGGTAGTTGTGTGACTTTTTCCTTTGATCTTTTCTTGTGGGACTAGTCCCACAAGAAAAACTATTTTTGGCTCTGACTTTGGAAAAGAATGATCTGGAAGCTAACCCTAACCCTAACCCTATGTCCCACAACTGGCCAGGTTAATGTCACAAGAAATGGCCAGGTTAATGTCACAAGAGATGGCCAGGTTAATGATTTTACTTGTGCGACTAGTTAGAAAAAGTCACACAACTACCCTTTGGTGAGTGCGGACGGACGGACGGACGGACGGACGGACAGACAGACAACTCTGGCAAAAACAATATATCTCCCCATAAATGGGGGAGACATAATTATTCAGCAGATTAAAGGTTAACACATTTCAAATACACCACAGATGATTCTATTTTCAAGCAGGCTTGTTCAATATTTGGGGAAAAAAAAAGCAAATTGTTGAGCATTGTCAAACGCTGCTTGCCTGCATTATGTAAACTAATTTAGCTATACTCAAATAACTCCTTCGCCAAAAGTAACTTTAAACAAATGTAAATGGAGACATTGATTGAGATGAAACAAGGATTTGATTTCATTTATATGCTAAATTTCTAAATAACCTTTTAAGAAGAAGTCAATTTAATTGTATTTTCATTAACTAATCTTAGAGGTGTTCTTTTTTCCAGCGAACAATATCGAGTTAATGTCTTGACACTTCCAATACCATTGACATCGACAACAAATAAGTTGACACAGTTGAATCATAAAACTTTTGAAAAGAAAGGTAACAAAATATTGAACACTTTGAATGCATGTAAAGAGTGAACTAGATTTTACAAACAGTGAAGACCCAGATAAGAGGGTCTTAGTCTTTAACACAGAAATGACACTTTAGTTAACCCTTTCATTCATATGAATGCTTTTTCATGCCTTTAGTACATAATTATGCCATTATAAAATATCAGCTAATAATTATTCATAATGTTATTATTCTAACATGAATATTCTACAGAAGCATATTTTGGATAATAAATTGGAATGAGAAGAGAAGGAAAGCGATAAAAATCATTGCCAAATAACTTCCTTTTAAAAAACTACTACCAAATACCAATTTAGTATAGTATAAATGCAGAGTGAAAGTCATGCAGAAAGCTTCTATATGAGCTTTCTGCATAACTTTCACCCTGCATTAAGCAGCCACCTGTCTTAAAGTATCTAAATTCTTCTCTACAAGAGTTCAGGTTTAGAGGGGTCTGCTGTATACTACAATACACCGGTAAACTGCAATGCCACTTAGTTAACTAATGAGCAGCTCGTAACAACAAAGTTGTAACGAAGGTAAAAACAACTGTACACCACTGAAGTTATATAGTAAATACCTCTCTACAACAACAAGAGGGCCAAGATGGCCCTTAATCGCTCACCTGATTACCATAGATTTAAGATTTTTGCTGGGTAGCCCATGGGTTGGGCCAATATTGACCGTAGGGACAATATTTGAACAATGTTGATAGTGGATCATGAGCAGTGGTTCTGCAGAACAAGATTTTCAAGACAATGATTCTGACCAATGAAGATTGGGCTAAAAATGTGCCCTCTAGAGTAATTTTTCTAAGATTTGACTTAGTGACCTACTTTTTATTCCCACCCCACCCATGATCACACTCAACCTTGATATCACCAAGACAAACACACTGAGTAAGTTTGAGGAAGATTGGGCTAAAAATGTGGCTGCTGGAGTGTAAACTAGAATTTTCTAAGATATGACACAGTGACCTACTTTTTGACCACACGTAACCCACTTTCAAACTTGTCCAAGATTTTATTGGACAATCATTCTGACCAATTTTCATGAAGATTTGCCTATTAGTGTGACCTCTAGAGTGTTCACAAGGTTTTCCTACTATTTGACCTAATGACCAAGTTTTTAACCCAACATAACCCACTTTCAAACTCATTCGAGATTTTATCAAGACAATCACTATGACTAAGTTTCATGAAAATTTGAAAAAATATGTGACCACTAGTGTTCACATGGTTTTTCTACTGTTTGAAACTAGTGACCTAGTTTTTAATCCCACTTGACCCACTTTCAAAATCATCCGAGATTTTATCAAGACATTCATTCTGACCAAGTTTCATGAAGATTGGACTAAAATTGTGACCACTACAGTGTTCACAAGGTTTTTCTACTGTTTGACCTAGTGACCTAGTTTTTAACCCCACTTGACCCACTTTCGAACTCGTCCGATATTTTATCAAGACATTCAATCTGACCAAGTTTCATGAACATTGGACTAAAATTGTGACCACTAGAGTGTTCACAAGGTTTTTCTACTGTTTGACCTAGTGACCTAGTTTTTTACCCCACGTAACCCACTTTTCAAACTCCTCCGAGATTTTATCAAGACTATCATTCTGACCAAGTTTCATGAAAATCGGGCTTAAAATGTGACCTCTAGAGGGTTCATAAGGTTTTCCTACTATTTGACCTAGTGACCTAGTTTTTAATCCAACTTGACCCACTTTCGAACTCGTCCGAGATTTTATCAAGACATTAATTCTGACCAAGTTTCATGAAGATTGGACTACAATTGTGACCACTAGAGTATTCACAAGCAAATTGTTGACGATGCACGACGGACATTCAAGTCTCCCAAAAGCTCACCCTGAGCTTTGCTCAGGTGAGCTAAAAACAAAGTCCAACTTTGGATTTTTAAGGTGGGTGGTAAAGTTGTGTGAAAAGCTCCTAAAGGAACTTACCTAGATTCTGCATTTAGGTGCAACATGATGTTAGACCCTTTCCATTATAAACATTTTTCAGTCTTTGAAAACAGAGAAGACTGTGATCAGATGGCTCCCATAGGAGCCATCTGATCAAAGTCTGCTCCGTTTGAGTATGGAATTATATAGATCTGTTCCTAGTTTTTGTCAAAGCAGAAACTTCCCTTGATTGATTTACATTATAAAAATTGAGTTAATGAATATTCATGAAGTGATCAATTCATGCAGAAATGTTCAATAGGGAAAGGGTTAAAATAAATCCATGCTGATAAATTAACCGTTTCCCTGTTGAATATTCATGTAAGAAATAATAATAGCATGAATATTTATTAGGTGAAGTTTTATAATGGCATATGAACACAGGATTGATTTTTTGGTATTGTAGAAACTGTTGAATCAGACCTATTAATAATAAATTCATAAGCAAACAGAGCAGACCCTGATCAGATGGCTCCTACAGGAGCCATCTGATCTGGGTCTACTCTGTTTGCAAGGGTGTGAAAAGGCAGTTATATGAGGGAATGGGTTAAACCATTGGTATAGTGATGTTCTACTGTATATAATCTTTCATTCTATAAACCTTACCCTGCCTACCTAAAATCATGACAATTACCAGAACCATCCTCTATAAGTACAGTCTGTTATGGTTAAAGTAATTGTTTCCTTTTTAAGACAATACTGTTCAGACTACCCACACACTTGCAGACTAAATATGGACAAGACAGTTACCACAGAAATAAAATTTCTTGTAAACCCATGTGTTCAAGGATCATCAAATGATCGTGACTGTTACATACACAAACACCTGAATACTGGAAACCAGTAAATCCTTTACCTGTTCAATTAAGTCTTGCAATTGAAATAATGACATCATGAATATTGAAATAATGACATCATGAATATCTATTTGCTTAACTTTTATAATGGTACATGAAAACAGGCTATTTAACTTGGCAGAAACTATAGAATTAAATCTGTTTAGTTCCATACACAAACAGTGCAGACTCTGATTAGTTACGGCTACTATAAAGGATGTTGTCCGACATGGGTCTGCTTAAGTGTTTGTAAAGGCGTGAAAAGGCATTTATATGAAGGAAAGGGTAACTGGTATTTGCAAATGTTGCAAATCTAGATCAGAGGGCTCCTCGAGAAATGTTCTGATTAAGGTCTGCATTGTTTGTCAATCAAAATTGTCTAACAAATTCCATCTGTTCATACTGAACGGTTTTTGCCATTGAACAATGAATATCAAAACTTAAACAGCCACTGATCAGCCTTGCTTTCTTGAAAGATCGTTGACTGAGTGGCAGTAACCGCTAAGCATTCCAAAATCGGCGTCAATTCTGTAACTCCGTATCAAATGTAGGGCAGAGGTGTCATTGATAGAAATTTTATGTATCGATATATTGATGGAAAAATATTGACGATATATCGATTTCTCTACATGAACACGATTTATATTCTGTAGTTGCATACATCTGAGTGTAAAATGTCAAAAGAACAGTTATGTTTTAAAATCAGTTGGTCATAAAATAACAGCCAATATTTTCAAGGGTTCCATTCTGGAAATATCTAGACAATGTAGCTGAATTAGGCCTAACCCACCGAGTAAACACCGGAAAATGGGGAAAAAATGGGGCCAGCACTAAGGGGTCGGAAATTTTTTCACTGGAAAATGAAAGTATGCATGGAAATACTTCAGAAGAATGTCACTACAATTTGCAGCAAATGTAAGAAGTTACCAACCTGTAAGAAATGTAGCCATTGGAAAGGTGTTTATTTGTCCTCCATTTGTATTGACATTTTGAAACCAGTATCGATATCTTATCGACAGACATGTATCGATGATATATCGATATCGTTCCTATCAATGACACCTCATGTACTAACTGATTATCAACAAGAGTGTTCTAAGGAAGATGTGTGTCACAGACGGGTTGACAGAGAGGAAGGAAGACAGACAGGTAGACAGACAGACAGATAGACACAGACAGAAGACAGACTGATAACAGACATACAGAGGGACAATGATAGAGAAGTGATACTAAAGCAGGTGACACAAAATTAAACTAAAGGTAATATTTTAACCCTTAATCTGCTGAATAATTAAAACTGGATCCTCCCTTTCTGAATTTTATTTTAACCCTTTCCATGTTCTACAGTTAGTCCAATTTTCAATACCTACTGAGTATTCATGGACAAAATAGTTATAATGAAATATGGAAGGTGGAACATTGTAGCCATTTTAGAAACAAGAGATGTTTGTAAAACATGTATACCCCCCAGACCCCTTGACCTTTGATCTAGTGACCTCAACTATAGAGGTCATCTAGTGGTCATGACTAATCAACACGGCAACTTTGAAGATCCTAAGCCAAACCACTGATCATTTATTGATCTAAAAACATTTCACAAGTTAAGGTCATGGATTGGTGACCTTGACCTTTGACCTAGTGACCTCAACAACTATAGGGGTCATCTAGTGGTCACGACCAACCACCACAGCAAGTTTGAAGAATCTAAACCAAACCATTGAGCAGTTATTGATCGGAAACCATTTCATCAGTTAAGGTCATGGTGACCTTGACCTTTGACCTAGTGACCTCAAAAACAATAGGGGTCATCTAGTTGTCATGACCATCCACCACAGCAAGTTTGAAGATCCTAAGCCAAACCCTTGAGCTGTTATGGATTGGAAACCATTTCACCAGTTAAGGTCATGGTGACCTTGAACTTTGACCTAGTGACCTCAAAAACAATACAGGCCATCTAGTGGTCATGACCAACCACCACAGCAAGTTTGAAGATCCTAAGCCAAACCCTTGAGCAGTTATTGATTGGAAACCATTTCACCAATTAAGGTCATGGTGACCTTGACCTTTGACCTAGTGACCTCAAAAACAATAGGGGTCATCTAGTGGTCATGACCAACCTCCACAGCAAGTTTGAAGATCCTAAGCCAAACCCTTGCGCAGTTATTGATTGGAAATCATTTCACCAGTTAAATTCATGGTGACCTTGACCTTTGACCTAGTGACCTCAAAAACATTAAGGGCCATCTAATGGTCATGACCAACCACCTAAGCGAGTTTGAAGATCCTAAGCCAAACTCTTGAGCAGTTATTGATCAAAAACCATTTTACCAGTTAAGGTCATGGTGACCTTGACCTTTGACCTAGTGACCTCAAAAACAATAGGGGTCATCTAGTTGTCATGACCAACCACCTAAGCAAGTTTGAAGATCCTAAGCCAAATCCTTCAGCAGTTATTGATCGGAAACCATTTAATCAGTTAAGGTCATGATGACCTTGACCTTTGACCTAGTGACCTCAAAAACAATAGGGGTCATCTAGTGGTCATGACCAACCACCACAGCCAGTTTGAAGATCCCAAGCCAAACCCTTCAGCAGTTATTGATCGGAAACTATTTCACCAGTTAAGGTCATTGTGACCTTGACCTTTGACCTAGTGACCTCAAAAACAATAGGGGTCATCTAGTGGTCATGACCAACCACCACAGCAAGTTTGAAGATCCTAAGCCAAACCCTTGAGCAGTTATTGATTGGAAACCATTTCACCAATTAAGGTCATGGTGACCTTGACCTTTGACCTAGTGACCTCAAAAACAATAGGGGTCATCTAGTGGTCATGACCAACCTCCACAGCAAGTTTGAAGATCCTAAGCCAAACCCTTGCGCAGTTATTGATTGGAAATCATTTCACCAGTTAAATTCATGGTGACCTTGACCTTTGACCTAGTGACCTCAAAAACATTAAGGGCCATCTAATGGTCATGACCAACCACCTAAGCGAGTTTGAAGATCCTAAGCCAAACTCTTGAGCAGTTATTGATCAAAAACCATTTTACCAGTTAAGGTCATGGTGACCTTTACCTTTGACCTAGTGACCTCAAAAACAATAGGGGTCATCTAGTTGTCATGACCAACCACCTAAGCAAGTTTGAAGATCCTAAGCCAAATCCTTCAGCAGTTATTGATCGGAAACCATTTAATCAGTTAAGGTCATGATGACCTTGACCTTTGACCTAGTGACCTCAAAAACAATAGGGGTCATCTAGTGGTCATGACCAACCACCACAGCCAGTTTGAAGATCCCAAGCCAAACCCTTCAGCAGTTATTGATCGGAAACTATTTCACCAGTTAAGGTCATTGTGACCTTGACCTTTGACCTAGTGACCTCAAAAACAATAGGGGTCATCTAGTTGTCATGACCAACCACCACAGCAAGTTTGAAGATTCCACGCCAAGTCGTTTATTAGTTATCATTCGGAAACCATCGATCTACCGACCGACCGACCGACCTACCGACCGACCGACCGACCGACCGACATGTGCAAAGCAATATACCCCCATTTTTTCAAAAGGGGGGTATAACTAAAGAAACAGTTCTATCCCATTAGCAAACAGAGCAGACCCTGATCAGACGGCTCCTATAGGAGCTGTCTGATCTGGTTCTACTCTGCTTGCAAAAGGCGTTTATATGAGGGAAAGGGTTAAAATTAACAAAGAAATGTAGTGTCAGAATATGTCACTGAAGAATATGCTTTTTCATTACAAATAGTGGAAACCCTGATAAAAGGGGTCCTGAGGATCTGCACTGTTTGCAAAGATCTTATATACTTGCAGTTCCTGCACACCAAGGGTTAATTCAACCCAAGGGATCTTTTCATAATTTATTTTCAGCATGCACCAGTGCCATAGCACACAAACTAGGCTTCAAATGACAGAGACATCAAGAGTTCCATTCCCCAATGAATTTCCTGAAACTGGGACTTGAACCTTGACCAATGAGTTGTGAACCGACATGTCTATAATTAAGTAAAATTCAATTAACCTTTTTTTTAACTCTTTCCCTCATACAATCACTTTTTTCGTGCCTTTATAAACAAGAGTACACCTAGATCAAATTGAGTCCTTCACTTCACTTCTATAGAAGACATCTGATCAGGTCAGCTCAGTTTGTTCACCTGAGTATCAGTATCTCATTACCTGGTGAATATTCATGAAAGAAATAATGACATAAATATTTATGTGATAATGTTAATCCTGGGGCCATCTGATCTCTGTCTATTCTGTTTGCAAAGCCGTGAATAAGTACTTATGTGGAGAAAAGATTAATCCTTTCCTCGTCATACAAGCAGCTTTTCATGCATATGCAAGCAGAGTAAACCCAGATCAAACAGTTCCTGTCAGCCATCTAACCAGGCTCTGCTCTGTATGCTTATAAGTTATAACACTGTAATATATCTAAGTCTGAAGTATTTGTCATTAAGCAACACATTCCCTTGAAAAGTTAACATTATAAAAATTCATCTATTAACCCTTTCCTTCATATAAATGTGTTTTCACTCTT
The DNA here is from genome assembly GCA_963576725.1 of Azorinus chamasolen. Classification (NCBI taxonomy): domain Eukaryota; kingdom Metazoa; phylum Mollusca; class Bivalvia; order Cardiida; family Solecurtidae; genus Azorinus; species Azorinus chamasolen. The sequence goes on along the minus strand of OY755243.1, from coordinate 5,222,055 downwards.
TTGCAAACAGAGTAGACCTAGATCAGATGGCTCCTATAGGAGCCATCTGATCAGAGTCTGCTCTGTTTGCTAATGGAATTTGACAGTTCTGATTATTTACTTTCTAAAATGGCTTCAATGTTCCATCTTCCATATTTTATTATAACTATTTTGACCATGAAAATATTGAAATCGTAGGTATTGAAATTTGAAATAAACACAGAACAGGGAAATTCTACAGTATTCTGTTTATAATACACAGAATGCTGCAGTTGCTCTAGAGTAAAGTATGCTTGATTCCCATATTGTCTCAATCTATGCAATGTCAAGGTACTTAATATCATAGTTATAGACAAAAACATCAACTATCAATATTCACTGATAAATAATGCATACTATTTTACTGTAAACTTAGATGTGCACGCTGGAACAGTGTAGCCATTTTAGAAAGTATAGAAAAATATCTTTTAAATTACACTAGCAAACAGAGCAGACCCTGATCAAATCACTCCTATAGAAGCCATCTGATCTTGGTCTACTCTGTTTGAAATGGTTAACCCTTTCGCTCATGTAAACATGTTTTCACCCATTTGCAAACAGAGAAGACCCAGATCAGACGGCTCCTAGAGGAGCCGTCTGATCAGGGTCTGCTCTGTTTGCTAATAGAATTTGATAGATCTGTTTCTTTGCTTTTTAAAATGTCTACAATGTTGTACCTTCCATATTTAATTATAACTATTTTGTCCATGAATATTCAGTAGGTATTGAATTTTGTACTAAACTTATAACAGGGAAATAACCTTTCAACTCTGACTAGACCATCAGTGTTTAACTATACAGTATGTCCACTCAGTCTGAATGGCTTGAACTTGCTTGAAGATTTTGAATGACAAACAGTGCAGACCCGTATCAGAGGGCTCTTCTATGAGTCCTGTGATCTGGGTTTACACAGTTTGCATGTGTCCTGCATTCAAAGGGTTTAAGTTCTACAACACACCTTCCCTAGATACTCCATATTTCTGTGGAATCCAATTGATAGACAATATAGAAGAGCTTCTCTAAAGTGACAACTTAACCCTTTCCTTCATATGCACCAGAGCTACAGATAAAGGTGCATTATGTAACCCAAATAATAAAATAGTCATTTCTCCAACAAACCCTATACTGTGACCACTCTTTAGAATTGTCTCTGTGAACGCCTTTTCTACTATTTGGAAAAAGAATAGACCCAGATCAAATGACTTTTTTGGGAGCCATCTGATCAGGGTCTGCTCTGTTTGCTTACTGTTTAAAATGGATCTGAGCTGATTCTACTGTTTCTGCATGAGCCAAGATGTCCTGTAATTGTATGCCATTATAAAACAAATCCTAACATTAATGATGTCATTATTTCTTACATAAATATTCAACTTACATGAATATTCAACAGTTAAAGGATTAATGAATAAACATTAATGCCTTTTAAGGCAAGTGTTATACAGAACAAAAGTAACGCTTGGGAGCTTTCTGCAATACTTTCGTCCTACATTAAACTTTCCCTTTTCACGCCAATAAACAGAGTAGACTGAGATCAGATGTCTCTTGTATTAATATAATCTTAAATATTCATGATGTTATTATTTCTTACATGAATAACCATCAAGTAATGAGATACTGATTGACTCAGTCTCTTATCATGATCCAAATTATTTGAAAACAGTTGATCACAAGACTTAGTTCAATCCATAATGTTAACCGTTACCCTCATATTAACGTGTTTTCACGCATTAGCAAGCAGAGTAGACCCAGATCAGACGGCTCCTATAGGAGCCCTCTGATCAGGGTCTGCTCTGTTTGCTAATGGAATTTGATAGATGTTTCGTTAGTTTCTAAAATGGCTACAATATTCCAATTTCCATATTTGGTTATAACTATTTTATCCATGAATATTCAATACATACTGAAATTTGGAATAATTTACAGAACAGGAAAAGGGTAAAATATAGACGCTACAAGCTCCACGGCTTCTACCAAATTACTGACCCAAAATTTCAAGGATATACGATATTATTATGATGATGATGAAATCTACTGGATGCTTAGTTCACACAAACAGCTTTGAACTGACATATTATTTGTGATTAACAGGCATTCCTCCATAAAATTTACTGTTTTAGTCCAACTAATGGTGTATTTGAGATTCTAGTGCTCACTTACAGTTGTGATCACTTTTAATGATCCTTTTCCTGGCCTTATGTTAAAAAGACGTGACTGCAGGTTTCATCATCTGTTGCCCAGTCATATACGTATACTGTAAACCCCCTCTAAACCACACATCAAATTTAGTGTAAATATCAGTCTTGGAGGCAGGTGGCAGCTTAATGTAGGGTGCAACAGATACAGTAAAACCCCTCTATACCAGTAATCTGGTAGAATAAATGCAGGGTAAAATAAGTCATGAAGAAAGCTCATTGAGGAAGTTTCTGCATGATTTTCACGCTGCATTAAGCTGCCACCTGTCCCGAAGACTAATATTCATATTAAACTGAACGTCTGGTTTAGAGGGGTTTTACAGCATTATGTTTTTTTATGCCTTTTCAAATAGAGTAGATCCCGATCAGATGGCTCCTTTAGGAGCCATTTCATCATGGCTGATCTGTTTGCTTATTGAAAAATACATAACAGATTAACCCGTTACCTCATAGGATATTTTTAGATACAACCTCTTTGAATAAATCTACCGAAAAGGAGCACTAACTGGAGAAAAGGTAATTTTAGAATTTTGTAGTTTGTGTCCATTGTGATAAATAGAGCATTTGCTCCTATAGGAGCAAATGCTCTATTTATCACAATGGTTTCACAAAGTGACTTTTACAAAGTCGTCAATATGAGGGAATGGGTTAACAGAATCTGGCACAGCTAAAAAATCTTGTGTTTATATGCCAATCTAAAATCTCAGCTAAAAATACATTTATGATATCATTCATTCTTACATAAATAGTCATGTAGTATTTTAAAAGGTTGGGAGTTATCGTCATTTATTCTGGAAAACACCTTACGTATATCAATAAGAGCTCCATGTGTTGGAGCATTATACGCACAAAGTAATTGTGCTGTCGTAACATGCACAATGTTATATGGAGGGGGCTCATTATTATTATATAACGGTTATCAAGTTATTAAGCGAACAATGGTTTTTGAGTTTATGCTCACTACATGTGATCTTGACTTTTTACCGACTGACCTCAAAATCAATAGGGTTCATCTACTTGCCATAACCAAACAACCTACTAAGTATGAAGACGTTATACACCCAATAGTCATCAAGTTATTGAGCGGACAAGATTTTGAGTTGAAAGTCACTGTGACCTTGACCTTAAACCGACTAACCTCAAAATCAATAGGGGTCATCTACTAGTCATGACCAACCTTCCTACTAAGTATGAAGGCAGCGCATCTAATACTTACCAAGTTATTGAGCGGACAAGATTTTTGAGTTGAAGGTCACTGTGACCTTGACCTTTGACCAACTGACCACAAAATCAATAGGGGTTATCTCATGGCCATGACCATCCTTCCTACTAAGTATGAAAACAGCCCACCCAAAAGTTGTCAAGTTATTGAGCGGACAAAGATGTGGCTAACGGACGGACAGACAGACAGACAAGCGCCATACCATAATACAACGGAAGTTATCTTCGGGCGTATAAAAATGAAAATGTTTCATTGTGCTTTTGAGGTTGACTTAATGTACTCTGGTGTATCTGAATGAATGATGGTTTCATTATACAGTAAAACCTTGTTAATTTAAAAATTTAGTTTAGAAGAAATGACAACCTATTAGGCAGGTGACTTTCTGCATAACTTTCACCCTGCATTACACTGCCACCTCTCTTGAAATACAATAATGATGCTCAAGATTTTTGTGTTATCTGAATTTTCATCTCTTTCAGCCTTATCCATTAAAACTTACTGTGTCCAAGGGAGCTGTGGCCAGTGGTGCCCAGGGGTGGTGGAGGACCTAGGGGAGTAGTAGGCACACTATCCCGCCGATGTTTGTTGTCCTCAGACAGTGTGCGCTGTAGTCGCCGAATACCACCATGAAGCTGTATGGGACTGGTAAACTCCTCAGTGCTACGCCGGAAACTCACTGGTGAAAGAGGCGCCGAGCCAATGGAACCTATATCAGACTGAAACAGAAGAAAAAGATGTTTAACTTCAGAGTTAATTAATGCAGTGATGCCCATTTTTTAAAGTTCAGTGGTCAAATTTGATTTTTTGACGCAACTCATAGATGAGTCCCCTCATCAAGGTCTGCACCATCTGTCATTCCCAATCATCTATCAGTTCTAAGCCTTGAACATACTGTATGGACTTTATACAGTAAAACTCCTCTAATGCGACCAGCAAAAAGTGGCCTATTGCACAGTGGCAGAGGCAGGTGGTAGCTTAATGCAGGATGAAAGTTTTGCAGAAAGCTCCTACAGGAGCTTTCTGCATAACTTTCGTCCTGCATTAAGCAACCACCTGCTTATAAAGACAGCTATGTTTATTCATTAAGTGGTCACATTAGAGGGGTTTTACTGTAGTTAAACACTGATGGACTATTTCACTCTGAACATTCAGCAATTTTAGAAAGGTTTAACCCTTTCCCTCATATAAACGTGTTTTCACGCATTTGCAAACAGAGTAGACCCAGATCAGACGGCTCCTATAGGAGCCGTCTGATCAGGGTCTACTCTGTTTGCTAATGGAATTTTGAAAGATCCATTTCTTTACTTTCTAAAATGGCTACAATGTTTCACCTTCCATATTTCATTATAACTATTTTGTTCATGAATATTCATTAGGTATTGAAATTTGTAATAAACATAGAACAGGGAGAGGTTTAATAGGAGTCTTGAACATTTTTCATAGAAAAATACACAAGGAACATTCCTGCAAAATCATAATGAAATCCAACCTGTGGATTTACGAGCTGTCTGATCAGGGTCTGTTCTGTTGCTTATTAAATTATAATAGATCTGACTCTACAGTTTCTACTAATACCAAACAAATTCTGTGTACTAATTGAATATTCATAATGTAATTATGTCTTAGCCTTACATGAGTATTGAATAGGGAAAGAGTTAAAACAATATGCAATGATTTTAGCAGAGGTTTATCTTAGGATTATTTCTGACATGTTAAATTGAAATCTGAGCCTTTAGTTTCAGAAAAGGATTTTTAAAATATTTTCACTATAAACTAGAATTGTTTTTTTTATATAAAAACTGATGTCTCTCTCTCTCTCTCCCCTCCCCCCTTGGACAAATTTTCCATGTAAAAATTTCAAAGCCCCATAACTCTGCAAAAAATCAAATCATGGAACCGGAACAGGAATAAAATATGCACAACTAGACATGGTGTTAATCAATCCCCATGAAGTTTCAAGAAAATGCGACCAAAGGTTTTGGAGAACTCGGGTGGACAAAATTTTCCATGTAAAAATTTCAAAGTCCAATAACTCTGCAGAAAATCAATGAACTGGTACAGAAATAAATTATGCACAACTAGGCATAGTGCTGATCAATTCAATGAAGTTTCATGGAAATCTGAACAAAGGTTAAACCATGCAGACAAAAATTTCCATGTAAAAAATTCAAAGTCCCATTATAACATTGCAGAAAATCATTGAACAGGAACAGGAATAAGATCTGATACTTGCACAACTAGGCATGGTGCTGATCAATCCTATAAAGTTTCATGAAAATCTGGATTTTGGAGAAATCATGCGGACAAATTAAAACCGAACAGTCTAACACACAGACAGATGGACGGACAGACGGATGCCACACACAAACAAAATGTCTCCCCAGTATACTGGGGATTAATCTAAATAATATTCATGATGTCATTATTTCTTAATGAATATTCATGAGGTAAAGGATTAAGTGGTTTGCGTATCCTATCCTAACCACCTTGCCATCATATTTCCCCCATCAAAAAGACATTGAAATTCCATTTACTGCAATCTTGTCTAATTGATTGGAGCATAACCCAGAGGCCACTAATTGCTTTCCATCAAAGTGTTTACATGTTCCATTGATTCCAGGAAGTCACATGTTGACAGAAGTAATGTATAATGAAGAGTGGCTGATCAATGACCTAAAACTACATCCATTTTACTCTAAGTATTTGAACAAACTCAGGCAAATAGTGCAGACCCAGATCAAATGGCTCCTTCAGGAACTCTTTGATCACGGTCTACACTATTTCCTACTATGTCAGTATAATTGACAGCTAGGAAAATGGTGCCAAATTTGATTAGTCAGCTTTACAAGAGATAAGGGTGTCCGAATACTTAACCCTTTACTCCATCAATATCCATTAAAGAAAATTTAATGATGACATCATGAATGTAAATTAATTACTATAATATCACATGGACACAGGACGTTTTGGCCATGGAAGAAACAAGTCATATCTACCGTATTTCCTCTAATAAAAGCATGGGGCACGATGCAAAACGCCTTGATCTGATTTCATATATCCTTGTATCTGGTGAAAGGCCTTTGCCCAAGCTATCTGCATACCAAAAATGAGTTGCCTAGCATTTGTAGTTCAGAAATTATAGCAACGTAAAAATTAGTTAAGAACAGCAAAGTTTTGGAAATAGTGACCTTGACTGTGACCTGATTTCATGTATCGAAAGGCCTTCATCCAAGTTATCTGCATACCAAATACGAAGTGTCTAGCTTAAGTAATTCAGTAAGTTTTCTTAAAGACGGCATGCCGCCCGCCCAACCGCCCGGTTTTCGCCAAAATATAAGCCCAGATTTTTCTCGAAAAAATACAGCTAATTATCAAATAAAGTTATGGATGCATAATTGGTCTAAAAGTATATGTTCAAAGGCCCTTCCACTTTACCATAATATATGCTTGTAAAAGTGTAACTAGTAAACACTACACAGATATGAGGAAAACTGGACAAAATTGAGAACAAATTAACATTGGTTGACTTGGTAGACTAGTTGACATGATAAACCTCCGTTAGGCAAGTGGAAGACAGTGTCACCTTTCAATTAGGTTTGGGAAATAGCGATAGTTTTTAAAATAACAATTATCATTAAAAGGCGATACGTAGGTGTATTGGTGTTAAATGAAATTCGAATTGCTTACAAAAGTGACAATGTACATGGTTTACAGCTCTGAATAATCAGATACCTGTGCTTTTCGCCATCATAGCAAGTCGAAGGGAAACAAAATAACCTATGCCTCACAGTATAAAATATTTTCAGTGTAATTTGTTTCCCCTAATTATTACAGGTGATAATGAATTGAGATTTTTTTCTCCACTAACTTTTGGACTTGAGGTAAGGTGAGGTAGGTGGGGTAAGTTGACCCCCTATGGCCTTCCCAAGTGTATATCATAAAGGGGGGGGGGGGACTACTATTAGGGAGGGCGCTATAAATAGAGGAAATACGCGATATAGAGCAGACCCTGCTCTGACGGCTCCTACAGGAGCCATCTGATCAGGGTCTACTCTGTTTGCAAAGGCATAGAAAGGCGTATTTCTGGAGTAAAGGGTTAAGGTTAATAGGCCGTCACTCCTTTTAGTAGATTTTAGCTTTATGGTATTTTGAGACTGAACAAGAGGACCATCCACTGTATCGGTCACTCAGGCCAAGTGATCTATATTATGTAGATCTACCAAACTGTTCAGGCCCCTGTATTTCACTGGAAACACAGGTTGCAGGTTTTGCAAAACAATATTTTCGATTTGTTTAGTTCCTGTGACCTGCTGTTGCAGCAAATTAACCCTTTCAATGCTGAATTTTCAAAAGGACTATTCAGAAATTCAAAAAGGTCAAGCATATCATAGATATTCCGAGATTTTTTATTTTATATAAAAAATGTAACATGGCAAACACTACAGACCCTGAGGCGAGAGAAGTTCTCTCATCAGTGACTTGTTTTCGCACTGAAAAAACATTTATATAAATTTGATAGAAGCTCACCTAAAGATTATTGCTGGGAAATTTAATAAAATTCCAGTCATAACTTTAGGAGAAGATAATGTTCAAGAAATTAATTCTATAATCTATTATAAGATCCAATGACCTACTTATGCAGTACACTGGAATCAATTATTACACAAAAATGATGGATTGGTCAAACTTTGAAAATTCACCAAACGGGTTAGAATAATCAATGGATTCACAATGCCAACCTGACGCATTGTCCTCAGAACCTTCAGTTAATAACATCTAATCACGCATCTCTCAACAAATGCTTCATTCAATAACTCTGCATAGTCAATGTACGGTCACTTAAGACAGGTTTTACCGCAAGTGTCTTCTTGCAAAAATTGTCATGTGCCACAATTCTGAAAGTTTGTTTTTTCCCTTGTCTTTCTCTTCATAAATACAGAGTGAAAAAGAGTATCAGTTTGGATTCTGATAAGATGCCAAGTAACTGTTACTCTGCAGAGCTTATTACAAAATTGCTGCTAGCATGCATAGAGGGACCATACACACACATAATAATGTGTGTAAACAATTTTAACCCTTTCCTCCATGAATGTTCATGTATGAAATAATGACGTCATGAATATTTATTAGATTTTTTACAATAGCACATACAGGAACTTTGGCAATGGCAGAAACTGTGGAATCATATCTATGTTAATCAATTAACCCATTCCCACTTAGGTTATTTTTAGACCTAAACCTCTTTGATTTAATCTATCAAAAAGGAGCATTAATTAGAGAAAAGGAAATTTTCAGAATTGTGTAGTATTGAAACCATTGTGATAAATAGAGCATTTGCTCCTGTGGAGCAAATGCTCTATTTATCACAATGATTTCACACAGTGGCTTTTACAGAAGCGTCAAAAGGCGTCAATATGCGGGAATGGGTTAAGTAAACAGAGCAGACCCTGATCAGACAACTCCTACAGGAGCCATCTGATCTGGGTTTACTGTTTGCAAAAGCATAGAAAGATGTATTTATGGAGTAAAGAGTTACATGTGGAGAAAATATCAACATGTGATCATGGATCTAAAACATATGCCAGTTATCTGTGGATTTGTTATCAGGCAGTTTCACTATTCACAAGCAGATCATGATGACATTACCAGATATTAGCTCTTATCAGATTGCAGGGATAAACTAATTAGCCCTTTACTCAATGAATATTCATGAAAGAAATAATGACACCATGAAAATATTAATTAGATTTTTATTTAATGGCATATGATCATGAACACAGGATATTTTGACTCTATATCAGATCTATATCATTCAATAAGCAGAGTAGACCCTGATCAGCTGCTATTCTGTTTGCAAAGTCGTAGAAAGGTGTATTTATGGAGTAAAGGGAGCCATCTGATCAGGGTCTGCTCCCTTCACTAATTGAATCTGATCTATCTGTTTCTTTAGTTTCTAAAATGGCTACAATTTTCCAACTTCCATACGTCATTATAACTATTTTGTCCATGAATGTTCAGCAGGTATTGAAATTTGAAATAAAAAAAAAGAACAGGGAAAGGGTTAATCTCTTTATTGATTTCTCCACTAAACTCATACCTGTGACTAACTCGGTACTATTCTGATGAGAAGTCACCACTTTGGGTTTGGTGGCAAAATAAACCTTTACAATGTTGAATTTTCAAAGTGGAATAGTCTACCATTGTTTAACCCTTTCCTCCATAAATACGCCCAACAGCAGACTCTGATCAGAGGTCTCCACTAGGAGCCCAGCTGGGATCTGGTACTACACTAGGAGCCCTCCAGGGATCTGGTACTACACTAGGAGCCCTCCAGGGATCTGGTACTATACTAGGAGCCCTCCAGGGATCTGGTACTACACTAGGAGCCCTCCAGGGATCTGGTACTACACTAGGAGCCCTCCAGGGATCTGGTACTACACTAGGAGCCCTCCAGGGATCTGGTACTACACTAGGAGCCCTCCAGGGATCTGGTACTATACTAGGGGCCCTCCAGGGATCTGGTACTACACTAAGAGCCCTCCAGGGATCTGGTACTACACTAGGAGCCCTCCAGGGATCTGGTACTACACTAGGAGCCCTCCAGGGATCTGGTACTACACTGTTTGCAAATGCCAGTACACACATATCCTGCATTTATCCCATTACTCCATCAATAATCATTTGCAAACATAGTAGACCCAAATCACAGTTACTTTTTCCTGTGTCCATGTCCTATCATAAAAATTTGTTATACAGTCCACTCTCGATATGACGAACACGCTTGATGCAAATTTCTCGTTGTTACGAAGTTTTTGTAGAGTCCCAACTTTTCTTCCTTATTTATTCGAAAACGTTTGGTTATAAAATTAAAAAGTTACAATTAGAACCCCTGAGATCGTTAGTTCTACTATATTTTACCTTTCTTCTTTATTTATTCTATGTAAATATAAGTTTTTAAGACGAATTTGAATTGACTACATTTTCGTACGCCAAGGTCATTTTCTGTCCCCAAAGTGTCTGCTTGTGTGTTCTTATTGGGGTTTGTATCGAAGTCACCCTTATGATTGAGTTCAACTTATGATTGAGTTCGAAGTGTGAATTCGTTCTTTTGATCGGACGCCACCAATGTACGCCCAGCAAAATTATAGTGTTTTATGGGTGAATAGTCACTGGTGTCAGATGATTATTTAACTGCTTAAACAAACAACATGCCAAACCGAGCAATTATTATTTAGTGTATAAAATGAGCCATTACCTTCCATTCGTCCTAAGTGACAATCATGTCCTCACTTCCGGACGATTCCAGGGAGATTAGAATAAATATTGAATCAAACTCAAGGCTTGTTCTTCATTTTGATACCAATGCAAACATTTTAACATAAAATTAAATTTGTCGTTTGAGTTATTCATGTACAGTAAAACCTCTCTATAACCGCCACTTAATTGTGTTAATTAATTGGTATTTAGGGCACCGGGTGTCTGCTTAAAGCAAGGTGAAAGTAAAACGTAACACTCGTATAGGAGCGTTCTGTTTTACTTGCAGCCTTTAACACAAAATACTTGATGTAATTTAGTGGCCATTATAGAGAGGTTTTACTGTATACACATGCTGAAAGTAGATCTCGGAAACAGTTCACGGCGAAACTAGAAGATGACATTTACAAACATTTTTTACACTGGTTTCTGTAATAAGGATATTCCCTTACATGCAATATGGCAGCTTGGGTTTTTAGAAAATGGCAGGTGCTTTTTTTTAGTCAAACCTGCGATGAGTGGAAGTTTTTAACAGGTCCCTACCAACGACATAATGAGAGTCGATTGTAATTTCATAAGCTAACAAAGCAGACCCTGATCAGATGGCTCCTACAGGAGCTGTCTGATCTGGGTCTACTCTGTTTGCAATGGCATGAAAAAGCATTTATAAAGAGTTAAGATATATTTTAGAAAAATACGGAAGACAAATTCTTGGAAAATTCAGCAGACAACAACTACTTGGCAGGCAGAGATTATAGGACAAGAGACAAAAAGAGGCTGCAGCTATCCGATAATGCTAAAAGGACAAACATTAGCAACCGATTGCCATGGCTTTGTCACATAATTGATTGAATTGTTATACCCAACAAGCATCATTAGCACACTATACTGTAAATTTGTCTCTCAAACAAGCCACAAATGGATTTACCTACTTATGTCTTAAGGGCATTCCTGTATTTTTGCTGTCACATAAAGACAATCTGAGAACATAATTATCCTGGTTACCCCTGTGTATAATTTTTTTTTTATCTTCTTAACCCATTCCCCCCATAGAGACACATTCTGCAAACAGAGCAGGCCCAGGTCAGATTTCTCCTACAGGGTCTGCTCTTGTTTGCTGAACCCTTTCCTCCATAAATACACCTTTCTAAGTCTCTGTAAAAATCACCTGTTGAACCATTGTGATAAATAGATCATTTGCTCATAATAGGAGCAAACACTTTATTTATCACAATTGTTTCAAACTACAAAATTCTAAAAAAATTATTTTCTCTAGTTAATACTCCTTTTCGGTAGATTTATTCGAAGTGATTGGATCTAAAAATAGCCTATGAGGGAAAGGGTTAAAGAATTGTGTACGGTACAATTATCTACCGATCCTGAAATTACAAAAAAAAATCAGTTTTTTCATTGATCAATATACAAATTCAGATAATGAATATTCATGAAGTCACAAATTCTTACATATATATAAATATTCATGAGTTAGAGGGTTAACCCTTTATTCCATAAATATGCCTGTCTATAATACCTTTGCAAACAGAGTAGACACACTGTCTGTTCAGACAGCTCCAGTAGGAGCCGTCTCATCAGGGTCTGCTCTGTTTGCTTATGATATAATATAGATATGAATCTGCTCAATTTCTGCCATGGCCAAAATTTCCTGTGTCTGTGTGCCATTATAAAAATTAATCTAATTAGTATTCATGATGTCATCATTTCTTAAATCTCTGTTTGCAAATGCGTAGAAAGGTATATTTAACCCTTTCCTCCATAAATACGCCTCTGTAATAGTCACTTTTTGAAACCATTGTGATAAATAGAGCACTTAGGAGCAAATTTTTTTAATGCTCTATATATCACAATGGAGCAAATGCTCTATTTATCACAATGGTTTCTATACTACACAATTATAACATTTTCCTTTTCTCTAGTTAATGCTCCTTTTTGGTAAATTCATTCAAAGAGGTTGGGTCTAAAAATAGCCTATGGAGGAAAGAGTTAAAGGTTAACCCTTCTCTTGCTGAATTTTAAAATACATTTCTCCTTCTTTACCCATGTCCTGTGGTATAATTACATATATCATCACTTAACTGTGTACAAGTAATTCGCTGTGCAATCACTGCTGTGAAGTGCACTGGTTGCACAATCAACTTGTAAATAGTGCAGACCCTGATGAGACAGCTCCTGCAGGAGCTGTCTCATCTGAGTCTTCACTATTTACAGGTACGTATATTGACGTGAATAGCAAGCGAAGGGTTAATATCTTCTGGCCAAATAATTCTTGATATGATATGGATCTTGAAGGCGCTTGAATTGCAAAATTTTAACTGTTTGAACTCAATTACATATGACACTGATTTAAACCCTTTCCCTAATATAAAAGCCTTTTCATGCATTTGCAAACAGAGTAGACCCAGATCAGACAGCCCCTGTAGGAGCTATCTGATCTGGGTCTACTCTGTTTGAGAAGGCGTGAAAAGGCATTATATGAAGGAAAGAGTTGACTTTTGAAGTTTTCACACTTGCAATCAATGTGAATATTTTAAAGGACAAAAGGAATTGAATTATAAAACCTGTATGCCAAGAGTAAAACAAAGACAAAATCTGGGGAATGCTAAATCAGAAATGTGATAGAATTTGAGATCATGGCTGAAAGCTGCTGAGAGAGTCCCCTGCCAATCAAATGAAGTATTGCTCTGCCAGCTATGCAAGTACTTCTAGTATTTGTTCAGTTATTTACAATTTTCACACACCAAATTCCCTGATTTATGCAATGAAGCCTCATTATTGCTGGATAAATAGGGCCGAGAATAACTAATAATGCAGGCCTCCATTGTTCAACAAACATTTTATACGATCATTAACTCTTTCGCTGCCAATATCGCATCTGTGATTACCTATGCAAATACGTTTAGTCCAGATGCAAGGCTCAGTAACTTGGCCTCTCATCAGAATCAAAACTCATTGTTACAGTGGTAGTGTGTCTAGAAAGAAAAGCGAGTTAAACAAATGGAAATCGTAACAGACACAACATTTTGCAGATGACAAAATCTGCAGTTTGCAGACAACAATATTTGGCAGTGAAAGTTAACGAAAAATGGCATCAAATGGACAAAACAGAAGCCATTCCCTCATAGGCTATTGTTAGACTCAACTTCTTTGAATAAATCTACTGAAAAGGAGCATTTTTAACTAGTAGAGAAAAAGAAAATGTAAATATTGTGTAGTTTTGAAACCATTGTGATAAGTAGAGCATTTGGCTCTAATGGAGGAAATGCTCTATCTATCACAATGGTCTCGAAAAGTGACTTTTACAGAGGCGTAGAAATGCATATTTACAGAGGAAAGGGTTAACCCTTTCCCTCATATAAACGTGTTTTCACGCATTTGCAAACAGACTAGACCCAGATCAGACGGCTCCTATAGGAGCCGTCTGATCAGGGTCTGCTCTGTTTGCTAATGGAATTTTATAGATCTATTTCTTTAGTTTCTAAAATGGCTGCAATGTTACACTTTCTATATTTCATTATAATTATTTTGTCAATGAATATTCATTAGGTGTTGAAATTTGTACTAAATATAGAACAGGGAAAGGGTTAAACTAGGCATTCAGCCAGACAAACTGACAAATAGTGCAGACCCAGAACAAACTGCCCATGAAGAAGCATTTTGATCAGGGTCTTCGCTAATGCTACTAATTCAGTCTAATTTAAAGTAATTAAAATGGTGTCAAACTGAATTATAACTTTACCCCATGAATAATCATGTAAAAAATGTTGACATCATGAACATCAATTAGATTAATTCTTATAATAGCATATGACACATGAACTTTTGGCCCTGCCAGAAACTGTAGAATTATATCTATATTACTGTATAACTGGTTATTTTTGCGGGTGCAAGATAAAACATTAATGATTTTTTCAACAAGTGAGTGTTACATGTAGCGACTTGCTTTTTTGTTTGGGAAACCGGAAGTAGACATTTTGTCTATGTTCGCTAATTTTGTGATAGATTTCACAACTTGTCAAAGTTTGTTTGTTCAAAACAGCCAAGTTTTCAATATAGTGACCTTGACCGTGACCCAATTTCATGTATCCTTGTATCAACTGAAAGGCCTTCACCAAAGCTATTTCCATACTATATATGAATTGCCTAGCATATGTGGTTCAGAAGTTAAGACGAAATGTTGAAGTTTTTCAAAGATAGTCAACTTGTCAAATTAGTGACCTTGACCTAGACCTAATTTCAAAGATCTTTAAATCAACTGAAAGGCCTTTACCAAAGCCATTTGTATACCAAAGATGAATTGCCTAGCATCTGTAGTTCAGAAGTTATAGCAAAATTAAAGTTTGTTAAAAACAGCAAAGTTTTCGAAATAGTGACCTTGACCTTGACTTGATTTCATGTATCTTTTTATCAGTGAAAGGCCTTCACCCATTTAGCTATCAATATACCAAATATGAATTGTCTAGCTTAAGTAATTCAGAAATTATAAGCAATGTTAAAGTTTTGTTAACGATGGCACGCCGCCCACCCGCATGGCACCCACAATGTACATTTTATTCACCATCTTCATTTCTTTTGGCCGTAGCGCGTCTTCGGCAGAACATTCGACCATTAAACAAGAGCACCGCAAGCGGGTGCACACTTGTCTGTCGTCATTGTCAAGATGAACATGCATACCAAAAATGAAGGTTGTAAATGAAAAATTGAAGAAGTTATGGTCAATGTTAAGATTTCGGACGACAACGATGACGACAACGATGACACGGACGCCGGAGTTATGACAATATCTCGTGATTTCTTCGAAACAGACGAGCTAAAAACATTGGGACAAATATGTACATGTAGTAAGATATGGTCAATTACAAATCATTATGTTGTTTGAAGCCAAGGGCGATAGTCTGTACAACATGTATTTGCTGTACGGTTACCGTGGTAGATGTGAACACTTGCCTAACTGTGACATACAGTTGACTGTATCAACCGATCCATTTTTCATTGAAATTTCATTCTCGGGACAAAGAAATAAGTTTGTCTTCGCCAATTATTCGCTATAACAGATTTTTTATTGAGCAGGCAGACGTAAGTATAAACAAAAAAGAAAGAAGTTGAGTTCGTTATAAGACAGTGAGTTCCACTTAAATGTTTTCAGATTGATGATACGCACATGTGCAAGTGCATATTGCTAGCTATGCCCCTGACAACCAATATGCATTCAACCCATTCATTGTGTGAAATCTCAATAGTCTTCATTGAAATTCATCTTTCACTCAGCTTATAAAAGCATTCCCTATTCACAATACATATCACCCATTTACATATTTCAATGATCAAAATGCTGTTAGGCTCATTAAATATTTAATCAGATGCATAAAAGTTGACAAGATGATCACTGCAATCAAGATATCAAATAGTATAACATCCTATTTCTTAACCCTTTCCCTCATATAAACGTGTTTTCAGGCATTTGCAAACAGAGTAGACCCAGATCAGACGGCTCCTAACGGAGCCGTCTGATCAGGGTCTGCTCTGTTTGGTTATGGAATTTGAAAGATCTATTCCTTTACTTTCTAACATGGCTACAATGTTTCACTTTTCATATTTTGTTGTAACTATTTTGCCCGTGAATATTCAGTAGGTATTGAAATGAGTACAAAACATAGAACAGGGAAAGGGTTAAAGGCAGACACTGAAGATTGATTTTGCAAAATTATATTCATTAAACACTTAACCTTTTGCCTGCTGTGGGCCAATGAGTGATTACCTGAGCAAACTGTTTGGATTCAGATAAGACAAGTAATTCGGTGTCTCATCAGGATCCAAACTGTTTGACATCCAGATTGCATTTTCTTTGACAAGCTGATTTATATAAGCTTGGATTCTAAAAATGTAATGGTTGAAAAGTTGTGTAAAAACCATTTTGCACTGCAGGCTAAAGGTTAAGCATAATAAACATCACTTTTACCTCAAGAAATTACCAGTCCTATATTATAACATTTAAGGTTTTGTAATAATATACATAAATTGGATATTTAATTTTGGCCTCAGCCTTAAATTTAAGCGCAGGAAAATCTGACAGGAATCCTGCAGCTGAATATATATGCTACGACATTGCATATAAACAACAAGAGCCCCATGTGTCAGAGCATTATACGCCCGACGTCTGTGCTGTCATAAGATGCACTATATAAATTTGAGTTGAAAGTCATTGTGACCTTGACCTTTGACCCCACCAACCTCAAAATCAATAGGGGTCATCTACTAGCCATGACCAACCATCCTACTAAGTATGAAGAAAGCACCCCAAATACTTATCAAGTTATTGAGCAGACAAGATTTTTGAGTTGACGGTCACAGTGTCCTTGACCTTTGACCGACTGACCTTAACATCAATAAGGGTCATCTACTAGCCATGACCAACCTTCCTACCAAGTATGAAGACAGCACACCTAATACTTATCAAGTTATTGAGCTGACAATATTTTTAAGCTGAAGGTCATGGTGACCTTGACCTTTGACCTGCTGACCTCAAAATCAATAGGGGTCATCTACTAGCCATGACCAACCTTCCTACTAAGTATGAAGTCAGCACACCTAATACTTACAAAGTTATTGAGCGGACAAGATTTTTGAGTTGAAGGTCACTGTGACCTTGACAGTTGACAGACTGACCTCAAAACCAATAGGGGTCATCTACTAGTCATGACCAACCTTCCTACTAAGTATGAAGACAGCACACCTAATACTTATCAAGTTATTGAGTAGACAAGATTTTTGAGTTGAAGGTCACGGTGACCTTGACCTTTGACGACTAACCTGAAAATCAATGGAGGTCATCTACTAGCCATGACCAACCTTCCTACCAAGTATGAAGTCAGCTCATCTATTACTTATCAAGTTATTGAGCGGACAAGCTTTTTTAGTTGAAGGTCATGGTGACCTTGACCTTTGACCGACTGACCTCAAAATCAATAGGAGTCATCTACTAGCCATGACCAATCTTCCCACTATGTATGAAGACAGTATACCCAATAGCTGTCTAGTTATTGAGCGGACAAATATTTCCCCCCTTTCCCCACATATTTAATTGATATAGTAATTGGGGTGTTTGGAGGGGGAAAGGCAGAATATGTTATGTGGGGTGACAATCATAGATTCCTTGATGTTTAAAGGTGCTTCCCAGTTGTTTAAAAAAAGCTACATATGGTATCGGACGGGGAAAAAAAAGGTGATTTTTGCCTATAAAAAGGCAAGAACTCCTAAATTCCGCAAGCGATCTGGAAAAGTAATGTACATGGGAACGATGCTCCAGTGATAACAAACATTCAAGTCGAGTTTCTTGAATTCTGTCAATCCGTTACAGAGATATAGCATCAGATGGAAGGATGGAAAGACAGAAGGATGAAAGGGCGGAAAGAAGGATGGATGGACAAACCCAAAACAATATCCCTCTGCCTTTGGCAGGGGATAAAAAACAATTGCTAAGAGTTACTACAGTAACTGCTGATTGTTCAGAAAATTTAACTTTCAAGCGATGGGCAGCTTTGAACATATTTCCCATTAGAGAATGGGTATCAATTCAAATCAGTTTCAAGCATCCTGAGGATTGATAGTAACACAAAAATCTGATCTTAATGGAGCCATTCTCTCTGAAATGGAATTACGGAGTCTGAGCAATTTCCTTTACACAATAAACTGAGATTTTCCATGAGAAAGCCAGTGTTTGAGCATTGCAATCAATGTAGATCCATATCTGTCTACAAGTCTTCTACATGCATTCACACCATCTTCAGAAGGTGACAACAAAACACTGAACTCACCCAGTGTAAGACCAATGATCAGCTGCACCAGTTCATCTGGGTCTAAACTGTTTGTAATGCATTAAGATTGGTTGAAAACACTCAATACCTTTAATATATTCTAAAGCAGCCATGATCAAGATCAAAAACATTACAAGACTTAGCACTGACCTGTTTCCAACCTATTAAGGACTCGGACAAAAACATATGCTATAAAGACAGGGTTTGAAGATAACAATTATTGTATCATTAAACCCTTTCCTCCATAAATACGCCTTTCTACGCCTCTATAATAATAACCACTTCTTGAAACCATTGTGATAAATAGAGCATTTGCTCTATTTATCACAATGGTTTCAAACTACAAAATTCTAAAATTTTACTTTTCTCTAGATCTAGTAAATGCTCCTTTTGGGTAGATTCATTCAAAGAGGTCTGATCTGGATCTACACTGCTTGCAGATGCCAGTACATGCATATCCTCCTGGAGCCATCTGATCTGGATCTACACTGCTTGCAGATGCCAGTACATGCATGTCCTCTAAGAGTCGTCTGATCTGGATCTACACTGCTTGCAGATGCCAGTACATGCATGTCCTCTAGGAGCCGTCTGATCTGGGTCTACACTGTTTGCAGATGCCAGTACATGCATGTGCTTTAGGAGCTGTCTGATCTGGGTCTACACTGTTTGCAGATGCCAGTACATGCATGTCCTCTAAGAGTCGTCTGATCTGGATCTACACTGCTTGCAGATGCCAGTACATGCATGTCCTCTAGGAGCTGTCTGATCTGGGTCTACACTGTTTGCAGATGCCAGTACATGCATGTCCTCTAGGAGCCCTCTGATCTGGGTCTATACTGTTTGTAGATGCCAGTACATGCATGTCCTCTAGGAGCCATCTGATCTGGGTCTACACTGTTTGCAGATGCCAGTACACTTGTTTCCCACATTGAAGGCTCAAAGCTTATCTTGTCAAGGTGGCACGATAACAAGGATGGTAATGAGTACAGTAGAACCTGTCTAAACTGACATCAAATTTCATATAACTAGAGGTTTTTGTCAAAAAAACGGATGTCTCCCCTCTAATGAAAACAATATGTAAAGGGAAATCACTAAAAATGTTATGGTCTTGATGAATGATACTTCCCCTCATTATGCGTTTTCCACACTACATTTTTCAAGAAGAAAATGATAACAGCTAATAACTCCAAAAATACTGATACCAGATTTATGGCCCTTGTGCATGACACTTACTTTCATCATGCTCTTTCCAAAAATAAAATGTCATTCCAATAGCATCAGTCGAACAGGAGTTATTGATCGGCCAAAAAATGTAACAAAGGGCAATAACTCCAAAAGTATTGAAGCCAGAATTATGGCCCTTGTTCATGACACTTTCTCTCATCATGCTCTTTCCATGTATGAAGTTTCAATACGATGGCAAGAGCCATGTAGGAGTTATCGTCCGGACAAGAAAGAATTAAACAAATGTACAAGGGGCAATAACTCTAAATTTATTGAAGCTCGAGTTAAGGATCTTATGCATGACACTTTCTCTTATTATGATCGTTCCATGTATGAAGTTTCAATCAAATGGCATGTGTCACATAGGAGTAATCATCTGGACAAAAAATTGTGATTGTTTTTACAAAGGGCAATAACTCCAATATTAGTGAAGCCAGAGTTATGGACCTTGTGCATGACACTTCCTCTCGTTATGATCTTTCCATATATGAAGTTTCAATCCAATGGCATGAGCCATATAGAAGTTATCGTCCGGACAAAAAAGTGTGATTTTTTTACAAAGGGCAATAACTCCTATATTAGTGAAGCCAGAGTTATGTACCTTCTGCATGGCACTTCCTCTCGTTATGATCTTTCCATATATGAAGTTTCAATCCAATGGCATCAGGCATATTGAAGTTATTGTCCGGACAAAAAATTATGATATTTTTTACAAAGGGCAATAACTCCAATATTAGTGAAGCCAGAGTTATGGACCTTGTGCATGACACTTCCTCTCATTATGCTCTTTCCATATATGAAGTTTCAATCAACTGGCATCAGGCATATTGAAGTTATTGTCCGGACAAAAAATTATGATATTTTTTACAAAGGGCAATAACTCCAATATTAGTGAAGCCAGAGTTATGGACCTTGTGCATGACACTTCCTCTCGTCATGATCTTTCCATATATGAAGTTTCAATCCAATGGCATGAGCCATATAGGAGTTATCGTCCGGACAAAAAAGTGTAATTTTTTTTTACAAAGGGCAACAACTCCAATATTAGTGAAGCCAGAGTTATGGAACTTGTGCATGACACTTCCTCTCATTATGCTCTTTCCATATATGAAGTTTCAATCAACTGGCATCAGGCATATTGAAGTTATCGTCCGGACAAAAAGTGTGACAGACAGACGGACAGACGGACAGACAGACAGACGGACAGACAGACAACTCTCACGAAAACAATATGTCTCCCCCATATAAATATGGGGGGAGACATAAATATCTGTCTTGGAGACAGGTGGCAGCTTAATGCAGGGTGACAGTCATGCAGAAAGCTCCTCTAGGAGCTTTCTGCATGACTGTCACCCTGCATTAAGCAGCCACCTGTCTAACTGAAGCATCAAAATTCTTCTCTACTAGAATTCCAGTTTACAGAGGTTTTACTGTATTATGAAAATGACTTATGGTAGAATACCATACACAAACTGCCACAAAAGGTTGTTTATGTGCACGCCTCAATTATCCGGGGATATAGATTTTCTTTCATGTTATTAACCCTCTCAATGTGGAGCACACGCCATTAATATCTTTTGCAAACAGTGTAGACCCAGATGAGAGTGCAAGCAGTAGATCCCTCTCACCGGGGTCTGCACAGTCTGTCATGTTACAATTGTTCTTAATCTTATCCCTGAATATTCTTGTAAGACATTGTATGACCTTTTGATTTTTAGAATAGTACATTTGAAAAATCAGCACTGAAAGGGTTAAGGATCATTGGTTAATATACTTCCTCCTTTGCTTTAACCCTTTCCCTGTTTAACCCATTCCCTCATATTGGCGACTTTTGACGATTCTGTAAAAGTCACTTTGTGAAACCATTGTGATAAATAGAGCATTATAAATTGCTCCTATTAGAGCAAATGCTCTATTTATCACAATGGTTTCAAACTACAAAATTCTAACGTTTTCCTTTTCTGTAGTTACTGCTCCTTTTCTAGTCAAAGAGGTTGTATCTAAAAATAGCCTATGAGGTAATAGGAAATAATGACATCATTAATATTTATCAGCTGAATTTTATAATGGCATAATTACGTACATATGATTATTTTGGTATTGGAAGAACATTGTAGACAGATCTATTATAATTTCATAAGCAAACAGAACAGATCCTGATCAGGCGACATGTACAGAGGCTGTTTGATCTGGGTTTACTTTGTTTGCAAAGGCGTCAAAAAGCTTTTGTATGAAGGAAAGGGTTAACTATGATTTACCTTGTTGTTCTTACTCTTTATTTATTTATTTTTATTTTTTTTCTGATACAGTTCAGTCTTACTAAAGCCACCACATCATCTACTTATTAACATTATATGTAAGGAGTCTGTAAAAGTAGGCGGTTAATTAATGCAGGGCAAAAGAGATACAGAAAGCTCCAAAAATGTGGGAAACACTTCTAACCCAGGCATTTGCAAACAGAGTAGACACAGATCAGAACACTTCTGGAGGAGTCCTCTGATCAGGGTCTGCACAGTTTGTCATCCAAAATCCAGTAGCAAATTCATTCCTTTCATACTGAGAGATGAACTTTACCTTTAAACAATGGCACACCATACGCTTTGAAAATTCAGCATTCAGAGATTCAAGACAAGATTACTCCCTTTTCAAAATACAATTAAGACAGATAATTAAGAAAACACAATCTGATTTTAAGACTAGCTAGTTAGTTATCTACAATAGCGCCTCAAGCACGTGCCAATGCTTGTCTGATTAGGGTTTTTTTTGTAACCCTTTCCCTGTTCTATGTTTTTTTTACAAATTGCAATATCTACTGAATATTCATGGCCAAAATAATTAATAAAGACATATAAAAGATGGAACATTGTAGCCAGTTAAGAAAGTAAATAAACAGATCTATCAAATTCCATTAGCAAACAGATCTAGAGCAGACCCTGTTCAGACGGCTGCTAGAGGAGCTGTCTGATCTGGGTCTTCTCTGTTTGCAAATGCATAAAAAGGTGTCTTTATGAAGGAAAGGGTTAATTAAATCACTGTTGTAAAGGGCATAAGGCCTGTAACAAGATGACACCTGTTATGATTGTGACATTTATATAGACATACTGTGTAGAATTTGATACTGCAATCTGTACCATATACTGAAAACGACAAAATGTCTCAGTTTTATCACAACACTCACAACAATAATTAGACCAAGCCTTAAATAACAGTAACAAGATGAAGGTGTGTCCGGTCATTTTTCAATCAAACCTTATGTTATTTTCCATTTAAACCTATACAATATTCATGTAAGAATAAAAATGATATCATGTATGATGATTATTCATTAGCTCAATTTTTTAATGCAAAAATACACCTCAAGGGAATATTTTGCTTCTACAAAACAGTAGAAACAGACCTGTATCATAAGTAAACAGAGCAGATCCTGATTAGATGGCTCCTACGAGCTATGTCTGATCTGGATCTACTCTAAATCTGTTTCCAAAGGTGTGAACAAGCAATTTTTCTAAAGCACAATACAGGGTTTGGAGGAGAAATAAAGGAATTATTCTTGAAAATGTTTAAATTTATGCATCTTATCTGGGCCTCGGAACTCCACTCTTCTTGTTTGAAAGACAGAAAATTTAAAAATCAAATTGTAGCCATTTTGAAAGAAAAATAAAAAGATCTTTCAAATTCCATTAGCAAACAGAGCAGACCCTGAATGCCTTTGAATGCTAAATTGTAACAAGAGCTGCGTGCGACGCCAACGCTCGTCCGATTTTGTGTTTGTCCAGCTAAATCAAAATTTTGAAATAAAGAGTAATGGTTCTTATGTAGGGGCCTTCCCCTCAATGATATCTACTAACCTATAAAGTTTCATGTTGATACCTCATATATTTTTCGAGTAATGAGCTACATTAAAGTTTTTGCACGCCGACGACAAAGCCTACGACAGACGAGCTAAATATGAAAAAGTCCATAATAGTTTAACAACAGAGTCCATTCAGTATAATGAAAGGATTAATGTAGCTAAAGGTGATGTTAACCGTTTCCCTGTTCTATGTTTATTTAAAATTTCAACACCTAATGAATATTCATTAACAAAATAATTATAAAGAAATGTGCAATGTGGACCATTGTAGACATTTTAGAAAGCAAAGAAACAGATCTATCAAATTCTATTAGCAAACAGAGTAGACCCTGATCAGACGGCTCCCCTAGGAGCCGTCTGATCTGGGTCTACTCTGTTTGCAAATGCGTGAAAACACGTTTATATGAGGGAAAGGGTTAAATGACAAACCATATAAACCCTTATAAGAGGGCTCCTTCAAGAGATCTCTAATTTGAGTCTACAGTGTTTACAAATACCATTACTCAGTAACTATTATTCAAAGGATTAAAAGTGCAACATCATGTATGTTTATAAAGTGACTGAGATTTACCCTTTCTTTCATATAAATGCTTTTTCATGCCCTGCAAACAGAGTAGAGAGTGTCTATGGGAGTATGTGAGCCCTTTATGGATGGGGTGAGGGGTGTGTGTTGGGGTGGGTGGGGGTTAATAGATGCCATGCATACAACTAAAATCACAAACATCCAAAAACCTACACATTCTCTTTCATATTGCTCGATATCCTCATCTGTTATGGATGTAATTCTGACCCTTAGTGTACATCCACGTCTCCGCACAATAACTGGAATATCTTCCTCCATTATAGTAGCCTCGGACAGTGAGGACCGCTGTGATGGTGGACAGCTCTTACTAAGCAGCCTGGGTGTTGGTATTTCTGTTGCTTGTACATTCCGTTTGAACAGAGAGTCACAGTTGGTTATTTCAAACACAGGTGGACTTCTTGATAGTTGTCTCTGATCTTTGTTCCTA
This sequence comes from Azorinus chamasolen, assembly GCA_963576725.1. NCBI lineage: Eukaryota > Metazoa > Mollusca > Bivalvia > Cardiida > Solecurtidae > Azorinus > Azorinus chamasolen. The sequence goes on along the minus strand of OY755243.1, from coordinate 5,197,453 downwards.
GAGGTATCTGGGACATTATCTTGTTCAGATTCCTTTCCTTGAATTTCACCATTATCAACTTTATCGCTTTCGTCACTCTTATCATCAACATTCTTGCAGCCTTCAGTCTCAATCTTCCCATCCACCTTTGCTGAAACCTCTTTTTGTTTTTTGGACACATTTTCTTTCACTTGCATCGTCAGCATGGATGTATATTTTTCCTTCTCACCTTCTGTCTTTTTCTCTTCTTTGGAAGAGTTTTGGCAGGGGAGATCACCACTCCCAGTCTCTGCCATTGCAACTATGACTTACATCCATTCTGAATTCTTAGCCTTATGAATGTCAGTCCTTTTCCAATTTGTTTCCATGACCAACTCCTGTCCCATTCCTCCATTGTTTGAAACCAGCACACAAATCTTTTTCATTATTTCTACTATCTCCATATTTCTGTTTCCTACAAGATTTGCCGGTTGTACATTTAACCCTTTCTATGCCGAATTGTGAAATGGACTATTCTAAAATTCAAACAGGTCAAGCTTATGATAAATATAAACAGATTTTTAAATGGAAATATAACATGACAAACAGTGCAGACCCTGATGAGAGGGCTTATCTAGGAGCCCTCTCATCTGGATCTACATTGTTTGCAAAAGGACATTAAAGACTTTGTTCCCCCACTAAAAGGGTTAATGTATTTCTTACAATTCAGATAAGCTAAGTTAGAGTTTTAATTTATAGACCACAGCACAAAACCTCACACAAATTTTTCATCAGGTTGATTTTGTTAGAGTTCAGATTTTAATTTATTCTAACATGTCTACCCCTAATGTTGTTACAAACTGAACACTTGACCCCACAAAATGCTCCCCAATCTCACATAAACCTAGATTGAGCCTGTAATAATATCTCACCACTGATACTAAACATAATAATCCTTTTGAGTATGTGTACCCCTTTCAATGCTGAGCTTCAAAATGTTGATTTCTTCCTTCATATTCCAAAGACAATTTAATTTGCAAATTACATTTGTTCATTACTATTGACAAAGAACACAAAATTCATGTAAATCCAAAAACTCCAAAAGAAACTACAGATCTGAAGATACACTGGGACAAAACAGTCTCACTGATTTAAATCGGCATTCAAGGTGATCACAAGTTTCACCCAGTGTATAATTTTCTCAATCTTTTCAGATTAGATAAGTAATGAGTTCTCCTCCTATCCTATCAAGTATGTCATAAAATCCCTTTCCCTGATAAATATCACTTCAAGAATTTATTACTGCATTAATATTCATGGATTGATTTGTTATCATTACACATTAACAAGAAAAAGTTTGGCTTTGACAGAAACTTCAGAATTAAAAGTATAGTAATCCATGAGCAAACAGAGCAGACCCTGATCAGACAGCTCCCATAGGAGCTGTCTGATCTGGGTCTACTCTGTTTGCAAAGGTGCCAAAAGTCATCTTTCTGAGGGGAAGGGTTGTCACTAAGTCCATTCACAAAATGCATTCATCTCAACCTGTGCTTCGGATCAAAATTACTCAACATATAGAATATCCTTCCTTATTTATTTACAACATACACACACACTCAAAGCTCCACTAAACTGTTTTGACACCATCAGATTTTGCTTGAAAGTTATAGACCATACATTATTTACAGCCCAACTCTACGTCAAACATTTAACCGTTTTGTGAATGAGCAGAGCCTATACTATCAGCTCAGAAATAAAGACAAAACTTCCTAGATGTACAGCACCAAATAAAGCCAAGTCAGTCACTGCTATTTATATTCCTGGAGTCTCTCACAGTCACAGCTTCTCACTGCATTAACGGAGAACCCGCCTGTACTGAGACTACTCTTTGCAAGTTAAATATGTCTCCTTGGCAAAATCTGCCTCTGCTACAAATTCTAAATATGGATTTTCTCCATTTTTTTAAACAATCCTCGGTCAGACTGTCAAACAGTTTGGATGCTTAGACACTGAGTAACTCAGTGTTTTGTCTGGATCTAAACTGTATACATAGGTTACAGTAACTGCAGATTCGCAGCTAGTGTACAAAGAGTCTCTAACAACACTACATGAGCTTATACTACGCAAGCTCCATTGATATAACTTTTCTAGATATTTAACTCTTTCCTCCATAAATGCGCCTTTCTACGCCACTGTAAAAGTCACTTTTTTAAACAATTGTGATAAATAGAGCATTTGCTCCATATCGTTCGGAAACCATCGATCTACCGACCGACCGACATGTGCAAAGCAATATACCCCCATTTTTTCAAAAGGGGGGTATAATAAGAGATTTGCTAAGTGTTTAAGTGTAGTCCTCAGATCAGCCATTATATTCTGATGTGGAATCTGATCAAAGTCTACAAAACAGTCACTGGTCATAATCAACAGTATTAGAGCAAACAATGCAGACCTTATTCCACCTTAACCAAAATTACCCTCATATCAACGACTTTTGACTACTCTGTAAAAGTCACTTTGTGAAACAATTGTGATAAATAGAGCATTTGCTCCATAGGAGCAAATGCTCTAATTATCACAATGTTGCTCCATAGGAGCAAAATTAATGCTCTATTTATCACAATGGTTTCAATACTATACAATTCTAACATTTTCCTTTTCTCCAGTAAATGCTCCATATATCGGTAGATTTATTCAAAGAGGTTGGGTCTAAAAATAGTCTATGAGGGAATGGGTTAACTGTTTACTCCTTGAATATGCCTGTCTCTGCCTTTGCAAACAGAGTAGACCCAGATCAGATGGTTCCTGTAGGAGTCGTCTGATTAGGGTCTGCTCTGTCTGCTTATGACAGAATTTGAATAAGATTTTACAGTTTCTGCCATATAAATGCCGTAAACATCCTGTGCCCATATGCTATGATAACAATTAATGTAATTCATATTCATGATGTCATTATTTCTTACATGAATATTCATGGAGTAAAGGGTTAATATTCATGGAGTAAAGGGTTAAGCATTACTAGTAAAGAAACAAGAGATGTTTGTAAAACATGTATACCCCCCCCCCCGGACCCCCTGACCTTTGATCTAGTGACCTCAATTATAGAGGTCATCTAGTGGTCATGACTAATCACCACAGCAACTTTGAAGATCCTTAGCCAAACCACTGATCATTTATTGATCTGAAAACATTTCACAAGTTAAGCTCATAGTGACCTTGACCTTTGACCTAGTGACCTCAAAAACAATAGGGGTCATCTAGTGGTCATGACAAACCACCACAGCAAGTTTGAAGATCCTAAGCCAAACCCTTGAGCAGTTATTGATCACAAACCTTTTCACCAGTTAAGGTCATGGTGACCTTGACCTTTGACCTAGTGACCTCAAACCCAACAGGGCTCATCTTGTTGTCATGACCAACCACCTAAGCAAATTTGAAGATCCTAAGTTAAACCCTTGAGCAGTTATTGATCAGAAACCATTTTACCAGTTAAGGTCATGTGACCTTGACCTTTGACCTAGTGACCTCAAAAACAATAGGGGTCATCTAGTGGTCATGACCAACTACCACAGCAAGTTTGAAGATTCTAAGCCAAACCCCTGAGCAGTTATTGATCTGAAACCACTTTACCAGTTAAGGTCATGGTGACCTTGACCTTTGACCTCAAAAACAATAGGGGTCATCTAGTGGTCATGACCAACCTCCACAGCAAATTTGAAGATCCTAAGCAAAACCCTTGAGCAGTTATTGATCGCAAACCATTTAACCAGTTAAGGTCAAGGTGACCTTTGACCTAGTGACCTAAAAAACAACAGGGCTCATCTAGTTGTCATGACCAACCACCTAAGCAAATTTGAAGATCCTAAGCCAAACCCTTGAACAGTTATTGATCAGAAACCATTTAACCAGTTAAGGTCATGGTGACATTGACCTTTGACCTAGTGACCTCAAAAACAATAGAGGTCATCCAGTGGTCATGACCAACTACCACAGCAAGTTTGAAGATTCTAAGCTAAACCCTTGAGCAGTTATTGATAGGAAACCATTTGAACAGTTAAGGTCATGGTGACCTTGACCTTTGACCTAGTGACCTAAAAATAAATAGGGGTCATCTAGTTGTCATGACCAACCACCACAGCAAGTTTGAAGATCCCAAACCAAACCCTTGAGCAGTTATTGATCGGAAACTATTTCACCATTTTAGGTCATTGTGACCTTGACCTTTGACCTAGTGACCTCAAAAACTATAGGGGTTATCTAGTTGTCATGATCAACCACCACAGCAAGTTTGAAGATTCTATGCCAAGTCGTTTATTAGTTATCGTTCGGAAACCATCGATCTACCGACCGACCGACATGTGCAAAGCAATATACCCCCATTTTTTCAAAAGGGGGGTATAATAAGAGATTTGCTAAGTGTTTAAGTGTAGTCCTCAGATCAGCCATTATATTCTGATGTGGAATCTGATCAAAGTCTACAAAACAGTCACTGGTCATAATCAACAGTATTAGAGCAAACAATGCAGACCTTATTCCACCTTAACCAAAATTACCCTCATATCAACGACTTTTGACTACTCTGTAAAAGTCACTTTGTGAAACCATTGTGATAAATAGAGCATAAAATTTGCTCCTATAGGAGCAAATGCTCTATTTATCACAATGGTTTCAAACTACAAAATTCTAAAATTTTCCTTTTCTCTAGTTAATGCTCCTTTTGGGTAGATTTATTCAGAGATTGTATCTAAAAATAGCCTATGAGGTAATGGGTTAATTAGATGCTGCCACCCAGCCATAAATGAGTGGCAGCTGACTCCAGTCTACATTGCTTGCACACATCCTTATGCAATCAGACAATATAGAGCATTTTTTTCTCTCTACCAATTAACCCTTTACCTAATGAATATTCATGTAAGAAATAATGACAACATAAATATTAATTAGAAGAACATTTCTAACGGCATATTACTATGAACACAGAAATATTAGACAAGTTGACCTTGGCAGACATAGATTTATATGGAGTTGGTCATTTTCCACTGAATATTTGAAGAAAATGATATTTACAGAAATTGTTCATGAAAGTGAAAGTCCCTACCATAAATGCGTATTTTTTAATAGCATTATAAAACTTGGTATTTGTTATGTTCAACCATTGTGAAGATTGTCAGTTTGAACCTATATCGAAAATGATGTCATTGTGATACAAAATTAACCGTTTTCATCTATGCTTATAAATTTTGTTCTACAACAAAATATTATCTGCCTGTGTCGAACAGTTAATGAAACTAAAACACAACCCAAATAAATACTAATACATTGCCGAATTACATTGGTCTTCAATATCACACACATAAAAGTTTTGTCTTCTATGGTGTTTATATAATGATTTTCTTGCGGTATACTTCTTTTCAGCATAAAAAAGATGACATGTAATTTTAGGCATTTTTAAAACACATTGCAAGTAGAGACCATCACTGTAAATCTATTTTGAGCTCATGTGACCTACTTATGCATTAGACCAAATCCATTCTTATAAAAGTAATTAATGATCATTCCTGTGGAGTTTGGTTGTATTCCAATCAGCAGTTTAATAGAAGACGTTTGAAGAAATTGTTAAAATCTATTTTTAGCTCCTGTGACCTACCGGACCATGAGAACCATTTATTCATATTTTACGCGAACCTCCTGAGAATCTTTTCTATGGGGCTACTGGTCATATTTAGGAAGAAATGTTGTTTGAAGAAATTGATTGTTAAAATCTATTTTTAGCTCTAGTGACCTTTTGCAACAGACTGGAGCTGTTTATACCATATATAAGTGAATTTTTACGCGGGACGTAAATTTCACAAAACTACCTCAAATTAATTTTTCAGGTCTTTATTATTCTCTGAAACTGGGTGATAAAATCAAATTTTCACATTCATATCTTACCATGTTGTTTTGTATCTTCTAAGTAAAATTACCATTGCAAATGGTGCATTCCGAACTAAGGGAAGTAACTCGAAATATGAATGACGAAGGATGAGGACAAATACAAGGTGATTTTCCAATTAGCTAAAATGTATGGGGTTAAATATACGCATATGGTCAGATAAATAACTTTGGATCTAGATCACTACCTGTATTTTCCTTGGAAAAACAAACTTAAAAAAATTATTAGACAAGTTGTATAATCTATATCTGAGGACAATGCTTCACCTTTAGGCAGATGACACTTCATGCTGTCCTGTAGATATGCGGGTCATATTGATTAGTCCATGGCCTACAAAATTCTTCATTCAGTCACTGACCCTGACAGAATGGCAATGAATGAAGCTCTATGAGGGTCTTTTCGCTTTGAATAAAATCAGGTTTATTAAGAAAATTATGGTTTATTTTCTGAATTTCTCCACAACCCTATTTTGTTGGTCTCCATTAACCCTGTTTCCCTGTTACATATTCATGTAAAACATAATGGCATCATAAATATTTATGAGCTTTTTTTTTTTTTTATAATTGTATATGTAGATGCAGAACTCCAGATAAGATGTGTAAATTAAAACATTTTCAATTAAAACATTTTCAAGAATAAATTCTTTATTTCTCCACCAAACCCTATACTGTGATCTGACTCTTTAGAATTGTCTCTTCGAGACGATACAGTATAGGGTTTGGTGGAGAAATGACGATTTTAGTATTTTGGTACGCACATTTATCTGTAGCTCTGTAGATATAATATTTTGAGGTTGGTCTGTTCCAGTCGGAAACGAGCTTTAGCGAGTTTCCGATAGGAACAGACCAACCGAGGGTATAGAACCCCCCCGGCTTTAACAAATCCCATGCTTGATTATTTTTCTCGCTGAAATACGCCCTAAAACCAAGAAAATTAACGAATTTTGTGAAGTACTACTTTACATTGCGTAATACGACTTCTATATCTAATAGCAACAGACCGCAGCATAACTTTAGGCGTGACACCAAATTCTTGCATAAAACGTGCTGTTGTAGTCCCGCTAGACCATGTATTAACAAGGCGATTCTCGTGCTCACGCGCTGTTGTTGACCGGTTTTAATTATAACTATTACGGGCTTAAGATAAACAATGGACGCGAATGTTACAGCGTTTTGGCCTAAGCTAGGTGAACGCCGGGTGTGAGTATTTCCAGGAGCACCGACAATGAACTGTTTTTAGTGATAGACATATTGAATGAAATTCCGTGTAAACGGTATTTGATACAATCATGAATTGACGTCGAAAAGATAACAGTGGCCCGGAAACAGAATAAATCGAAGTGTATAGTTTTGCTGCCGTTGTTTTGCTTGTATTTTGAAGAATTAAATTGATGCAGGAGAGCAGAAAATTGGTTTTATGCAAGAATAGCGTTAATACACGTTTGTTTTCGGGCAATAACATCTGCAGTGTCCCTCGGGAATGTTGTTGCCCTCGCCCTTCGGGCTCGGGCCAACAACAGTCCCTCGGGACACTGCAGATGATATTGCCCGAAAAAACGTGTATTAACCCTCTAATGACGTCATTTATTATGACAACCACAAATGTTACGTTTTGGCGTAAATATAAAAGACTGAGTGACTACAAAACAACGTCTTCGGTTAATTAAATAGGCTTTTAAAGTGTTTATATGATAAATAGAATTTCATATTCGTGCTAATTACTTATATTAATTTCAATTCATAAGGTTGTTGCCTATAGAAATGTTGGTATAATTCTGTAAGAAGTCCTTCCCTTGTATTGATTTTACCCAATCGCGCATATGAATACACTAGTCACGGGGTGTTCCAGATAAGGATTTCTAGTACGGCTATTTTTAGTAACTCAGCTTATCTAGCACGAATGAGAAGCGAGAAACTACACTCAGATCTATCATAATTTGATAAGCAACCAGAGCAGACTCTGATTAGATGGCTCCTACAGGAGTCGAACCCTGATCAGGGTCTGCTCTGTTTGCAACGGTATGAAAAAGCATTTATATGAGGGAAAGGGTTAAATTTCCACTCCAAGGTAATTCTAATAAGTACCAAAAGATACAGCTTGGCTGAGAAATAAGAGATGTTGATATACCAGTACTTATTTATATAAGCAAACAGAGCAGACCCAGATCAGACAGCTCTTATAGGAGCCATTGGATCTCGGTCTACTCTGTTTACATGGCATAAAAATATAAGTTTCTAAAGTAATGGGTTATTGCAAGAAATTAGTAAACAGGCATTTGTGAAAAATGAAAATCTAGATCTAAGGTCCGTGTCTCAGGGTCTGCACAGTTCATCATTCAATATCCTTTTACAGTATCCTTTTAAATCAAATGAACCATTTCACTTTTGAGAGTTTAGGAGTAAAACTGGGTTCAAAGGGGAAAAATTGGAGCAAACTGTATTTTTTGTAGTTCATTCTTTCTTAGCCTGCATAGAACAGAATGATGACACAGAATATTATAAAATTGCTTTTTCTCATTTTGTGTACAAAGAGTACATGTAAGGTGTAAGTAAAAAAAATTTAAGTAAATTTGGCAGATCTTAGAAAGATATAAACTTCATGAATGGGGGTCATTTGCAAACAGTGTAGACCTAGATCAGAGGGCTCCTAGAGGAGCCCTCTGATCATGGTCTACACTGTTTGTCATTAAAAATCCTCTTTCATACTGAATGGATTCTGTTGTAACAATGATGGAGCATTCCACTTTGAAACTCCAGCATTCAAAAGGTTAAGTAGAGATTTTTAGATAGAAGACGGGGATAATGAGGACTATTTGGCTTCAACCCCTCAACTTCTGGCAAGGCTGATCTTTGGAATTTGCAAGCTGTAATATAGATGGACAATTGATGAATCACGTTTACATCCAATCAATACAACACCTTCAGCACGCTTGATGAAATATTGTGATAGCATGTAAACAGTTTGCAGTAACTCAGCATATCTGTGTATCCTCGGTAAACAAACCCAGCGATGCTCTGATAATGTTGTCTCGAACATGGTAGAAAAGAAATCGACCCAGATTGATAATAGACAACAAATTCTACTTTGATGGCAGAAGGTTGAACCTTTACTTCATGACTATTTATGTAAGAAATAATGCTGTCCTGAATGCTAATTAGCTAATTTTTACAATGGCATATACTGATACATGTAATTTTATTGGCATGACTGAAACTAGAATCAGATCTATATTATTGCATAAGCAAACAGAGAAGACCCTGATCAGATGGCTCCTAAAAGAGCCTTCTGATCTTCGTCTACTATTTCCAAAGGCGTTAACCCTGAATTAATCCATGAATACACCTTTCTACGCCTTGGCACACAGAGCAGACCCTGATCAGAAGCTCTTAATTAGCAGCCGTCTGATCAGGGTCTTCTCTGTTTGCTTATGATAATTTTTATGATATTGATATGATTCTAGTTTCTGCAAAGTCCAAAAATTCCTGTGTCAATGTGCTATATATAAATAACAATTAATCTAATTAATATTCATGATGTCATTATTTCTTGTATAAAAATTCATGGAGTAAAGGTGCTAAAACGCACATCTATGTAGTAAAGTGTTTAAGGCAGGTAATTATATTCCAAATATTCCAAAAATGAAAGAATGCTACCGTTTGCAATTATGCTAGGCACACCTGTTGTCTTCTCCAATATTCAACATACATTACTTTAGTTCTAGGATATACTCCCTTTCCCTCATATTGACGCCTTTTAACACCTCTGTAAAAGTCACTTTTTTGAAACCACTGTGATAAAGAGTTTACTCGTTTACATTGTTGGTTGTGTTGATTAACCGTCCATAGGAGAAAATGCTCTATTTATCAAAATGGTTTCAAAGCTACACAATTCTAAAATTTCTCTTCTTTTTTTTTATAATAAATGCTCCTTTTTGGTAGATTTATTCAAGAGGTTGGGGTCTAAAAATAGTCTATGAGGGAACAAGTTAAAATTGGAACATAATGAGATGCCAAATTAAGCTTGGTCTCTCAATTATCTGGTGTCAAGTCAAATCAATATTTTTTGACACCCCTCCACCCCGTCCTGCTTCTCCATTTTCATTCGTTCATGTCTTAAAGTCTACAGCCATAGATTTGAGATGGGGTGTGACTGTAAGCAGAAAGTACAACATTCCGATACCATAGGCATGTTGGCAGAGACTTTGTTACAGAAGAAATTCCCATTATATCTGCCAAAAATTGATTTGTCATCTGTCATACCTGTCTTCTTATCACCTTTTTGGCAACTCAGGTCAACATTCGTCTCTGAACTTTTAACCTGTCCACCATATAAACCCAAAGTAGATGCCAAATAGCTAAATTCTAATGGCAGCTGATCACACCCACAACTGTTTGACACCCATTCAGTCATTTCTGAACAAATTGATATATACAGTAGAACTCTTCTATAATAATCATATGATGAATGAATCAGGTCAATGAGAGTAGATTTTTTTTAATGCAGGATGAAAGTAATGCAAAAAGCTCCTTTTATCCTGCATTAAGCTTAAATACCGCTCTTGTCTAAAAACCAAGAATCAGACTAAATTTAAATGGTTACTGTAGACAGGTTTTATCTTAGAAATTTGACATTTTGAGTTATAATAAGATTTATTTTTATAATGGCGCATGGGCATGGGAATTTTGGCCATAGTAGAATCGACATTAAACTCTATAGGAGAAGTCTGATCTGGGTCTATTCTGTTTGCAAAGGGGTAGAAATGCATTTTCATTTTCATACCGGTATGTATATTTCACATTCAGAATATCCAGGTTTACAAAGCTATCATACTCCAGGTAATATTCTATGCCAAGCCTGAATACTGTCTTGATAATTATTAAATCGATTCAAAAAGAGCAAAGTCAGTCGATGCCAAAACTAACAAAAAAATTCAAGGAACATAACTCTGCATGTGATATTTATAGGCAAAAGGAAAACGAAGCTACAGCCATGGACACATTATACTGTTAAAATTGTCTAGAAAACCATGTCCAGTTTGTCAGTTTAGATTAACCCATTCCCTCATATTGACGACTTTTGACGACTGTAGAAGTCACTTTGTGAAACCACACAATGGTTTCAAACTACAAAATTCTAATTCCTTTTCTCTAGTTAATGCTCCTTTTCTGTAGATTTATTCAAAGAGGTTGTATCTAAAAATAGCCTATGAGGTAATGGGTTAAGAAACAATTAATACACACTACATCCCACATGGTGAAACAAGTTTGATGCACCTTACTTACTGACAGAGGTGGGTTGAGTTATTCTAAACAGTCCAACTGATGTTTACAGAAAAATGTCAGTACAATCAGTGTGTTTTAACTGTCTGTGATTCCAAGACTGTGGCAGCATAAAAATTGCTGTGTTTCAACTACAGATTCACTACAAATACAAATTCAGACAAATCACATTAGAAAGCTGCCAAACATTTATTCTGAAGCTGTAGAAAAATGTTGAATCCGTATTGTGCAGTTACAGAAAATTTGGTTCAATTTGATTAGAGTGTACAGTTGCTGAGACAAATTTCTAAGTTCTAAGCAACTCACATGTTGGCCTGTCCTAGAGACCAATTACAGTTTTCAACCAGAAAATGGGAAAAAATAAATACAATCTTGTTCCATGCGATATAGATGTTTCCGTTTCAGCAGTCAAGTATTTCATTAGATAACTAGAATTATGTCCATAGGACATTGATGACCTTACTCTGCCACTTTCACAAAGTCATGTGATAAAAAAGTGTCATAATTTTGTCAAAAATAATAATCTCCCAATCCCAAAGTCAGTGAATAAGGGATGTGCAGTCACTACCTTGTAATAAATATAACCTTAACATTTGAACTTCAAGGCCCAGTCTTGCGCAGTTATCTTGAATAATTATGAAGTTTAAGATACCTTTCACCCATATCATGCTATATCTCTACCTTGCTGAGATGTTTGTTACACTAGTGACATGGTGTCCAATTAAATAGATTGGGTCCTAATTCTATTCCCTAATATGAGCTTTTCTTTTAGACCCAACATCTTTGAATATATCTTACTGAAAAGAAGCATTTATGCTTAGTTTACATTTGCCACGGAGGCCGTACGATTTCTTTGTCTGCGATATCTTAGAAGTCTACGGGCTGCGATGTTTGTGTTTACATTGTCTACGATCATCATACGATTATTTGTGTATACTGATCAGGGCTTATCTGTACGAAGACTGAGTTTAGCTACCGTATGGAGATCGTGCGATCTCAGTGCAGTCATCTCGCTGTCTCCGCTTGGATAAGGCCGTCCTACGGAGCCCCTGCTGAGCCCGTACCGAGCCCATACGGAGCCTCTGCTGGTTCCATACGAAGACTGGCTATTAAAATGTCAAATAAATATGCACCCATCAGAAATCTCAAAATTGCTGCACGGCCATTGTGTGGTCATCGTGAGGTTGCCAAAGGATGACGGTGCGATGTACGTACGATTTAACAGGTATCGCATGGACACCGAGTGGCAGCCATGCAGTGATCATGCCATGACCGTATGAATTGTTTAGCTACATGTTCACTGAACATCGGTTGTTTTCCGCACAATCCTCCTGATGCCCGTGCAGCGGTCATACGATGCCTGTAATCAGGTGTTTACGTGCCGCGGGCTTGTGATTTTTAGAAATATGTATAACTTTGTTTATGACAAATCGCAGCCTACGGCGGTTGGGAATCCGTAAGAAAGTTGTATGGCGATTGTATGCCTCCCTACGGAGACCATGCGGAAATGACCTTCCGACAAGTCTACGGGCGCAGTACAGGCTCATTGCAGGGCAGTTGTAAACTAGGCATTACTAGAAAACATGTCACAGTAAGTGATTATAAATGCCCCCAAAGCAATGCTACGACATTGAAATGTGTGTTGCACAGTGTGACCAGAATTCAATTTGGCATTCCTACCTCAAGTAATACAGGAAATATGTTCGAGACAAGGTTTTTCTATAGCTCAGGTCATTGATCAAGGTCAAGGTCAAAAAACCTAAAAAATGGTACACAGCACTCTGCCTTGCTAAGATGTAACTTACACACCAAATTTGGCATCATAATTCCTACCTAAAGTAATCAAGGAGATGACTCAAACAATTTTTTTTATACCTAAGGTCAGTAGTCAAGGTCAAGGTCACAGACCTGAAAACTGTATGTGACACTCTGCCTATTAACAAACCAAATCTTGCATTCCTATTTCAGGCAGTATAAGAGATATGCTCCGGACAAGGTTTTTCTATACCCGAGGTCAGCAGTCAAGGTCACAGACCTGAAAACTGTAAGTGACTCTCTGTCATCCCAAGATATGGTCACTCCAAACTTTGCATTCCTACCTCAAATAATATTGGAAATACACTTCAGACAAGGTGTAAAAAAGGTTTTTCTATAGCTTAGGTCAGTGGTCAAGGTCAAAGTCAGAGAGATCTGAAAATGCTAACATAGGATACGCTCCAAACAAGGTTTTTCTATACCTGAGGTCAGCGGTCAAGGTCAAAGAGACCTGAAAATGGTATGTGTCACCCCGCCATCCCAAGATGTACCAACACACCAAATTTGGCATACCTACCTTAGGTAATATAGGAGATATGCTCCGGACAAGCTATACATGAACAAACAGAAATAATGAGTCCAAGTCAAGGTCACAGAGATCTGAATATGGTACGTGACACTTCACCAGCCCAAGATGTACTCACACACCAAATTCGACACTGACCTACCTCAAATAGTATAGGAGATAGGCTCCAGACAATGTTTTGTATAACTGAGGTCAGAGGTCAAGGTCACAGACTTGAAAATGGTAAGCCACACTCCACCATCCAAAAATGCACAAAGCACCAAATTTGACATCCTACCTCAAGTAATATTGGAGATATGCTCCGAATCTGTACACGGACACACGGATAAAAGAACACACACAGTTCAATTACTATGTGCCACCAATATATATATTCGACATCATGAATATATATTAGAGATCATGAATATTTATTAGCAGAAAATGTACACATGGTTTGTAGATATTGATACAAACTGCAGACCTATTATCAGTCCATAAGCAAACAGAGCAGACCCTTATCAGACGCCTCCTACAGGCGCCAAGTCTGATCTGGGTCTACTCTGTTTGCAAAGGCATAAAATGCATTTGTATGAAGGAAAGGGAAAATGCTATTGTATGAAGGAAAGGGTTTAACCGTTTTGCTTCAGTAGAAATTAAGTTGGTACTAAAACTTGGTTCACTGTACAAATGAATGACGTAAAGCTATTTCGATACAACTTTCGATTACTCCTAGTAACTCAGATGTGTCAAATTCTGTTAATTGTATGTCATTACACACAAATCTTAATCCTAATTGATCTCTGAGATAATAGCCCTTTTGACAGTGAAGGGTAAATGCTAGCTGAATTCTAATTGACTCACTAATGGAACCAAACTTTAGCTCTTTGCACTTACATTACCTGTGCAAACAGTTTGGATCCAGATGAGACGCCGCATTATTATGCGGCGTCTCATCAGGATCCAAACTGTTTGACACTTTGACTATATTTTTGTAAAGAAATGAGAGAAATTTTATTTTAAGAAATGAAGCAGATGACAATTGTTGCAGACAAAAATTTACTTAGCTTGCAAAGAGTTGGTATCAATATATCAATCGCTGAAATCCATTAGTTCTTTTAGTGCAGTAGATCGTAATCTACCCGATCAATGTAGCTCCATAACAATTCACTCTCAGGAAAAAAATAGGTTTCTGTGTTTTTATTGTGACCATGTTTTAACAGTTTCAATACTGAATATTCAAAGTGGAATGGCTTATCACTGTTTAATGATGTAGTCCATTTAGTATGAAGGGGTTTAAAACTGCTCGGGGATTTCAATTGACCGTGTACAGAGGGCTGATCTAGTTTTAAACTGTTAGCAAGTGCCAGAATACTCGCTTTCCACATCCAAAGTATTTAAATTTGAATATTTCATGTTCACACGTTTGTGTCTTGGTTTTTTCCTAAATGTTTTTATCTTGACAATTATGTTTTTATTGTAGCCACTCTTTAAATTGATACAGTTCGTGTTTGCAAATTTCATGCCATGCATTTTCCATGTAGAATAAATGTTTTTATTGGGACCATTCTTTAAATTTATACACTTGGTGTTGGCACTGTTTCATGCTTTAAACATTGTCCATGCAGAATTTGTTTATTGTGACAATTGTTTAAATCTATAAATTTCATATTGGCACTGTTTAAATTGCCTTGTATTTTGGTCATGTAAAATAAATGCTTTTATTGTGACATTTCTTTCAAACTTGTAAATTTATTGGCACTTTTCCTTGCCTTGTATTTTTCAATTAATACCACAAAAGTCAGGCCTAATTTTTGTGCTCAGAAGATTCATCACTACTCTACCATATAATGCTAAATATGATAAGTCAAGACTACAGTGTCATGGTAAATTAATTATTTAACCCTTTACTCACTGAATATTCATGTAAGAAATAATGACATCATAATTGTTAAATCGATTAACCCTTCGCTTGCTGAATTTTGAAATACATGTCTCCTTCTTTACCCATGCCCTGTTGTATAATTACATATATCTTCACTGTGTACAAGTATTTCACTGTGCAATCACTGCTGTGGAGTGCACTGGTTGCACAATCAACTTGTAAATAGTGCAGACCCTGATGAGACAGCTCCTGCAGGAGCTGTCTCATCTGGGTCTTCACTATTTACAGGTAGGTATATTGACGCGAATAGCAAGCGAAGGGTTAATATGTAATAATAGCACATGGACACAGGAAATTTTGGTCATTGCAGAAACTGTAGATTCATATCTACATTATATCATAAGCAAACAGAGCAGACCCTGATCTGGGTCTACTCTGTTTGCAAAGGCTTAGAAAGCCGTATTTATGAAGTAAAGGGTTAAAGCTTCACCAGTACGATGTGTTCTGAGCATCCTTCAAAGGGTTTAGAAGATATGTAGCGGACACGAAAGAGTAATGGAAATTGAAGTTTAAAACATTTGACCTTCAAATGTGATCTTGACCTTGAGCCGACATGACTGCCACATGTGTTCTGCACATTGTCTCAACTTGGTTAACATTTGAGGCAAGTTTCATGAAAATCCTTCCAGGGGTATATTAGGAGATATGGAGCGGACACGAAATTGTTACGGACAGACGGCCAGATGGTCAAAGGCCATTTCTTAGTAACCCACCTTCCGCTTAGCGGCGGGGGATTAAAAAGGACAATTTTAAAATTTTGTAGTTTGAAACCATTGTGATAAATAGAGCATTTTGCTCCTAAAGGAGCAAATGCTCTATTTATCACAATGGTTTCAATGGGTGATTTTTACAGAGGAGTAGAAAGGTGTATTTATAGAGGAAAGGATTAAACATCAAGGCAAGATTTACATTTTCAGCCATCTAAAAACAGAACTCTATAATTTGAGTTATATTGAGAAAATCTATTGATTCAATCGTTACAGCACAAATTTACATTAACTGGGGGATTTTGCAGGGATATAAAACATAACAAGAACAACAAGGTCTCTACAAGGGCTGCTTTAACCCCTAACCTGCCAAATAATTAAAACTGGCTCCTACTTTCTGAATATTAACTCTTTGCACCCTAGCCGCGAAACTGTGATTACCTATGCAAACCGTTTGGATCCAGATGAGACGCCGCATAATGCGGCATCTCATCAGGATCCAAACTGTTTGTCATCTTGATCATATTTTTGCAAAGAAATTAGAGAAAAAATAGTTTAAGAATTGAAGCAGACGAAAATTGTTGCAGACGAAAAATTACTTAGCGTGCAAAGAGTTAATTAATCAAAACATTGTTATCAAAATTTGGGCACTGAATTGTTTTAGTATGCCAAACACTATAAACCCTTATCAAAAGCCTCAAAGAGGAGTCATTTGATCTGGGTCTACACTGTTTGCAAGTGTCTAATATACTCGGTTCCCACATTTTAACAGATAAGTTTTTCTATGATTACACAATTGATGAATTGGTCAAAACTTTTGCAAACAGTCTGGATCCAGATCAGATACCTGAAGAATAACATCAGGATTTGACACACAGATTTTACTTTTGAAAAGAAAAGGAAGAAAAATGTACTTTTGACAATTTTTGCTGACATTTAAGTTTTTGCAGAAAAAAAGTTATTACATGTTCCCAGGATTATAACAATTATTCTAAGTATTCTGACAGACAAACTTACACATAGTGCAAACTCCTGTAGGAGCCATTTAATCTGTCTAAACAATTTGCAACTATGGCACTCTAATGTAAAGTTATATAAATGGAACAAGACTCAGAAATATTCAGCTTTGCATAGGTGGACAGGTGAGACTTGACATCCAAATACTTAGGGTTACTATATGGTCTACTCTGTTTGCCATGTGTGAAAATGCATTTATAAGGAAAGGGTTAAGTATAATTTCTCATCATTGTGCGTGTCTTTGACCATAATCAGGTATGAGACTAATGAATAAGCCTCATGACCGTGCCTTTTATTTGGAAAATCAATATTGCCGACCAATAACCACGTAAGTTAATTATGTGCAAATAATTCAAATTTCCATTTTCTCACCGAAAACAACTGATTTGTCAAACTTTGAGGAATGAAAATCTGTATTTGGTGAAACGAAATCAATCCTTAGAAGGATTTTGAAATATAGAGTTCATAATGGTTACGTGTTTACAATGATACAACAAACTAAAATACAAGTTTTTTTTCAATTTCTATGAAAACCTTTTTGAATAGCAACATATCAACATCGTAGATTTATAGAGAAGAACAGTTACTGTAAACAAGAACTGAGACATGACCTCTCCAATTAAAGGTCTACACCATCAGCAAATCCAACCTCATCTTCATCATCACCCTAATCATCAACATCATCTCTTCTAGGTTACACATGCCTTTTGACTCAGTCTCGTCCAGATCCACTGGATGCTTACAAAGGATATCAGGAAAATTTGAACACCCTTTCCTTCATATAAATGCCTGTTCACAACTCTACAAACAGAGCAGACCCAGATCAGACAGCTTCAACAAAAAAAAATCCTTAGAAAAGTTTACATTATAAAATTTCAGCTAATAAATATTGATGATGACATAATTCTTACATGAATACTGAACAGGTACAAAGGGTTTAAACATCATGTGAAAAAGCATCTATATGAGGGCTAAAAGGTTAAAAATGCCAGTAAGGTCCCACATATAGCCGATTGCTGGAAAACAATTGTACTGGCATTTAAATGCAGTGATGATCCAAATCAGAAGGCTCCTAGAGAAGCCCATCTGATCAAGGTCATTCAAAATCCTCCCACAAATCATTGCTATTTCATGCTGAATAGTCTCTTTAGTTAAGGTTGGGCCTTTCCCTGTTCTGTATTTAGGCCAACTTCCAATACCTACTGAATATTCATTAACAAAATAATTACAAAGAAATATGGAAGGTGGAACATTGTAGACATTTTAGAAAGCAAAGAGACAGATCTATCAAATTCTATTAGCAAACAGAGCAGACCCTGATTAGATGGCTCCTCTAGGAGCCATCTGATCTGGGTCTACTCTGTTTGCAAATGCATGAAAACACGTTTATATGAGGGAAAGGGATAGGCAATGGCGGACCATTCCACAAAATCAAACAGTCAAAGGGCTGAGTGTCTTAGAGACAAAATTAAGACTATATTATTGATTAAGCTTCAAAGGATGAGACTTTTCGTAATTAATGACAATCGTTAATTTGGTAAATTACAAGAGAAAGTGTCTACATCTCCACATTTCCATCTAGAAATATCTCCAGACCTTTGCAAACAGTTACACTGTGAAACTCAGTGTCTCATCAGGATTTAAACTGTTTTGACACTATCATTTTTTTAACCCGTAACCCGACTTAAAGATGCCTTTTAACACCTTTGCAAACAGAGTAGACCCAGATCAAATTCCTTGAGTAGAAGCCATCCGATCATAGTCTGCTCTAGTTGCTTATAAAGTAATTATAGGTCTGATCTACCGTTTCTAGCTAGGTAGCTACCATGGTCAAATACTTCCTTGTTCATAATACTATGAAATTTCAGCTCATTGTTTCTTACATGAATATTAATCCTTTACTGCATGAATATTCATGTAAAAAACAAGAGTGTGTTTGTGAAACACTCATGCCCCCGACCTTTGACCCTGAAGGATGACCTTGACCTCTGACCAATGGACCAGGGAGTTGAACGGGACACATGGTCTTTGTGTGGTGAACATTTGTGCCAGGTTATTTTTGAAATCCATTCACAGATAAAAAAAAGTTACAGAAGGGACACAGAATTTGGGACGGACGGACAGACGGACAATGTGATTACTTATATGCACGCCGTTGTGATAATAATGATGTCATGAATAAAGAAATAAGTAGATAAATTTGTTACAATAGCACATGGACAAAGGAATTTTTAGCCATTGCAGAAACTGTAGAATCATATCTATATTATATCATCAGCAAACAGAGCCGACTCTGATAAGACAGCTCCTATAGGAGTCGTCTGATCTAGGTCTACTCTGTTTGCAAAGGGGCAGAAAGGCTAACCCTTTCCCTATTTAATATTCATGTAAGAAATCATGCCATCATGAATATTTATTAGTTGATTTTTTATAATGGTATATTTACAAAGGATGTTTTGGTCCAGACCGAAACTGTAGAATTAGGTCTATTATTATACCATAAACAAATAGAGCAGACCTTGATCAGACGGCAAAAGTTTTAACCATTTCTGGGTCTATTTTGTTTGCAAATGCATGAAAAGGCTTTTATACCTGTATGAAGGAAAGGGTTATGCCCCCGTCACACTTTGACACGTCCATGAAGACCGCGCTGCGTCCTGAAAATTTCGTAGGATGTAGCGAGGACGGGGTAAAAATTGTAAAAAATACATTTCTCAAGTTCCTGCTACGCTCATACCACGTTTGCACTAGGTTCTTACTGCGTCCAACACATTCCCACTATGTTCTTACTACGCATGTATTCAGGCGGGTACCACGTCCAACACGTTCTTGCTAACTACGCTCGTACTAGGTCCCTACTACGACCACCAAGATAGCACTGCGTTCTTACCACGCGCTCATCACGTTCTCACCGCGTTCTATGTCTGCATATAAAATTCTGCGATTCAGCTCGATCTGATCACTTATTCTGCGACTTTCTTCTGAGCAAAAGTAAAGTATTTTATATCAGAAAATATGCCGAGAAGGAAGGGGGGCTGCAAAGCAGCTACGAAAGCAAAACCGAGAACTCCATCACCAGCGAGTGATGGGTTGGAGGTTGTTCCTGAACCAACCAGAACCTATCTGTAACAGTGGGCCCACTGAAACAACAGAAAGCGGAGCCGAATCAGATGTGTCTAGCATTATTCTATATTGAAATGGAAGTGAAAGGGAAATGAATCCAGGTTTTATAATCGACCACCAGAACGTGGCATGGTCGTGGCTAGAGCCTGCTGCAAACGTACCTTAGACGTGATAAGCACCGGTAGAACGTACTAAGAACCTAATGCGGTCTTTTGAAACGTAGTAGGGACGTATCATTGTCGCAACACTAGCGTGGAAGGGTCGTAGTGAGAACCCGATGGACGTAGCAAGAACGTAGTGACAACCTAGAGACAACGTGATGCGAACGTCACACACTCGTCCACATCTGCACTACGCGTGCATTGCGTCAATGAGGTTCTTACTAGGTTTTAGCTACGTCATTACTACGACCTTACCAAGTTCTTACCACGTCCTGATTTGACCACGTCCTCGCCACGTAAGTTTTGAACATGTTCAAAGTTCACCCACGTCCTTCACGTCCATGAAGACCATACCACGCGCAAAGCCGTGTCTACTGCGACCTCGCTACGTTGTACACGTTCGCACTGCGTCCTGGCATATTTTTGAGGACGTAGTGGGAACGTGGCCTAGTGTGACGGGGGTATTAGGCAAATAATGGATTCACTGTGGAATACTGTGCAGGTGACAAGTGTTGCAGATGATAATTACTGATCAGAGGGGAAAATTGAATTAACCCTTTCAGTATGAGAAATGAGTCACTTATATCATTTGCGAATAGTATAGACCCAAATGAGTGGGACCCTATCACCATGGTCTGCACACTGTTTGTCATAATACACTTTCCTTAAAAAAAAATCCCTGAATATCATGGTAAGCTTGACGTGTTTGCATTTTGGAATAATCCATTTGAAAATTCTTCACTGATCATACAAATTCAAAAGCATATGCATAGAGTTTTGATCCAGATCAGATATGGAGTAACTCAGGATCTAATCAGCATATAAACCATGATGCATTTTCCATCCCTGTTTAAAGGATCAGGGTCTGCTCTGTTTGCTTTCGACAAGATGAAGATCTGATTCTACAGTTTGCATCAAAGCTAAAAATTTCCATGACAAATTCACATTTTAAAATTTCAGATTATAAATATTCATGACGTGATTATTTCTTATATGAATATTGAACAGGGAAAGGGTAAAAATGAACGTATTATCTTAGCATTGTCCCCAGGTGACCATTATACTATAGGCAAGTTTTCACGTTTTAACCCATTACCTGATAAATATTCATGTACGAAATCACAATTTCATAAATATTAAATAGATGAATTTTTATAATAGCATTACGAACAGGGGAATTTATAAAACTGAAGTAAAATCTATATTATTTGATAAGAAAACAGAATAGACTCTGATCAGACAGTATTTGATCTTAAGGTCTACTCTGTTTGCAAAAGTGTCAATTCAGCGTTACAGACTGGTTAAAATTTCAGTGTGATCAGACATAACATAAATTTTTCGACAACAGACTAATTCAATGAGCAAATAATTATTTAACCCTTTACCTCATAGGCTATATTTAGATCCATGACCTCTTTAAATAAATCTACCGAAAAGGAGCATTCATTAGCAAAAAGGGAAATTTTAGAATTTTGTAGTTTCGAAACCATTGTGATAAATACAACATTTATTATGCTCCTTATAATGGAGCAAATGCTCTATTTTTCACAATGGTTTCAAAAAGTGACTTTTAAAGAGGCGTAGAAAGGCGTATTTATGGGGGAAAGGGTTAAAACAAATGTATGACAATTCAGACAATAAATTCCTATCCTCAAGATGAGGGTTCCTAATTTCTGAAATCAGTATTTTTTATTTCTGCTACACTAAAACAACATCAAAATAGTAACCAGAATAACCCAATTTTCGAACACATAGCTAACAGGATTTCTGACACAACCAATAAGCCAAGCCTCACATTGGCATAGCCAATTTCATTTCTCTATCTCTAAATCTAATTATTCCCCCCAATCCTCTGTCAAAGACAGTTCCAGAGTCTCCTGAGGTTCAGACTTCTTCTTGAAGTTCTTAGATTAAACAACAATAATTGAGACAAAGCCGCCTAAATACATAATATTATATTGTTACATATTCAGCAGAGCTAAGAATAATATCTCATAGGCTATTTTTAGACCCAAATCAGATTTTGAATAAATCTATTGAAAAGGAGCATTTACTAGAGAAAAGGAAAATTTTAGAATTGTGTAGTTTTGAAAACATTGTGATAAACAGGGTCTGCTCTGATAGATCTGTTTCTTTATTTTCTACAACGGCTACAATGTAAAGTCAAGTGGCTTCCGAATATTTCATTGGAACTATTTTGTCCATGAAATTTGGAGTAATGCTATGGTCACAAAGATCAGCCGGTATCCGGGGATAGGGGGTAATCAGGAGTCACACCGCTGGTTTTGGCCATTTTTCCAACATCGGACAACACCTGTCAAAAACTTTGTCACACATCATTTACATAAATGGCACCGTCCGGATGCCGTGCGGAGGCCGTCCGAAGACCGTCTGGTAATCGTACGGCATCTGTTCCAAAGAGATTTTTTGGGGGAGCCGGCGAGGCAGTGAATACCGACCGAACATCTAATACTAATCAGCCGATTATCCTATGATGTCCGGGCGATAACCGGCCTATTCACCGGACATCGTATGAATATCGCCTGAGTATCCTACGGACAACGAACGATGGTTGTACCAGGCCCGGTCTCTTGTGTAGAAACGCGCTATAATGTTGTACACGGCGACTGACGTGGGTTTATATAGTCCGGCCGATGCCCGGCCAATGTCCGGTTCTAGACGGCCGGTGACCGGCCGATGTCTGTAACATATCTGGTCCACACCGGTTCAAGCCGACCGGACATCGGTGGGTTACTTTCCAATGTGTAAACAGACATCGGCCGGATATCGGCCCATGTCCGGTCCAAAACATTTCTCCTCTGAGGCTACATACACCGGCCGATTACAGCTCGATTCCCGGCCGGATATCGGACAATACTTAAACGATGTGTGAAGGATATGTGGCCGATTATGAAAATCTACGGGACATCGGAGAAATTTTAACTTCGAGTTAAAACTCTTCGGGCACCTCCCCGATGCTGCCTGAGAGCCACGGCCACCGGCCGGCCATGTCTGGTGTCCGGCCGGGGACCGGGCCAAAATGGCTAAAAATCATGCCGGGAGTACATCCTAAGCCTAATCGGAAGGGGTTGTGACCAAAGCATTAATATAGAACAGGGAAAGGGTCTCCCTAGCTTTGTGCCCAGCGTGCATGAGGATTATAATGTATTTAAGACTTCTGAGTTAATCCTTTCCCTAATGAACATTTATGCATGAATTGATCTGACTTCATGAATATTATTTAACTTAAAGTGATAGTCTCTACTTGCAACACATTTTAATAATGCCTAAAAGTTATGTAAATCATTTGTTTACATGCTGAAAAGAAGACTTAAGTGAGTGAGTGAGTTGGGGTTTTCGTCCGGCTAACAGTATTTCAGTTATTTGCAGACGGCACCTGCTTGAGACAATTAAAAATTTATAGTACTGCCTCACTGGAATGCCCCTGCCGCGGGCACATGGCAAGGGCACCCCACTCAGTCACATTATCCTGACACCAGGCCGACCAGTCCTAGAACTACCCTTTTAATGTCGAGGGTAGACAAGGGAGCTACTAGTACCAACTTTTAACGACTTTTGGTCTGTCGCGGTCGGGGATCGAACCCACGACCTTCCGTACCGTAGGTGGACGCTCTTCTTAACTGAGCCACGCAGCTAGTGAAGACCAATTGAATAAACGCTGAAGACGACAAAACTTTCATGTGTTTTATATCGAAGATCCAATGTTAATTCGCCAATGTATTAGTATTCAATAGAAGCAATCTTATCAGGGTCTGCTCTGTTTGCTTATGACATGATATAGATCTGATTCTACCGATTATGTCAAAATGAAAAGTAAAAAATTCCCTTGAAAATTTTACATTATAATTACATGTATATAAATTCAACTAATAAATACTCATGAATATTGAACAGGGAAAGAGTTTACATTTATCATGTTATGGACAAAATTGTGATAACCTTTACAAATAGATCAGATCCAGATGTGGCATTGAGGAATCCGGTGTTGTATCTGGATCCAAACTGCTTGACACGTCAAACTGTAGGTTTGTAGAAACAGACAATATAGCTTTTTAGGTGAAGATCTGAGCAAATAAAAGTAAAAAAAAATAGCTTATAGACCTAGTGCAGCTTTCTTTCGGGACCAGTCTATGAGTTTTCCCATTAGCCTCAATTTCTGTGAAAGTTGAAACCTTTCTTCAGGTACTGAATCAATGTCTCAATGCATATCCTTTAGGTCTATTTTATCTCGTAAAACTCATTTCTCACATTATTCCTTAGGCCATTATCATAATTTCTGATTTCACACATTTCAACCAATTCTACTAATGCATCAATTTAATAAACTTAGGATATCTCGTTCACTCATTCGATCAAAACAAAATTGCTTTTCACCGTCCTCCTTAACTCTTTGCATGCTAGCAGTAACCGTGATTATCTATGCAAACAGTTTGGGTCCAGATGAGACACTGCATAATGCACATTGACACTTCAGCCATATTTTTGCAAAGAAATGAGAGAAATTTTATTTGAAGAATTAAAGCAGAAGATAATTGTTGCAGATGAAAAAGCATACAAAGAGTAGTTGTCATCTGCAAATATTGCTGTCTGCTTAAATTCTGAAATACATTTTTCATCAATTTCTTTTAAAGAAAAAAAACAACAGTGCCAGAGTGTCAGTCAGTTTGGATCCTGAAGAGTGAGTGAGTGAGTTAGCTGGGTTTTACGTCCGACCAACAATATTTCAGTTATTTGCAGACGGCACTCGCTTGAGACAAGTTATAGTGCTGCCTCACTGGAATGCCCCTGCCGCAGGCACATGGCAAGATTACCCCACCCAGTCACATTATCCTGACACCAGGCCGACCAGTCCAAGAACTGCCCTTTTAATGTCGAGCGTAGACAAAGGAGCTACTAGTACCAACTTTTAACGACTTTTGGTCTGTCGCGGCCGGGGATCGAACCTACGACCTACCGTACCACAGGCGGACGCTCTACCACTGAGCCACGCGGCAACCTAAGACAACCTTAGTTACTCATAGTCTCATATGGATCCAAACTGTTTGCAAAGATTATCAGTATAACCTGTGTCCTAAGCAGCCATTCATTTATTGAACATGACAATGTCTTAACCCTTTCCCTGTTCTATGTTTAGTCCAAATTTTAATAGCCATTGAATATTCATGAACAAAACACTTATAATCAAATCTGGAAGGTGGTACATTGTAGCTATTTTAGAAAGTAAAGACACAGATCTATCAAATTATATAAGCAAACAGAGCAGACCCTTATCAGACGGCTCCTCTAGGAGCCGTCTGATCTGGGTCTACTCTGTTTGCAAATGTGTGAAAACACGTTTCTATGAGGGAAAGGGTTAAAAAGCAGGTGGCTGCTAAATTAATAATGCAGGATAAATGTAATGCACAAAGGTCCTATAAGAGCTTTCTACATTACTTTAGATCTGCATTCAGCTACCCATGGACCTGCTTTACAGACCCATAATTTTCTTGTGAATTAGTAGACCCATTTTCGTACAACCTGATATTCCTTAGATTGTAGTACTGAACCTATTATTCCATGCATTTATGCAAGAAATAATGACATCATGAAAATTATTTATACTGTAGGAAAATGTCATATAAATGCAGGAAATTTGGTCATGGCAGAAACTGCAGAATTAGAACTACAGTAAAACCTCTCTATAACGGCCACTAAATTGAGTTAATTAGTTGGTGTTTAGGACTAGTGGCTGCTTAAAGCAAGGTGAAAGTAAAACAGAACGCTCCTATAGGAGCGTTCTGTTTTACTTTCAGCTTGCTTTAAGAAGCCACCTGCCTTTAACACAAAATACTTGATTTAATATAGTGGCCATTATAGAGAGGTTTTACTGTATATAATTATTCCATAAGCAAACAGCAGACTCTGATCAAAAAGCTCCTACAGGTCTACTCTGTAAAGACTTTAAAAGGTGTTTCTGCAGAGTAAAGGGTTAAATTACAATTTCAGTCAACATGTCGTCAGCATTGAAAAGGTAACGCAATTGTTTCCAAATAAGATAACTCCGGTACACAAATACAGTACTTAGATAATCAAACTAATATTCAATTTCCACAACAAAATCACAGGTAACAGCTGTGGCCTCCCTATCATTCCATAATAAGCTCAAGGATTTGTGTTTTCAAATAATATAAAATACAGGCATAAAACCTCTCCCCTAATTCATAATAATTTCTAATTACTAGAGAATAAAAACCTAAAGCCTTGCAGCTTAAGGTATCTTGCTAGAAGTCTATTATCTAAACATCCACAAACTCAAACTGAATTAAACATCCACACTTTTCCATTTCACACCATTATGTTTGCCCTTGAAACTACAAATTGACACTGTACAAAACTGTAATACAATGTACATCATAGCATTGGTAATTCCAGGCAATATATCCATTTTTTCAGAGATCATCCACAATTACTAAGCATTTCCAAGAAATGTCGAGGTTGTTTGGCAATACCTGTACACACATCCCAATGTTCTTGTCTTAGCTAGCTAGTGGCAATTCCAGATAACACATGCAAACAGTTTAGAACCTAATGAAATGCTGAGAAAATCAGTGTCTACTTAGGATGAAAACTGTTCCATATTCTCATGTTTCTAGAAATCCTGTGCCAAAAGTCTACGTTGAGAAATGAAGCTGATAACTATTTTAGGGGGTTGGACATTATATTAAGAATTACCCTCAGTGAGAGATTCCAGGTGGACTGTCTTTATGTGTTTTCATTGCGCTTTGAGTGCAAACCACTATGCATTAGAGCAACTTTCTTCAAACAGAATTACATGTACACTGTATGTCAAAAAGAAATACATGTACACTGTATGTCAGGACTTTAAATGTGATCAGGATCCAAACAGAAAATCATATAATTATGTAAAACTTTTGACAGTATTTTGGGGATTGGTAATATATAAGTAATTGTAATCTAAAAAAAATATTTGTCAAGTAAATTCCTTGAGAAACCTCTCCAAAGTTCAATCAGAGACAAATAGTTTGGATCCTGATGAGATGCCCAGTTAATCAACACCTCATCTGGATCCAAACTACTAACATTTACATGATAGGTCAAGAAGAATTTGCCACAGTAGCAAACAGTCAAACCTGTCTTAACCGATCATTCATTCTGTTCATTGAACACAGGAGTCTCAAAAAGCAGGTGGTTGATTCATGCAAGGCAAAGTAATGCAGAAAGCTCCTATAAAAAGCTTTCTGTATTATTTTTGACCTGCAACTACCACCTGCCTTACAGACCCATATTTAAACCTATTTTTGATGGCTGTTTATGACAGTTTCTAATGTACATTGTACATGGAAACAATGAATCATACAACCACAGGCTGCTCACACACTTTGCATGCTATAGACAAAATTGTGTACCCTAGCAATGTATAACCTAGCAATTAGTTTGGATCCAGATCAGACAATGAGTAACTGAGCATCTCATCAGGTTTAAAACTGTTTGACAATCTCATCATGGTTGGTGGGGGGATAAAAATGGGGGGGGGGGGGTGTATCTACACTAAGAATTTGTAGCAGATAACAGAATTTGCAGGTAACAGTTATTACGCATACCAAAGAGTTAATGAATCCAGTCTGAACCTCTTGTTGACTCAAGGCCATACCTGCTTCAGTTCTATGTAGGCTTCGGCCATTAAAAAATATGGTGGCATTCTCCAATGACCACCACCTTCACTGATGGCCATGATGCAGGTAATTGTGAAACTATTCATGAGGTGTGTTATAGCTGTTTCCACTATAAATGTGGCCCAACATTTAACACTTTCCTCAGAAATAATGACATCATGAATATTTCTTAGCTCAATTTCGTCAATTGGTATACAGTAAAACCCCTCTAAACCGGAATTCTAGTAGAGAAGAATTTAGATACTTTTAGGCAGGTGGCTGCTTCATGCAGGGTGAAAGTCATGCAGAAAGCTCCTCGAGGAGCTTTCTGCATGACTTTCACCCTGCATGAAGCTGCCACCTGTCTCCAAGACCGATATTTATACCAAATTTAACGTCCGGTTTAGAGGGGTTTTACTGTAATCATATACACATGAATTTTTGGTATTGGTAGAGACTGTAGAGTAATTATCCACTGCACAATTCTCAATTTCAAATGTTTTTCATTTCTCTTAACCCTTTCCTCCATTATAAAATACCCCTTTCTATGCCTCTGTAATAACCACTTCTTGAAATCATTGTGATAAATAGAGCATTTGCTCCTATAGGAGCAAATGCTCTATTTATCACAATGGTTTCAAACTACCAAATTCTAAACTTTTACTTTTCTCTGGTAAAAGCTCCTTTTTGGTAGATTCATTCAAAGAGGTGTGGTCTATGGAGGAATTGGTTAAACAATAGGATGACAAGCAGTTTAGATCCTAATAAAACATGGAGTAACTCAGCATCTCATCTGGATCTCAAACATTTGCATAAGTTATCTCCCAGCCTGCAATAAGTTAAGATTTCAATCAGTTGCCACAATATAACATTGATCACAATCAAAATAATGTTTTATGTTTGTCACATAATGAACCACATTATGTCAATTAGGTGCCAGCAAGCAGCAATCCACCTGTCTGCAAGACCAATATTTATACTAAACTTATCATACAACTTTACCTACAAGATAGGGTTTAATGAAGAAATGTGAAAATAGTTTATCTGGATTTCATACATACAGTGAGTAGTGCCATCTGATCTGGATCTACTCTGTTTGCACAGACGTGAAAAATGTTCTATATGGAGGAAATGCTTAACATTTGTCCCACTATAAAAAGCGTGTCTGCTGAAATACCAACAAGGCCCCTGTTTTACGAACAAGCTCAAATAATGGCTAATCTGAGCCTGTTATTTCAAATTAGTGTAATTGCTAGACAGGTCTACATATTTTTCATGTCAAATATCAGTCTTTATCTTGCTAAATTAATATTTTGTCTGGGGATTGTTTAACCCTTCGCTTGCTGAATTTTAAAATATATTTCTCCTTCTTTACCCATGCCCTGTTGTATAATTACACATATCTTCACTGTGTACAAGCATTTCGTTGTGCAATCACTGCTGTGGGGTGCACTGGTTGCACAATCAACTTGTAAATAGTGCAGACCCTCAGACCATCTGGGTCTTCACTATTTTCAGGTAGGTATATTGACCTGAATAGCAAGCGAAGAGTTAATAATACCCACTTATAATCTGAAATAATGAAAATTTGGATTGTCAAGCCCTAGTGCAGAAAAACTTTGTGGAGACAGAATGAAATACAGAAAAATCCCTCTAAACCGAACATTAAATTTAGTATAAATGTCGGTCTTGGAGACAGGTGGCAGCTAAATGCAGGATGAATTAAGCAGCCACCTGCATACAAGTATCTGAATTCTTCTCTATTAGAATTCCAGTTTAGAGGGGTTTTACTGTACAGGTGATGCTAGAGTTTATAATCAATCCCGTGTTTATGACACATCATTAATTTTAATCATGACTAAGACATAAGCCACTTTATACTGAAATCTGTCAATTCAAAAGAAAGCTAGGGTCCAAACAATGAATAACAAGAGTGTTCGGAGGAACATATGTGTCACCTCCTTGCAGCTGAATAAATCAGGTGATGTTAGAGTTATGGTTCTTGTACATGACTCGCTATTTAAGACATGTGCCAAATTATATTTAAATATGTCCATAGAGACGTTATTATAATAGCACATGAACACAGGAATTTTTGCCATGGCAGAAACTGTAGAATCATATCTATATTATATTATAAGCAAACAGAGCTGACCCTGATCAGACAGCTCCTATAGGAGCTATCTGATCTGGGTCTACTGTTTGCAAAGGCTTACAAATCAAGGGCTTGGTGCAAAACTATCGTAACTCCTTCCCAAAGTGAAGGAGTTACAATAGTTTTGCACCAAGCCCTCGAAATGCATATTTATGGAGTAAAGGGTGAATATATCAGATGAACGATCAGAGGTATGCACATACACTCAACCACCATTTATTATCTCAAGCTGGCTCTATAAAGTTCAAAACAACTCGATTGTCTTGGTTATTAGCAATTTTATGAAGAAGCATATTGAAAATTACAAGAGAATAGATCTGCAGAGCTTTCAGTTACAATGTAAAAATCGAAGGTCTGATTATTGATGCTTTTAGTGCCTGTTATATCTCACTGTGAATCCATTAAAAAGTTTTCCCCGAGATCAAAGTGTACCTTGTTACAATATGGCCCTTTGGCATTTTATTCATAAACAATCATTAAAACCAATGGTGTTTAGAATTTTCCCTATGTGAAAATCATCTTTTTTAAACTAAAAAGTGCAAAGGCAACAAAAATACAGTAAAACTTCTTTATATGTAAGAAGGGTAGTAATAAACTACAACACCCTAGTGGAGTTCGTGTTGTATGCAGATAGAATAGAAGAGTAGTAGAGTAGTGGAGTAGGGTCTGCAAAACAGATAAACAGAATATTAAGTTAAGACTTATAATAATTTCTAACAAATGCAGTAATTTGCTATGTGCCAAATATGAAAGCTATCAACCATCCAGTTTCAGAGGAGAAGATTTTCAAAGTTCACTATATGTTTCTATTGAAAACTGCCCACCCCTGGGGCGGGGCCAATTTTGACCCCTGGGGAATAATTTATATAACTTTTGAAGAGGACCTAAACATGATGCTTTGTGCCAAATATGAAAGATAAGAACCTTCCAGTTTCAGGAGAAGATTTTCAAAGTTTTCACCATATGTTTCTTTTGAAAACAAGGCACCCCTGGGGCGGAGCCAATTTTGAACCCAGGGCCATTATTTATATAACTTTTGTAGAGGGCCTACAGATGATGCTATGTGCCAAAGTTGAAAGCTGAGAACCCTGTAGATTCATCAGAAGATTTTTAAAGGTTCAAATTGTTGACAACTGACGACAGATGGCGCACGCCGACGGACATCAGGCGATCACAAAAGCTCACCCTGAGCACTTTGTGCTCTGGTGAGCTAAAAATAACAAGGGCAATAACTCCTGAATTATGCAAAAGAGTGATGGTTCTTGTGCACTGCACTTCTCCTCATCAAGATCAATCTCCATCAGTTTCATGTTGATATCTATTACAGTTTTTGTAGTATGCCACAGACAAAGTTTTCTCACATAACTTCCCTTATCTCCCGGTTAGAACAACGGGTTAAGATTCTCTTATCAGTAACACGTGTAAGATCACTTTAGAATATGTATGATGTCATATGTCATATATATGACGTCAAACTGGGGGAACATTGATGTTTACAGTCATGTCATTAAAAGGGCGAAAATAGATCTAGATCTACACTGTTTGGTTATGTGAGAAAAGAATCTGGTGCTCGTTGTCTTTTAAGATCACATATTCCTAAACTCGCCAAAGGCTCGCTTAATAACATTTTCTAAGGCTCGTTTAGGAACATGTGATCTTAAAAGACAACTGGCAACAGATCCTCTACATCACCGACTGACAAACAAATGGACGAACAGACGGGCGGAAGGACAAAGCGGCGACTATATGCAGGGCATCTAAACCTGGGTTACATATATATAGTTACCACAAACATTTATTTTGGACCTTATAACCCTTTACTTCATAAATACCCCTTTACAAACAGAGTAGACCCAGATCAGACAGATTCAACAGGAGCCATCTGAATGCCTTTTGCAAACAAAGCTGACTAAGATCAGATGGCTCCTGTAAGAGTCAAGGTCTTATCAAGGTCTGCTCTGTTTGCTTATGAATTTATACAGATCTGACTATAGTTTCAGCAAAAGTTGAAAGGTCCAGGTCATATACCATTATAAAACATCAGCTAATAAATATTCATGATGTCATTATTTCTTGTGGGAAAGTGTTAACATTCTTGCATTTTCACGCATTTGCAAACAGAGTAGACCCAGATCAGACGGCTCCTAGAGGAGCCGTCTGATCAGGGTCTGCTCTGTTTGCTAATGGAATTTGAAGACCTGTTTCTTTACTTTCTAAAATGGCTACAATGTTCCACCTTCCATATTTCATTATAAATAATTTTGTCCATGAATATTAAGTAGGTATTGAAATTTGGAATAAACATAGAACAGGGAATGGGTTAAGAAAGGAAACAAAAGTACTGGAAATAAACTGGGAGGAAGACAACCATTTTTAGCAAGCAACAACAAAGTATGCTTTGCAGAAAACACAATTAAGTTCACATTGAATAAACAGACTGCAACTGCCCCAGTGGGTACTATCATCATTCCAGTATGTCTAGTCTTAAAATTCTCTTATCACATTCAGTATTCTCCCGTCTACTGCAGATATATATGTAGATGAAACTAATCTCCTTACACTGACAACATTATCATACTATATAGTTAAACACTTTACTCCATAAATACGCCTTACTATGTCTTTGCAAACAGAGTAGACCCAGATCAGACAACTCCTACAGGACCTGTCTAATCAGGGTCTGCTAATTTGCTTATGATAAAATATAGATCTATATGATATTATATTCTAATACTTCATTTTTTGTCTAGGCCATAACTTCCCTAGAAAATTTTACATTTCAAAAATGGTGTTTTTAAACTATAATGTCCATTCAGTATGAAAGGCTACAAAATGCTAGTGGATTTTTGAATGACAAACAGTGCAGACCATGATCACAGTGCTCCTAGTGGAACCCTCTAATCTGGTTCTACACTGTCTGCAAATGCCAGGACAGTCATTTCCTGCATTCAAAGCGTTAACAGAATCTATGTACGGTAGCATCTCAGACAATCGGTGTCATAAAACACAACATAACTCAACCCAACTCAAGGTACAGGAATGCTAACTCTGGTGAAACAATCTCCATGGTAAATATTATCAACAACACAACACAGCATTCAATTAATTAAATCCTTTCAGTGACAAATAAATTTCATCTGCTGAGATTGTCATCTGCTTCCCTTTTCAAAAGGCCTTTTCTTTAATTTCTTTACAAAAATACAAAAAGGGTCAAACAATTTGGATCCTGAGGAGACACTGAGTAACTCCCTGTCTCTTCTGGATCTGCAAACTTTGGAAAGGTTATCATGGATTCGCCTAATGGCTGCGAAAGAGCTATTCTCAGAATTGCTACCGAGCTTGAGACTATGACAAATGACATCCCTAGTAAAATGAGCCAACTAAGCTACTTTAACCCTTTTCCTCATTGCCATTTATGTAAGAAATAATGCAATCATGAATATTCATTAACTAATTATTTATGATGGTGTAAGAATACAAGATTTCTTGCAAGTGGCACAAACAGTTACTGTAGAATCAGATCTATATAATTCCATAAGCCAACAGAGCAGACCCTAATCAGACAGGTCCTGCAGGAGCCATCTAATCTGGGTCTCTTCTGTTTGCAAAGGGGTGAAAAGTTGTTTCTATCAAGCAATTAAGGACTAAACCACTTGAATGCCGAGTTTTCAAAATGAAATGGTCCATCATTGTTTAATACAGTAAAACCTCTCTATAACGACCACTAAATTACATCAAGTATTTTGTGTTAAAGGCAGGTGGATGGTTAAAGCAAGGTGAAAGTAAAACAGAACGCTCCTATAGGAGCGTTGTGTTTTACTTTCACCTTGCTTTAAGCAACCACCTGCCCAAAATACCAATTAATTAGCACAATTTAGTGGTCGTTATAGAGAGGTTTTACTGTAATAGAGTCCATACAGTATAAAAGGGTATACTTTAAGGAGTCCTCTGATCTTGGTCTACATTGTTTGCAAATGTCAGAATGTGTGTGCCCCACATTCAAAGCGTTTAGGCAGAACATCAATCAGCTTCTGAAATCCTACCTAGATTTTGCAGATTATCCCACAACAATACTGTGCACTGTTCTAGGAATCATCAGTACATCCTAGCATCTGATATACAATAGAACTAGTCTATAGTGACCAAATAAGAAATAAACACAAAGGTCTGTAACAGCAGGTGGCTGCTGAATGCAGGATGAAAATTATGTAGAAAGCTACTCTAGGAGCTTTCTGCATAACTGCACCTGTCTTGAATAAGACTTGTCCTGTGTGGTTGATGTAGACATGTTTGACTGTAAATCTTAAGGTTGGAATGTATCCAGATTGCTAACAAGTAGTCATGTGCAAATAATGTCAAGGCCAAGGATTGCTTTCTCTTTAACCTTTGATGTGTGGGAACCAAGTCTATAAAACCTTTGTAACTTGTACACAGATCAAAGGACTCCTAACGGAGCCTTTTCATCGAGACCTGTACTGTTTGTCATAATAATCATTTTTTAAGTGATCAATGTTTATAAAACTTTTTGACTTATACTCAGAGAAGGAGGAGCCAGTTTAACCCTTTGAATGCTGAAATTTCAAAGCATTCCATCACTGTCTATGATTGAGATTCAGAGCTGCAGTTAAAGGTGCACACTCAAATACTAAAAACATCATTTTTCCATCAAACCCTATGTTGTGACCACTCTTTAAAATCGTCTCTTCGAGCTAATTCTAAAGAGTGGTCACAACATAGGGTTTGGTGGAGAAATAAAGAAGTTATTCTTGAAAATGTGTTAATTAACGCATCTGATCTGAATCTCTGGAGACTGGCACAGGATTTTGAATATAGCACAAACCCTGTACAGAGGGCTCGTCCACTGTTGCATTGAATGCACACAAACTTGTTTCCCACGACCAATGGGTTAAAATCAGCAACATATCAAAACAAATTTAAGATTTTTAGCAGATATCATTTTTTGTAGACAACAATTACTTAGCAATGTTAAGCATTCTCAGAAGTAATCTGCACTTTGAGTCGTCCAACTGTAAATTGCATTATGGGCTTGAAGTGAAATGAAGGAAAACAAGAGCACTGGAAGTGGACGTCAACGCTTGCCTGTTACTGTAATGTAACCGAGCGAACTTTTCGTAAATTTGGTTGAGTCTGGCCATTTGGTCGTATCTGGCCAGTTTGTCTTTTAACTAGGTCATTTCTGTTTCGTTCGGGTGTCTTCGCGGGTGTTCGGTGGTCTCCGTTGATGACGTAGTTGGTTGTGCACGAGCTTCAGAGGGAAAGACTCAGACATTTTTGTTCGGAGCTTGGTTTTGCTATATTCTGTCGACGTTGTGGTTTGCTTCCAGGTATGACCATTAGTAAATCATTATTCATGATTGCAGCCAGCTGTTGTGAAATTATTACGTTCTTTCGAATTCCGGTTTTGTAAATATTTAGCAATGTAATATGTTTTCGCGAATCGAAATGGCAGCAGTAAAAATCCTATAACCGAACTAAATAACTTACACATTCCTTGTCTAATCTTTGCAGCACTTGTTACCTTGCACGGCACAGCAGGAGTTTGGAGGGACGGACGAACGAGCGTTCACTTGCGACATTTGGTGAGTTATACTTACTCGTTTTATTACTCTGTTAATTTGAGGTCTACATATATAGGCTTTAGGTTTAGTAATTTGGAGCCACCTGAACTGGAGATATTTGTCAGTGAATGGGTATTATTTTTAACCATGTATGTTTGTAATATATTATGTTATTGATACAGTTTCAGGTCCATAGGTATCATAACTGTATTGTTATTTAGTGTGCTTACATTCTGTATCTTTCAGGATGCAGCACTGTTCTTGTCGAGGTCCCATACTACAATACTACAATAAATCCTGTAGCTGAACCTGGTATCTGTCTTACTTTGTGACCCCGTCACACCAGGGCTAGTGGGGCAGACAGGGGTTACAGTAATAAATCAACATTTTAAAGGGCCTTAACTCTTCACATATGCATGACACAGCAATTAAGCCACCTTGTGATGGTGAACAACTGAATAAAGTTTGGAAGAAATAGCTCTCCTGATGATGAAACTTGTATACAACACAAGGACACCAAGGCTATAGCGGTACCTTGACTTTCTTTCTTCAAAACCAAACAAGCTAAATGCAGTAGAACCCCTCTAAAGTCTAAAGTGATCACTCAATAAACAAACAGTCTTCTATACAGACAGATGGCTGTTAAACCTTTTACTCCATGAAAATTTATGTAAGAAATAATGACATTATGAATATTAATTAGATTAATTGTTATAATAACACATAGAAACAGGAAATTTTGGTCATGGCAGAAACTGTATATCATAAGCAAGCAGAGCAGAAACTGATCAGCCGTCAGACCTGGGTCTACTCTGTTTGCAAAGGCATAGACAGCACATTTATGGAGTAAAAGGTTAATGAACAAACATGGCTTTCTACACAGACAGTTGGCTGTTTAATGCAGGACTAAAGTAATGCAACAAGCTCCTATTGGAGCTTTCTGAAAACTTCCATCCTGCATTTAGCGTACTGTATATCTATTCCAAGAAAAGAGAAAGATGCTTATTGTAACTGCTTACTTCAGTGTGATAAATGTAGTTCAATAGTTTTGCTGCTTTGCATTAAGATATCCAAATAAAGTCTAGTGCTAATTCGATACAACAATGTCTGTTTCATTTGCATTCTGCTCATGCCTTCTTTTCGACAATGGATCATGCCTGATTTTGAAGTCCACAAAATTTATGCTATATATGTCTGCAGAACTTTAATTTCAGTAGCAACAGACAAGAAAGATCTTTGCTGCATTAAGTGTATTTAACAATATGTAAATTTGTATGTCTGGGTTCCTCTTCAGCATAAAAGATGCAGTTCAATTCTTACAATAGATGCCTAAACAACTATCAGTCAGAGACAACAAATGAGAATGGAAAAGTTGTATTTAATCTAAATCATGCAAATGATATCCTACCTTTTAGACAAAAAGAAACTTCATTATCTGCTCGTAACCATATTCTCGAAAGTAATTTCATCTTTTATTTAATTTTAAAACAGAAAACTGCATGTGAATGCCAACATTTGTCTGTTACAGTGAAATTCAGTTTCTTAAAGGGACATAACTCTTAAAACTTGTTGGAATACTTCTAATCTTACAGATAATATGAAATGAAAACATTGTCAATCTCAGGTTCTACTGTATTTCACTGAGGAAATGAAATAAATTATGCAAGTTCACTGTACAAGACCAGTAAGTCAAACCCTAACAATGGAATAACAATTCAGATAAGAATGATAGTACGTACAGTAAAACCTCTCTATAACGGCCACTCTATTGTGTTAATTAGTTGGTATTTAGGGCAGGTGACTGCTTAAAGCAAGGTGAAAGTAAAACAGAACGCTCCTATAGGAGCGTTCTGTTTTACTTCCACCTTGCTTTAAGCAGCCACCTGCCTTTAACACAAAACACTTGATGTGATTTAGTGGCCGTTATAGAGGGGTTTTACTGTACTTACTCATACGACAACTGCAGTATTGCAACCCTGACAATGTGTCTGCAATTGGTTGCAATTTTAACTTCCTTCCGTTTCTTTCAAAGTTTTTGAGAGACTATTGACCCTGTGAGTGACAAACTACTTTGATCCTGATGAGATGCCGAGTTACAAGGTGTCTCATCTTGATCTAAGCTGTTTATATATTATGTCACACTCAGCACGACAAAGGTAAGAACGATAAATAATCTGGACCTAGAGAACTGTCAGCTTCCCAAACACTGAAGATGTTTAACAAGGTCTGGCTCTTAAAAATTTCATACCAAAACTGAAAGTACTGACAACCAGCAAAGCATTTATATCTAACAAGGTGTGAGGAGGGGCAGAAAAAATGTTTGTCTGTTTGTATTGGGATTTAACTCACTTTAACGGTATTTCAGTCACATCTTGAGGTCTAATAACCCATTCCCGCATATTGACGCCTTTTGACGCTTCTGTAAAAGTCACTTTGTGAAACCATTGTGATAAATAGAGCATTTGCTCCTATAGGAGCAAATACTCTATTTATCACAATGGTTTCAAACTACAAAATTCTAAAATTTTCCTTTTCTCTAGTTAATGCTCCTTTTCGGAAGATTTATTCAAAGTGGTTGGATCTAAAAATAGCCTATGCTGGAATGGGATAACAGATCCCTGAGGTTCTTCTGTGCACGGGTAGAAAAATGTCTACAGCGAAACCCCTCTAAACCTGAGTACATTTGCTGTTCTTTCTGACGATCACATTAACCCATTACCTCATAGGCTATTTTTAGATACAACCTCTTTGTATAAATCTACCGAAAAAGAGCATTAACTAGAGAAAAGCAAAAGTTCAGAAGTTTGTAGTTTGAAACCATTGTGATAAATAGAGCATTTGCTCCTATATGAGCAAATGCTCTATTTATCACAATGGTTTCACAAAGTGACTTTTACAGAGTCGTCAATATGAGGGAATGGGTTAAAGGGGGTTTACTGTATATCAATAACCAAAGCATAAGGCTACAACAATTACTGAATAACAAGTAGCTCCCAATTAGCTCAGTGTTACACACATGTCCTGATACAATTAATTTCAAGCAAAGGTCAAGTTTTTGCACTGACAATGTTGGCAGGTTGACAGGGGTCAGAACATAAATAGATTTTTGAAACAACTCAATGCCACTCATAGGTTTTCATCTACAATAAAACCTTTCTTTACCTTTTTACCTCAGATATGCCTTTCAATGCCTCTGCAAACAGAGCAGATCCAGATCATATGGCTTATAGGAGTCTGCTGTGTTTATAATGAAATAATATAGATCTGATTCTAGTTTCTACAACGGCCAAAACTATTCCTCTTCCAAAAGGGATTCCTAAACCCTCAAATTTCCCCGACTTTTCCCAATTTTTTCAAATTTCCTTGACTTAAAAATTCAGACTTTTCTCTGACCTTGATTTTCTTTCCTTTTCCCTGACTTTTCCCTGACCATGGGAACTCTCTCTTTACCCAATTAATATTTATATAAGAATTAACTATTGTATGAATATAAATTAGCCAAAACTTTTAACAGCATTACTTTGGGAATGTTTGACTGTTGCAGAAACTGTAGAATCAGATGTTTTATTTCATAAGCAAATAGATCAGACTCTGATCAGAAGACTCCTACAGGAGTCATCTGATCTGGGTCTCCTCTCTTTGCAAAGGCATGAAAAAGCGTTTATATGGGGAAATGGTTAATGATAAGACAATACAATACAGTACCTCCTCATCGGTGTCTGACTCTTTAGCTTTTTTCACTGCTTTAAGCAATCTCTCTGTCACAACTGGATCAACAATGTTAAACTCAAGAAGGGTCTGACGATTGAGTAACCTGAAAATACAAAATACGAATACACTGTAAGCATTTTTTTCTTCCAAATTTTGCTTGAAAAGTAATTGTGGTCTTATAAATTCATTGTCAATGTAAGTCTTCTAATCTTTTCCTTTTCACAAGCAATAAAAAGATTGAGACTCCCATTTATCCTGATATGTTGAGTGACCTCATGTTTGTCTCTCCTGGATCTGAAACGTGGATCACATATCACATAACAACAGGACATTGTATTTATTTCAACCTGAATTCAAGCTTTAGCAACATCATACTGACACAATGTTTGAAATCTTATTAATTCTTTGAATTCTGAATTTTCAAAGTGGGATGGTCCATCATTGTTTAATGATTGAGTCCATTCAGTATGAACGGGAATAAATTGTGAAAGGGTTATGAATGACAAACAATGCAAAATGCCACTTGGAACCCTCTGATATAGGTCTGCACTGTTGTAAAATGACACTAAACTTGTTTCCCTCATTCAAAGGGTTAAGGACCTTTGAAATGGGAAATTCATGGCAAGTTTCAAAGTGAACAGTCCTGGATAACCCTCAACCACATAACATAAAACATTTTTATGCCTTTGCAAACAGAGCAGACCCAGATCATTATAGCTCAAAGTCATCTGATCAGAGTCTGCTCTGTTTGCTTATCAATTAATACAGATCTCATTCTGCAGTTTCTGCCATGGTGAAATATGCTCTTGTTCATAATGTCATTACAAAAGTTCTGCTAATTAATATTAATAGTCATTATTTCTTCCGTAAATACTTGTGAGGTAAAGTGTTACCAGAATCCTAACTGCTTCATGTTCAGACTGTTTGATTTTACAACAAGAGCACCACATGACAGAGTAATGGTCCCTTAATTAGCACCACATGACAGAGTAATGGTCCCTTAACCCTTTCCCTCATATAAACGTGTTTTCACACATTTGCAAACAGAGTAGACCCAGATCAGACGGCTCCTAGAGGAGCCGTCTGATCAGGGTCTACTCTGTTTGCTTATAGAATTTGCTAGATCTGTTTCTTTGCTTTTTAAAATCATCTACAATGTTCCACCTTCCATATTTCTTTATAACTATTTTGTCGATGAATATTCAGTAGGTATTGAAAATTGTACTAAACTTAGAACAGGGAAAGGGTTAATTATCTGACTGTACCTGTTGTGATGGTGAAGTTTAACCCTTCACACCATGAATATTCATGAAATATGATCATGAATATTGATAAGATGATTTTGTATAACGAAACATGAAAACAGGGACATTTTGCAATCACATCAATTGTAGAATCAGATCTATATTATTCTATAAGCAAACAGAGCAGATCCTATCCAGACGACTCCTACAGGAGCCATCTGATCTTGGTCTACTCTGTTTGCAAAGGTGTTAAAAGGCATATTTATGGAGTAATGGGATAATAGAGGTAGCTCATAATACTGATGTTGAAACTGTCAAAATAGGTCAAAGTGTGGCGCAACCAAATTGATGACAATGCCAATGACAAAACCAAGGCTATGGCAACACCTCAATTTTTTCTCTTTGAAAAACAGAAATGCCAACAAATGGAGCATCGCAATTGGAAAAAGACTCCAATTTTGCAGCTACAAGTAAAGGTTTTTTTCTCTAAAATGAGCAACAATTGTTTTGTTCTAAGTCCTAGAAATGCCTAACTCTTTTCATGCTAGCATTTGAAATGTTACCAGTATGCCAACAGTTTGGATCAAGATGAGTCCTTCAGTGTCTCATCAAGTTTCAATGTGTGTCACACCCTCAGCTTGCATTCTTGAAGAAAGTTAGAAGAAAAATGAACTTTGAGCAATGAAGAAGACAACAGTATTGGCAGAGAAAAAAACAACATTTACTTAGCATGCAAAGAGCTAAAGAGACAAAGAAACACTAATCTGAAAAACAAATTCTAGTGAGAATGTGTTTCAATTTCAATTTCTCAGCAGTAAAATCTGATCAGCTTTCCTTCAGCACGTTATGTGAATGACATTAACAAGATTTCATTTCCCTTGAAACAACATTGCAGAAGTAACCCATCTAAAAAGAGGTTCAAGAATACTGCCAAATTTATAGAGATGTATGACATCTCCATCTAAATTAGACAGTAAAACATCTTGGAACCTGATTTGAATCTCTTCATTTTGAAATAATTCAATTTAAATCAAATAACTGACAAAAGCCATTGTTTTGTACAATAACTCTTTTACCATTTCCTCCATACAAATACGCCTTTCTACGCCTCTGTTATGAATAACCACTTCTTGAAACCATTGTGATAAATAGAGCATTTGCTCCTATAGGAGCAAATGCTCTATTTATCACAATGGTTTCAAACTACAAAATTGTAAAATTTTACTTTTCTCTAGTAAATGCTCCTTTTGGGTAGATTCATTCAAAGAGGTTGGGTCTAAAAATAGCCTATGGAGGAAAGGGTTAATGCAAAGTGTAACTTCATAAGTAATTGATATCTGATATCTGTCTAATGTCATCTGCTATAATTTTCTGTCGGCTTCTAACCACTTATATTTGTATAATTTAACTATTTTTTTCATATAGACATCTCTTTAAGCCTTTGTAATAAACAGAGCAGACCCAGATCAGATGGCTCTTACCTGAGTATTCTGATCAGGGTCAGCTCTGTTTGCTTATCATAGATCTGATTCCACAGTTTCTACCATTACAATCCTGTGTGCATAATACGCCATTATAAAAATTCAGCTAATAAATTCATGATGTCAATATTTCTTACATAAATATTCAACTAAGAGAGGGTTAAGAAGAGAGACATGTCATTGACCTGTAACCTTCACCTGAGACAATAGATCACGAGGTCTTGTGTATACAGTAAAATCCCTCTAAAGTGGACATAAAGTTTAGCATACATATCGGTATTGGAAACAGTAGGCAGCTTAATGCAGGATGAAAGTCAAGCAGAAAGCTCCCCTAAGAGCTTTCTGCATGACTTTCACTCTGCATTAAGCAACCTGACCTACCTAAGGATATCTAAATTATTCTCTACTAGCATTCCAGTTTAGTTTTTTTACTGTAATAAGATATTGGTCAAATTTAACCATTTCACTTATAAACATAACCCTTCGCTAGCCGAATTTTAAAATACATTTCTCCTTCTTTACCCATGCCCTGTTGTATAATTACATATACCGGTACCTTCACTGTGTACACATGTTTCGCTGTGCAATCACTGCTGTGGAGTGCACTGGTTGCACAATCAACTTGTAAATAGTGCAGACCCTGATGCGACAGCTCCTGCAGGAGCTGTCTCATCTGGGTCTTCACTATTTACAGGTAGGTATATTGACGCGAATAGCAAGCGAAGGGTTAA
This sequence comes from Azorinus chamasolen, assembly GCA_963576725.1. Taxonomy (NCBI): domain Eukaryota; kingdom Metazoa; phylum Mollusca; class Bivalvia; order Cardiida; family Solecurtidae; genus Azorinus; species Azorinus chamasolen. The sequence continues at coordinate 5,154,434 of OY755243.1, read as the reverse complement.
TTTTATTCATGATTTGATTACTTCATGAATATTCATTAACTTAATATTTAGCTTTCCCAAAATGACAATGTATTTGGAAAGTTAGCAGCATCTGACGTGGCAGACATTTTTTTTTAATACACCCTCATAAGAATATTAGCCCTGCTCATGGCACCAATGTTTTTTGATGAACAATAAGGGCTAGAATTTTTTTATTTTTTTTAAAAATGTTAGCATCGCCTAAGGAATATTCCTGAAATTTAAATTCAGCCAGTGATTCAGCGCAAGATATTTCAAATTTGCACTATAAACAAGTAAGAAACTAACCCCTGCCTCTGGCAGCCATATTTTTAATACATTTCAACAGCTTGAACAATTGTGGTCATGTTTTTTAACAAATCACAAAGGCACTATAGCCTAACCATGCAATTGGATGAAGCCAGTCACCTATTAGGATAGTTTCTGCCAAGTTATATTGAAACCTGTCTAGCAGTTTCAGCCAAAGAGATTGTTGAAGTCTTTTTGTTCTAACTGGCTTCCACTTCTTTGAATTAAAACAAATGAGGACCTCTTAACCCTATCCCTCATATAAACGTGTTTGCTAACAGAATTTGATAGATCTGTTTCTCTGCTTTCTAAAATGTCTACAATGTTCCACTTTGCATATTTCTTTATAACTATTTTGCTAATGAATATTCATTTGGTATTGAAATTTGAAATAAACATAGAACAGGGAAAGGGTTAACCCTTATTATTTAGAACTGAACTTTTATGATGGCATGTGAACACAAAACTGTTTGGCCATGGCAAACACAGTAGAATCAGATCTCTATAACAAACAGTGCAGACCCTGATAAGACTACTCCTACAGGAACTGTCTAACCTGGGTCTACCCTATTAGCAAAGGCCAGTTAAAAGGCGTATCTATGGAGTAAAGAGTTAAGGACCATTTCTGTAGACTTTTTTTTAAGTAAATTGTTGACAGCTGGACTACGACAATCGATGACAACTGAGCACTTTATGCTCAGGAGAGCTAAACAAAACAGTATGTGTGTCAAAGAGAGTGGATCCTTATGAGACACTCAAGTTACTAGGTTACTATAACAAAGGTTTACATGATTTTGCCAACATTATGCAAAGAGTTCTGTCATTAACCTCATTGATTGTTTTATTTTATCCCCTTTAACCCATTGTTTCATACTGACACCTTTTGAAATTGACACCTCTGTAAAAGTCACTTATTGAAACCATAATGTGATAAATAGAGCATTTGCTCCATAGGAGCAGATTTTATCAAAATGCTTTCAAAACTATACTTTAAAAGTTTCCTTTTTTGAAATACTCCTTTTCAGTAGATTTATTCAAAAAGGTTGGGTCTAAAAATAGCCTATGTAGGAATGGGTTAAACACTGTCAGAGCATCAATCATTTGTATCCCTATCTGCTACTCATCTGGAGTCATACTGTTTGCAAAGATACAAATAATTAATAATGTTAAATGTAAACACAAGCATGCATTGAGTTTAAATTGTGAGTTACTAGACATAATGCTTTGAGTAAGAACCATTTTCTTCTTTTAAAACGGAGCTGGTTGAGGAGAGTAACTTGGTGTCTAATCAGGATCCAAACTGTTTGATACTGATTGTTTATAAAGAAATTGAAGAAAAGCTTACTATAAAACTTGAAGCAGATGAAAATGCATCCAGTAATCAACAATGCTGGCAATGAAAGGATTACATGACTAAAGGGACAGAAATAGTGCACAGCAGATAACACTTTCACAATGACAGTTATTTCCCTTTGTTATATCATGAAATGCAAAATTCAATAAGAAATAAATATTGGTTTTTTTACTACATGTACATGAATAAATGACATCATGAACACAAGATATTTTGGTCATATCATCATCGTCATAGAAAACTGTATAATCACATCTATAAGCAAACCAAGCTCACCCTGGGAAGACAACTCCAATAGGGAAGTTTTGCCGTATCTCCAGAAGTTATCACCCTGGAGACATTTTATTTATCAGCAGAAGATGACTGTCAACCAAGAATAACAACCCCAGCATGCATGACTAAAGCATGAACATCTCTCATAGTTACAGTAAAACCTCTCTATAACAGCCACTAAATTACATCAAGTATTTTGTGTTAAATGCAGGTGGCTGCGTCACATGTTATGCTTACCACGGTTGATGATAGGAAATATTATTCTTGAAAATGTTTTAATTTACGCATCTTATCTGGAACTCTGCAATGTGTATGGCAACATTTTTATTTCAACTTAGTTATCTTCTTTACCATTAAATACCTTTGAATATTCATGTAAGAAATAGTGACATCATGAATATTTATTACCTTAATTTTTACAATGGCATGTGTACACATAAATGTTTGGTATTGGTAGATTAACTGCTGCTGAGTATCAGATCTATTGTAATTTCATAAGCAACCAGAACAGATCCTGATCAAACGGCTCCAACAGAAGCTGTCTGATCTGGGTCTACTCTGTTTACAAAGGTGTGAACAGGTGTTTATTTGAAGGAAAGGGTTAACCCTTTTACCTGATCAAGAAGCATTTTTACACATTTCCAAACAGAGTAGACCCAGATCAGGGTCTTCTCTATTTGCTTATAAATGAAATAATATAGATCCGATTCTAGTTTCTGCCATGATCAAATTTCTTATTGCTCATAATGCCATCATAAAACTTTAGTATTCATACAAGCATTATTTCTGACATAAAATTACAGCACTCCAAGGATTCAAGTAACTTAATTAAAACCACTAGGCATCTTTAACCCATTCCCTCAAAGGCTATTAATAGACCCAAACTCTTTGAATAAATTTACTGAAACGGAGTATTTACTAGAACAACTGAAATTTTAGTTTAGAATTGTGTAGTTTTGAAACCGTTGTGATAAACAGAGCATTTGCTTCTATGGAGCAAATGCTCTTTTCAAAAAGTGACTTTTACAGAGGCATTAAAAGGTGTCAATATGCTGGAGCCGGTTAACAGTTCACACATTATATTCAGGTCACGCTCTGAGCTAGCATGATAGCAGCCTCCGAAAGTGTTTATGAAGTTTTTGGGAGTCTTAGAGAAAATAGGTTAATAACATTTATACCCTGATGATACATATATTTCAGTGTTTGGCTGGCAGATATGAACTCTTTAGATAATAGATATATATACATGCCTTTTCATGGCTTTGCATACAGTAACAGAGTAGACTCAGATCATGGTCTGCTCTGTTTGTGTACAAAAATTTACAGTTTCGGTCAAAGCCAAAACCTCTGTGGTCATTATTCCATTATGAGAATTCCTGATGTCATTATTTTTACTATATGAATATTCATGAGGGAAAGAATTAACTTCATAAAACTTAGAATGAGAAGTGTAATATTATGATCTAGAAACTTAGAGACAAACAATACACCACTTACAATTGACTTGATTATAACCCTTTGAATGTTGAATTTTAATTTGAAAAGGTTCATCTTAATTTAAGGAATGAATGAATGAATGAAAGACTTTATTTAACGAGGGTAGCTCAATTAGTCATAATGACTAATCTACCTAGAGGCCCTCAAACACACATTTCATACAAAGTACAAAACAGCAAAACATAGATCTAGATAAGCACTAACAACAAATCAATTTTCAGAAATTTTCAGAAATTAACTCTTTGCACCCTAAGTCATAAATATGGTGTCTGAAAATTTAATAACTGTTGTCTGCTTCAATTTGCAGATTCTTCAAGGATACGCATTCGGGTCCTGATAAAATCTTGATCCAATCTGTTATCATAGCTTTGATTTGCAACTAGCATCCAAATGATAGAGTACATTCAGTAAAGAAGGCTTTTTGCAAGAAAATCAAGAGGATTTTGAATGACAAATACTTAGAAGAGTCCTTTGATCTGTTTAAAATGGCAGAACGCTTGTTCCTAACACTCAAAGGGTTACTGAAATGACATTCAAAACATGCACATCTGTGCTCCTCTTAAAGAGGAAGTCCCTACAATGATCGCATATTTTCAATAATATCATAAAACTTGGTATTTGTTATGCTCTATAATTATTATGAAGGTTCCCAATTTGAACTTATATCGAAAAATGCCCCTGTGATACAAATAAACCGAATTTATCAATACTGATAATTTTTGTTCTACAACACAATATTATTGGCCTTTTCCGTTAAATTCTTCCGGGTTTTGCTGATGATCACCCGATCCCTCCATTGTTTACGTAATAGCTTTCTCGGAAGTGGTCGGAGAATCGCGAATAGGGCGAACAGTTACGAAACTAAAACCCAACCCGAATAAAACTGAAACATCGGGGAGTAAAACCGGGATCGGCAATATCAAACACATGGATGTTTTGTCATTATAAACGGTAATTGGATGGGGCTTTTTGCGACATACTACTTTTCAGCATATAAACAAATGAGTTTTGTACATTTTAAGTGTTTATGAAACATGTCAAATGTACAGCTGTATATGGAAACTGCCTGTAATTTTGGTGGTTGCAAGGGTGTTTATAGTGGAAGTATAGCTCGACCAATTTGACCTGGACCCTAACCTATTAAATTTGCATAAATCAAAAATCGTAACATTTCTATTTTTATCATAGGCATTGCATGGGTTTATCCTCGGCACGTGTCCCGGTATGCAACTACAGTCAAACCTGTCCTAGCGACACATTGTTTTTAGCAACATCCTGTCAGATGCGACAGTATTTCCTTCCTCCCGATGTATTTTCCTCTATATTTCAACTGTATATAGCGACACACTGGCAGATGCGACATACGACACTAAATTTGTACTCCCAACTCGGCAAACGACATTGTTTTTAGCGACAATGATCTTTCACTGTATCATTGTGTTTGTACCTAATTGCCCTCATTAACGTGTCAAAGGATAAATGCCCAAGGTGCGATAAGGGATTATCTGGTCCAGTTGGTCTGTTAGTCTCACAACTGTTAGTGTTTTTATAGCTAGCTACCCAACCATAAAATTTTGATAATGAACTGCGCTTTAATCATCCATTTATTTATACCGGAAATCGGTAATAATGTCGTAATTGGCTATTCTAGTGATTTAATTGCCAATTTTGTTTCATAACTTAACAAGAAGTTAACCACACCACTTCAAAAGGTTTATTTCATTATAACAATAATTGCATTCTCATAATTAAGATACAGACATACAGAAATGTGCCTCTGCTTCCCTGTCAAGGACAGGTGTGCTTGGCCTCGTTGTGGCAATGGGCCGAAACACTTCGAAAAAACTACGAGGCCTTCTGATTTTCATGAATTTGTTTTGTGCACAAACTTACTTTTTATTAATAGAATTAATGATAAGGACACTAAAGAAGTAACATTATAAAATAGTTTATTCCATTTCAAACCCTAAAAAAGTAATACCTAGATATAAATTTGAAATGTCATCAGTTTTCGCGAAGGATGTTGATCAAAACGACATAGACCCTGGAGCGGTTGGTTTTGGCCCATGAAATTTTCAACCTGAATTCAAAGACACCCTGTGAGATACGACACTTTTGGCTTTCTCCCAAACTATGTCTCTAAAAACAGGTTTGACTGTATATGCATGGACACACATGTGATTGTAATGATTTACATATGCACGGGTTATTAAAATTGCTCTCCCACAATTTCAGCGAGAATAGACTTCATGATTTACTGGCAGAGTTTTATTTATACAGCGTCATCTCTCTCATTATGTATTCTGCATACAGGTCAGGGTCTAGGTCAAACTGTTCGAGCTATAGTAATAAGATGAGTAAATAGTTTTGGTTTTGTTTTTTTATCGGGTTCAAATTACGTCGTTATAAAAGTATTTTACAGTACATCCAGGTAGAACAACCGACCTATTACAAGCCAGCTGAAAGGCTTCCTCACATGAAAAATCCAAATGCCAAGACCGCGAATCGAACCCACAGTGGTGAGGGGGCTAAGCTATTGTCAGTCGAAGACCATTACCACTCCGCCACAGCGGCCCCTGAGTAGAAGAGTAAATAATAACAAGAGCACCGCAAGCGGGTGCCAATGCTCGTCTGTTGTCATTGTCAAGATGAACATGCATACCAAAAATGAAGGTTGTAAATGAAAAATTAAAGAAGTTATGGTTAATATTATGTTAAGATTTCGGACAACAAAGACGACGTGGACGCTGGAGTTATGACAATAGCTGGTGTTTTTTTCGAAACAGACGAGCTAAAAATAGTAGTATAGTATATAAGAAGTTATGGAAGAAGGATTTTTGATTTTTTGGTTTTTATTGGGTTTTACGTTGCTTTAACAGTGTTAGTGGTTCAGTCATATCACAATGTCCAGCTAATTACAGGTGGAGGATTCGAACCCAGAGGCTGTTCTGTGCGTGGAACAAATTGCATTGTTTCGTGCACAGAAAAACATCCGAGTAGAACCACCGACCTACCGCAAGCCAGATGGAAGGCTTCCTCACACGAAAAATCCAAATGCCAGGGCCAGGATTTGAACCACAGAAGTGAGGGGCTAAGTGATTGTCAGTCAAAGACCAAAAGCAATCGGCCAGGGAGGCCCCCTGGTAGAAGAAGTACAAGTAGTAATAACATTATGTGTAATACTAGTAGCATTAGTAGTAAGTATCAGTAATAGAGGTAGATAGTGGTCAGCAGTGGGTGTAGTAGCAGCAGTTATTAAAGTAACACCAGTAGTAGTAAGTAGTATCAGTAACAGTAATAGAAGGTGGTCAGCAGCAGTAGTAGAAGTAGTAGTTGTAGTAACAGAAGTAGCAGTAGTAATAGTAGTTGAAGGAGGTCAGCAGCAGTAGTAGAAGTGGAAGTAATAGTTGTAGTAATAGAAGTAGTAATAGTAAGTTAGAAGGCGGTCAGCAGCGTTGGTAGAAGTGATAGTTGTAGTAATAGTAGTAGCAGTAGTAAAAGTAGTAGTTGTAGTAATAGTAGTAGAAGTAGTAATAGAAGTAGAAGGTTGTCAGCAGTAGTAGTGCTAGTAGTTGTAGCAATATTAGTAGCAGTAGTAAAAGTAGTAGTTTTAGTAATAGAAATAGCAGTATTAATAGTAAGTAGAAGGTGGTTAGCAACAGTAGTAGAAGTAGTAGCAGTATTAATAGAAGTGGAAGGTGTTCAGCAACAGTAGTAGAAGTAGTAGCAGTTACAGTAATAGTAGCTAAGAAGGTGGTCAGCAGGAGTAGTAGAACAGGGTTTTCCCTTGACCCTTTCAAAAAGACCAATTTGAGGGTCCTCTTGACCCCCTCTCTATAAAGTAAAGAACAGACCCTCTTAATTTTGAGGGTCATTTGTAAAATTTAAGGGACATTTCAATAGAAAAAGGGAGTCAGGGAAACCCCTGGTAGAAGTAGTAATAGTAGTAGAAGGAAGTCAGGAACAGTAGTAGCAGTAATAATAGTAACAGTAGCAATAGCAGTAGCACAAGTAACGGCTAGTAGTTGTAGCTGTAGTAGATGAAGAATTGACAATGGTCATTTCTCCAAAAAGTATTCTTTCGCTGCCAATGACAAATCTGTGAATACACATGAATTAAAAAAGTTTGGCTCCAGATGAGACGCAAAGTCACTTGGCTCCTTATCATCATCCAAAATGTCTGATAATGTGATAATATGCTTTAAAGAAAAGGGAACATTTAAACAATAACAATTGTAGCAAAGGACAAACTTCACAGATGACACTGTGCCTAAGAAAGAGTAAATCTTGACGAAAATTGCATGCAAGATCTAAATGGTTGTCACACAAACAACACTTATATTTTTTCTTGTGTCAGCCTCTAAGGACTACTGCTCTGTCTCCCAGCTGATCATGCATAAACACCTATCAGCCTTGTCTACCTTCTTACACCCAGGGAGTATTAATGTGTCTATTCCACAGTCTTCTCTATCAAATCTTATTATTTCTCGAGAGCCCTTAACCCATTCCCTCATATTGATGACTCTATAAAAGTCACTTTGTGAAACCATTGTGATAAATAGAGCATTTGCTCCTATAGGAGCAAATGCTCTATTTATCACAATGGTTTCAAACTACAAATTTCTAAAAAAAAATCCTTTTCTCTAATTAATGCTCCTTTTCGGTAGATTAATTCAAAGAGGTTGTATCTAAAAATAGTCTATGAGGTAATGGGTTAACCCTTTCTCTCTTCAATATGACATATAGGAGCCATCTGAAATGCATCTATTCTATTTGCAAAGTGTGAAAACTTGCGTTGATATGAATCAAATGAAGCAAAGGGTTATTCTGTAGAAATAACCTTCAAAATACTTCCCTTCCGATCAATTTGAATAAAACATTGATTTCATTTGAAGTTTGAAGATTTAACAATGCCAAGCTAGACCTAGGATTCAAACTGCGTTACATCTGGTATTTATCCAAACTGAATTACCATAGTTCTGGTATAAAAAATCTGCTACAGCTAAACCAGGATTCAAACCCTAAACAAGAGGGCCATGAGGCCCTGAAGTGCTCACCTGAGATACCCTTGTTACAAGCAGTATGACATTAATTAAAGGACTAAGCCTTTTGGTTTCAGAGAAAAATAATAGTTCATACTTGTCCCGTAAAAACTGATAAGCCCCAATGCAAGGCCAAGTTTCACCAAGAGGTCAGGGTCGTAAGTTGAACATTCTTGGGACCATTAGATCATGTTTATGTTACATACCAAACATCAAAGGTCTAGGCCTTACAGTTTCAGAAGATTTTTAAAGATTTTCCTATGAAAAACTGATAAGCCCTTGTGCGGGGCCATTTTCGGTCTGGGGATCACAATTTGAACAATCTTTGTAGAGGACCATTAGATCATGCTACATACCAAATATAAAAAGGTATAGGCCTTACATTTTCAGAGAAGATTTTTACCTAAGAAAAACTGATAAGCCCTTGGGTGGGGCCATTTTTGGACCGGGGTCTTAATTTGAAAATCTTTGTAGAGGACCATTAGATCATGCTACATACCAAATATCAAAGGTCTAGGCCTTACAGTTTCAGAGAATAAGATTTTTAAAGATTTTCCTATGAAAAACTGATAAGCCCTTGGGCAGGGCCATTCTTGGTCTGGGGTCATAATTTGAACAACTTTTGTAGAGGACCATTAGATCATGCTACGTACCAAATATCAAAGGTCTAGGCCTTACAGTTTCAGAGAAGAAGATTTTTAAAGATTTTCCTACGAAAAACTGATAAGCCCTTGGGCGTTGCCATTTTTGGCCCAGGGGTCATAGTTTGAACAATCTTTGTAGAGGACCATTAGATCAAGCTACATACCAAATATCAAAGATCTAGGCCTTACAGTTTCAGAGGAGAAGATTTTTAAAGATTTTCCCATGAAAAACTGATAAGCCCTTGGGTTGGGCCATTTTTGGTCCGGGGATCACAATTTGAACAATCTTTGTAGAGGACAATTAGATCATGCTACATACCAAATATCAAAGGTTTAGGCCTTACAATTTCAGGAGAAGATTTTTAAAGATTTTCCTATGAAAAACTGATAAGTCCTTGGGCAGGGCCATTTTTGGCCCGGGGGGTCATAATTTGAACAATCTTTGTAGAGGACCATAAGATCATGCTACATACCAACTATCAAAGGTCTAGGCCTTACAGTTTCAGAGAAGAAGAATTTTAAAGATTTTCCTACGAAAAACTGATGAGCCCTTGGGCGGGGCCATTTTTAGCCCGGGGTCATAATTTGAACAATCTTTGTAGAGGACCATTAGATCATGCTACGTACCAAATATCAAAGATCTAGGCCTATCAGTTTCAGAGAAGAAGATTTTTAAAGATTTTCCTATGAAAAACTGATAAGCCCTTGGGCGGGGCCATTTTTGGCCCGGGGGTCATAATGTGAACAACATTTTGTTCCCCCTAGCCACTGATGCTTCTGACAAAATTTGGTTAAAATCCAGTCAGCAGTTTCAGAGGAGGTGTCGTTTGAAAATGTGGCCGGACGCCGGACGAAGGACGGATCGCAGTCACAATAGCTCATCCTGAGCCTTTGGCTCAGGTGAGCTAAAAAGCTAGCAGTAAATTTGTGATTACCTATGCAAACAGATGAAATGCATTGGTCCCTAATTAGCATCTCATCATGATCTAAACTGTTTAAACCTTTCTCTGTTCTATGTGTATTCCAAATTTCAATACTTACAGAATATTCATGGACACAATAGTTATAATGAAATATGGAAGGAAGAACTTAAAAGCCATTTTAGAAAACAAACAAACAGAACTATCAAATTCCATTAGCAAACAGAGCAGACCCTGATCAGACAGCTCCTATAGGAGACGTCTGATCTGGGTCTACTCAGTGTTTGCAAATGAGAGAAAGGGTTAACTATCTGACTATATTTTTAGGATAAATGGAAAACAGAATTGTAACAGAAAACATTTTTTACTAACAACAATCACTACACATTGAGAGATGGTGTTTCTTTAATTGCTGAATTCAAAATGGAATAGCCCATCAATGTTTAACGATTGAGTCCATTCGCTATACTGGTAATTTGATTACACTAAATGACGAACAGTGGCTCCTAGAGACCGGCTGATCTGAGATGGTTTCTCTAGGAGTCCTCTGATCTGAGTGTACACTGTTTGCAAATGTCAGCATACTTATTTCCTGCACTCACAGGGTAAAAGCTCTATGTTCCTGTCATTCTGGTGGAGCTGATTGTATTTTTCCTGGGTGTCACCTGACAGCTTCCTTGTAAGATCTTGTCAGCATCTGACAGGATTCTGAGATTAATACACAGTAAATCTTATCAAGTTCTCGCCCTAAAAAGATTTGCTTTTACAATGGTACACTGAACTGAACCCAAGTCTATATTTCAGACAATCCATTTATATTCACTAGAAAATATTGGAATGCACAAATTGCTGTAAGTCTCATTTTATTTTCACAGAAAATTGCTTGGAGTAGATTTTTTATGAAGACAATTGTAAGGTTTACTCAAGTCTTTGTACACTAGCAGCAAATTTGTGAAAACATTTTTTTCCCTTTCCCTGTTCTGTGTTCATTACAAATTTCAATACCTACTGAATATTCATGGACAAAATTGTTATAATGAAACGTAGCCATTTTAGAAAGTAAAGAAATAGATCTATCCGTTAGTAAACAGAGCAGACCCTAGGGGCATAATTTAAATATGAAAGCTGTGTGTCTTCCAGTTTCAGGAGAAGATTTTCAAAGTGTTCACTATATGTTTCTATAGACAACATTAATCACCCCAGTGGGGCGGGGCCAATTTTGACCCAAGGGACATAATTTATAAAAAAATTTGTAGAGGACCTACAGATGATGCTATATGCCAAAGATGAAAGCTGAGAGCCCTGTAGATTCAGAGGAGAATATTTTTAAAGGTTCAAATTGTTGACGACTGACAACACATGACGCACACCGCATCATGACTGACGACGCACATCAAGCGATCACAAACGCTCACCCTGAGCACTTTGTGCTCTAGTGAGCTAAAAACCACCTAAACAGTAGGGAGATATTATTTAAAGAAATTAATTTGATTAAAATCTCTTTTCAGCTCCTTTGATCTACTTCAGTAGAGTGAAAAAATATAGCATGTCACCAGAAGACCACTTCTGTGATATTTGGTGAAAAAGGAGTTAAAGAGAAAGTCCCTACAATGAACGCATATTTTCAATAATATCATAACTTGTTATTTGTTATGTTCAGTCATTATTATGAAGATTGTCAATTTGAACTTATATCAAACAAGAGGGCCAGAATGGCCCTGACATCGCTCACCAGGCAATCAGAGGAGAAGATGTTCAAAGTTTTCACTATATGTTTCTAGAGAAAACTAGCCACCCCTGGGGCGGGCCAATTTTGATCCAAGGGGCATAATTTATACAACTTTTGTAGAGGACCTGAACATGATGCTATGTGCCAAATATGAAAGCTGAGAACCTTCCAGTTTCTGAGGAAAATATTTTCAAATTTGACACTATATGTTTCTATTGCAAACTGGCTACCCCTGGGTGGCGCCAATTTTGACCCCGGGGGCATAATTTATATAACTCTTGTAGAGGACCTGAACATGATGTTATGTGTCAAATATGAAAGCTGAGAACCTTCCAGTTTCTGAGGAGAAGATTTTCAAAGTTGTCACTATATGTTTCTATTGAGACATGGCAACCCCTGGGGCGGGGCCAATTTTGACCCCTGGGGCATAATTTATATAACTTTTGTAGAGGACCTGAATATGATCCTATGTGCCAAATATGAAAGCTAAGAGCCCTGTAGATTTAGAGGAGAAGATTTTCAAATTTCTATTGAAAACTGGCCACCCCTGGGGCGGGGTCAATTTTGACCCCAGGGGCATAATATATATAACTTTTGTAGAGGACCTGAACATGATGCTATGTGCCAAATATGAAAGCTGAGAACCTTTCAGTTTCAGAGAAGAATATATTCAAAGTTTTACCATATATTTCTATTGAAAACTGGCTACCCCTGGGGCGGGGCCAATTTTGACCCCAGGGGAATAATTTATAAAAAATTTGTAGAGAACCTGAACATGATGCTATGTGCCAAATATGAAAGCTGAGAACCTTCCAGTTTCAGAGGAGAAGATTTTCAAAGTTTCACTATATGTTTCTATTGAAAACTGACCACCCCTGGGGCTGGGCCAATTTTGACCCCAGGGGCATAATTTATAAAAAATTTGTAGAGGACCTGAACATGATGCTATGTGCCAAATATGAAAGCTGAGAACCCTGTAGATTCAGAAGAAAAGATTTTCAAAGTTGTCACTATAATATGTCTCTATTCAAAACTGGCTACCCCTGGGGCGGGGCCAATTTTGACCCCAGGGGCATAATTTATATAACTCTTGTAGAGGACCTGAACATGATGCTATGTGCCAAATATGAAAGCTGAGAACGCTGTAGATTCAGAGGAGAAGATTTTCAAAGTTGTCACTATATGTTTCTAATGAAATCTGGCTACCCCTGGGGCGGGGCCAATTTTGACCCCAGGGCCATAATTTATATAACTTTTGTAGAGGACCTGAACATGATGCTATGTGCCAAATATGAAAGCTGCGAACCCTGTAGATTCAGAGGAGAAGATTTTCAAAGTTTTACTATATATTTCAATAGAAAACAAGGCACCCCTGGGGCGGGGCCAATTTTGACCCCAGGGGCAAAATTTATATAACTTTGTAGAGGACCTAAAGATGATGCTATGTACCAAAGATGAAAGCTGAGAACCCTGTAGATTCAGAGGAGAAGATTTTTAAAGGTTCAAATTGTTGACGCCCGACGCCGCACGCCGCACGACGCACAACGGACGACGGACATCAAGTGATCACAAAAGCTCACCCTGAGCACAAAAGTGCTCTCAGGGTGAGCTAAAAATGCCCCTGTGATACAAAATAAACCGTTTACATCGACAGTTATATTTTTTGTTCTACAACAAAATATCATCGATCTTGGTCGAACAGTTAACAAAACTAAAACGTGAGTCGAATAAATACTAATACATTGCCAAACGTGTGTAAGTTGTGTCTTCTTCGGTGTTTAGTCAATTGGTTTTCTTACGTTAAACTTCTTTTAAGCATATAATTATACAAATGAGTTTTGTATATTTTAGGCACTTTTGAAACATGTCGAATGCAGGGACTTCTCCTTTAAGGAGATATATTTAAAGATCTTTTTTGGTTTCAAATCTAGTTTTTGCCCCTGCAACCTATACTTAAGTAGCAAACCAGAATAATTTATGTAACAACTGACTGAGGTTCACCTCACAAATAATTCCTGTGAAATTTGGTAAAAATCCATTCAGCAGTTTATGAGATGCCATTTGAAGAAATGATTGCTTAAAATCAATTTTTAGTTCCTGTGACCTACTTATGTTGTAGACCTGAACAATTTACACAAAACTGATAGAAACATGTCATTTAACCATTTCACAGTTGCATATTCATGAAAGAAATAATGACATCATGAATATTTATTAGATTATTTGTTTATAATGGCATATTATTATGTACACAGAGTTATCTGATATGGGTCTACTCTGTTTGCAAAGGCATGAAATTGTGTTTGTGAGAGGAAAAGGTTAAAGAAATTGTTGGCGAAAGACGAAGAACTATGACAACAAAGACGGATATGGTGAATCAAATAATTCACCTAGGAATTAGTGCCAGGTGAGCTAACAATTGATGGAATCAAGGCTGGGCTTTACATAGTTTAGATAACAAGTCTTTTTCTGTCAATGACTGACATACTCATTTTGTTAAATACAGTAAATCGAGGGTTTGGTGCAAAACTATTGTAACTCCTTCACAAAGTGAAGGAGCTACAATAGTTTTGCACCAAGCCCTCGAAATACAGTAACAACACAATCAATTATTGTATTAAATTAGGACTGGAAAAGCAATTTCCTGTTGTATTGATTAGAAGAGGCAGATTATATATAAATTCTTGTCTATAACCAATACGCTGCTAACAAACAAACTGATGTTAACGATTTGAATACAATACAAAAAGCCCAAATCAACAGTCTTCAGCATGTTCTTGATGTGCATTTCTTACAATTAAAATTTTACCTTAGCAGAATGATTACACCGAGGTTTACCTAATTAAGTTCAGTGACTTGAAGGGCAACATGTGATTCAGTACAGTCAGACCTTTTTCCGGCAATTTGGGAAAAAATGCCTCTTAACAATTTTGATTTTTTGCACATAAAACTCAATGATTTTGAAAGCATCTTCACTTATGTTGCATCTTTTTGTAGCATTTTAATAAAAATTTGGTCTCTATTGGAATTTTTTTTCCCAATATTGGGAAAAAATGTGATCGATTCTGCATTGGGAAAGTTTTCTTTTAATGGACCCATGTAGATGCCAGAAAAAGGCCTGACATTTGAGTCAATTCAATGTTCAGTATAACTTTTCTTTTTCAGTATTTTGATAGTTAGGCCCTTTAGCAAGCCATACTTGACCCAGCCATTGCCTATTACATTGAATTAAGAACAAAATTTTCCGGGACTTCCACCAGACCTTGAGCAAACAGAGTTGACCTATATCAGACGGCTCCTATAGAAGTTGTCAGATAAGGGTCTGCTGTTTGCTAATGGAGTTTGATAGGTCCTTTTCTTTAGTTTCTAAAATGTTTACAATATTCCTACTTCCATATTTCATTATAACTACATTTGCCATGAGTATTCACTAGGTATTGATATTTGGTATAAACAGAACAGGGAAAGGTTAACAGCTCATTGATGAGACTAGCCAGTAAACTTGGTTATACTTATTACTAATGTAATAAATGTTCCTAAACTAGAATGTAACTGCAGAATTACGATTTAACACCATTTTTTTTTTTATTTCATGCTTTAGGACTCATCCATTCAGTTTGGGACCATAGTTTTCCTGTAGGACTCAATGTTTTCAGATGTGTGAGTCCTGGGACTCATGGTTCAAATTTCTACATTAATCACTGCAACACTCTTGCAAAATCATATAAAAATCTTAACCTCATGGTTTGACAAAAAAAAAATTAAATTGCCGCCATTACCATATTATAGGGAAAATCAGACAGACCCTCCCCTGGCAGTCATGTTTTTTAATGAATTAAGCTTGTTCGAACAATGCTGGTGACCCATGGATCATTTCTAAAAAAAAAAAAAAATTGTGTTTGTGAAACACTATGCCCCCGATATGACCTTGATGTATGAACTTGACCTTAATAATTAAGTCACCCCTAAAAATGTTCGCCTTCAGAGCAAATAGTTGAGATGATATCAGGGTTCCCCTGCTTATTAATTAGTGATGTTGAGAGGGTCAGATGTTTCAAAATAGTTTTGATACAAATACATAATATATCTTATAATTTGAAATTACGGTGCACTTTTAATTAAGAAATCCTGACTGCATGTATGAACTTGTATTTGCCCGGACTGGAGTCAGTATTAAGATTTGATCATCGTATTGATTGTGTAAATCACATGATACATACCGATATATTGATACTTTCATCAATATTACCGTCCCTAAGACCGGGAGCGTTATCATGCCAAATGAAAAACACACATATATTTCCTAGGGTTCTCCTCTTTGTTTCGTTTTTTAAAGAGGTGAACCGACTTGGGAAATATATTTATATATATATATATCTATATATTTGTTAGGATATATAATTTTCCATTATGTATTGGCTTGTACATTCGACGGGCTTAGGCACCTTATTTGCATACAGCCGAACGTGAATCTTGTATGTATATATACATACATGCATAACATACAGTTAGTAGAAATACTTATTGTATGTATATATATATATGTAAATAGTTTGTAGATAACGTTATCGTCACTGTTTTCATTTCATTCATAACTGTATTGTATTATATTGCTTGTGATGCTCTCCATAAGTGGAGGAAATAAAGAATATCTATCTATCTACTCATGCAAAATTATACCGATATCTGAGCCCGGTAGATTCAGCAGAGAAGAGTTTTTTATATTTCCACTATAGCCATATAAGGATTCGACAGTACTAGCCACACCCATGGCATTTTGGTAAAGGGTCACTTAAGAATCATAAAAGTTCTGCCAAATCATATTTCAAATCAAGCCAGTGGTTTAAAAGAAGAAAATTATTTCGGTCACCATGGCAACCAGAGTTATGCAGAGAATGGAATTCTTTGAACAAATTTAAAAGTGAACCATAAGAGGAACGTTTTTGTAAAATTTATTCAACTTCCAGTCTGTAGTTTCAGAGGAGATAAGATTTAAAGGATAAGTGAACGGACAGGCAACACATGGAAGAATGAGTGACAGACTGTCAGCGATCACAGTAGCTCACCCTGAGCACCTAACAACTGATGTTAGATTTATGGTTCTCATAAATGACAAACTATCTGTTCATGACTGAGACATGTGCCAATTACATTGGAATATGTCGATGCATCAGAGAGTAATGTCCTTGACAAAAACTATGCAAGAAGAAATAAACTGATGAAACTACCGGTACTTATGGTTCTTGTACATGCTGTCTGACTTAAAGCAAAATTATACTGAATTATTATGTCCATGCAAAATAAAGTTATAATGGTCTTGACAAAATTTATGGACAGATGCATATACAAAAGGATGCATTACCACTATTTTCCACCATTTTGGTGACAGTCACTTCAACTCAAACTGAACACAAGCGGGCAATTGACATAAAGCAGACTCAAATCAGAAGGATCCTGTAGAAACCGCCTGATGAGGGTCAGCTCTATTTGCTTATGGAATTATATACCCGATAGCAGGGCTCTAGAAATTTTCAAATCCCAACCGGTCCAGCCGGTAAACGGACATTAGCCCTCCCCGGACATTTGCCACCTATTTCTTGAAGAGCGGACATTTGCCCCCTTGTCTTTTTTGTGATGTGCGGACATAAGCCACCTGGTAATATGTCTATGAGGGGCATTTACCAATTTATAGTTTGTATATAATAATATGATAGCATTAAATATCGAAACTGACATTCGCGAAAACTAATGACATTTCAAGTTTGCATGAATGGCAGTTTTGAAGGCTTTGATAGAGAAGCAAGAAAACTAGTTTGTATTTAAAATCTTACATGATTAGTTATTATCATTTAGCTTATGATGCATACTTATTTCTCATCACATAAACGAAAGCCACAAGCCAACATTGTTTTTCTGTTCACTGCAGCATATTTTTGGCAGATAACTGTAGATCTACCCAAGGAGCTCTTTAATGTGGAGTCTCAAAAATAGGTCAATCTTTACCTTGAATCAAGCGGACATGTTGTTGACTTTTTTGTTATGATTGTTCAAAGTAAATTGTGTTGCTGATGGATATCAAGAGAGTATTTGCTCTTAAAAAACTGATTACCCGATGCAAAGATGTTATTTCTCAGTGACCTTTCAGCCTTAATATAATTACAGTAGCCTAAATCTATGGACTGTAACGCGTTTGTTAACAGGTACAAGGTAGGTAATGTTTTGAGATGAATGTCTTATCAATATTACTAGCATGGTTGATTGGCTAGCTGAGAAGAGACCAAGTGGAACTGGACTGACTGCCCGGGGCCTCTAGCCTATAATCTCTTGACACGTTAATGATGGGGTCAAATGAAAACAGTAACTTTCAGCTGATGATTTTGATTAGAAACATTGTCTGCTTAAGATTTTCAGACCGAATTTTTTTTCTGATTCTGAAATACAAACCGGTCTCAAAATGCAAAAATCGGTCCAGACCGGCGATTTTCTGGATTTCTAGAGCCCTGCCCGATAGATAATTATGATCTTACAGTTTCTGCCATGGTCAAAATCAGTATTTTTAAAACACTATTATAAAATTTAAGATAATTAACTAGAAAACCAACTCGGTCAGAGAGGGCCCTGCAGACGATCTTTTGTTGAATATGGCATTTTTGATAAATCAAGGGCAGATAACTCTAGACATAGAGAGTCATCCTCTCATAATACTAAGCATATGCTCTTAATATGAACCAAATATGTGAAGTACTCTTTGAGGTTTCGCGTCACATCAAGTGTTGACAAAATTTGATGGCATTTTTATGAATCAAGGGCAGATAACTCTTGACATAGTGATCTGATTCAACCCAAAAACCAATAGGTGTCTTTCTCTGATGATACTAAGCATATGCCCTTAATATAAAACCAATATGTGAAGTACTGGTTTAATTATTGCTTCACCTCAAAATTATTGACAGAAGTTGATACTAAGCATTTTTGAAAAATCAAGGGCAAACATAGTAAACCAATTCAACCCCAAAACTATAGGCGTCTTCCTCTGATGATACTAATCACTTGCCCTTAATATGAATCCAATATCTGAATTACTGTTTGAGTTACCGCGTCACATCAAAATTGTTGACAGCATTTTTGAAGATTCAAGGGCAGATAACTCTAGACATAGTGATCAGATTTAACCCAAAGACTATAGGTGTCTTCCTCTGATGATACTAAGCATATGCCCTTAATATGAAACCAATATGTGAATTACTGTTTGAGTTATCACATCACATCAAAATTGTTGACGGATGGACGGACAGACAGACAGAAAATGTGATTCCTACAGGGCTAATGCATTTTCAATGTAGGGCCCTAATAAAGAAACATGAATATCCATGGTATAAACAGTTTAATATATTTTTATACCAGAGAAAGAAAAAAAAACTTTTCTTCAAAGGAAAAAATTCTAGATGAGTGATTGCTAAAAACCTTTGCAGTAATGGACATTATGCAACATTAATTAGGAGCATACTCCATAACATTTGCTTTGGCAATTAACCTTAAGCTTAGTGATCAAATATTGGAAACATTTTCTTTCCACTTCACCTTCCAAATTCAATAAATACTTTATTTTTGTACAAATACGCAATCAGGGCATCAAACAATTTGGATCCTGATGAGATGCCATGCAACTTGGTGTCTCATCTTGATAAAACTGTTTACAACGGTCATCAACATTTCACCTTCGGCATGCTAAAGGTTAAGAGATGAAAGCCTGCAGAATACAGCATGAATCATTAATACATTATTGATTGTAGCTTTGTAGATTAATGCTCTCCCAAAGGTACTAAAGGAAAACATACTACATTCTGCCAAATACTTTCATATGTTCCATTAATGACACTGACTTTTGTCATCAAATCCGGAAATAATTGCAAGTCAGCATCATCCATAATGGCACTGCAAAACATATATTCATTTACCCAGTTCAATGTCCCTGAGTGGCATTAACTGTATGAATGCTGAATTTCAAAGAGGATTGTTTCATCATTGTTTACAGATAAACAAGGAACTGGCCGGCCCTCTGATCTGGGCCTACACTGTTTGTAAATGCCAGTTTATTCACTTCCCCATTCAGAAGGTTAATGAACAGTCTGGATCAGCTATATACACTAGTTTAGTGTCCTTTTAATCCATTATCCATATAAAACATTCCAACTAATGAATATGAATTACATTTAATTGTTATAATGTCACACAAACACGTGACTGTTAGACCATGGCAGAATCTATTTTATTTCATAAGCAAACAGAACAGGCCCTGATCAGACTTCCTATATATAGGAGTCATCTGGGTTTACTCTGTTTGCAAACACCTAGAAAGCGTATTTATGGAGAAAAAAAAGGTCCAATTCTACTGGAAATGGGTCATCTCTGTTTGAAAAGGCACTATCTCTTTACTCCATGAACATTCATGTAAGAAATAATGACATCATGAATATTAATTATTATAATAGCACATGGATACAGTTAAATTTTGGCTATAGGAGAAACTGTATAATCATATCTATATTATATCATAAGCAAACAGAGCAGACCCTGATCAGATGACTTCTATATAGGTCCGCGGTCTGATCTGAGTCTACACTATTTGCAAAGGTGTGAGAAAGGTGTATTTATGGAGTAAGGGGTTAAAAGGCATACCTTTGTAGTAGTGGTATGTTATTTTCTTCATTTACCAACAGAAGAAGGTCTTATAAAACAGAAGACTGAGTATTTTAAATTTGTTCTCCGATATCTTTTTTTTTAATGTTATGTACAAAATACTTTTCGGAAAATTATTTAGGTGCTAAAATAGTTGACATCTTTGGTTCCCTTACATTATCAGTGCCTTTATCTGTTAAAAAAAAAGTATGGTATCACACTGCTTTTTTTATGTACAATTTTTACTCTGGAAAGTAAATTGCCAGCCAATCAATGAAATGCATTATCATCATGATGGAATAGTCGCCAATCGTCTAAACATGCAATCTCTGGTGAAGTATCCTCAGGGTGATGGATATTATGTTTATTTCACCCTTTCTGCAAATATTTAACTCTACTTCAATTTTCGAAACAATTTTTTTCACATTTCTTTTAACACTTTCCCTCATACAAATGCTTTTTCATGACTTTGTTAACAGAGTAGACCCCAATGACTTCTGTATGAGCCATCTGATCAGGTTTGCTGATCTGTTTGCTGATGAAAATATAATATATTATCTGATAATTTCTACACAGGAGCCACTTTATCAGGGTCCACTCTGTTTGCTTATGAAATCATAATAGATCTGACTTTGCAGTTTCTAACAAACCAAAATATCCTGTGTATTATGCAATTACAAAAATAAATATTTTTGATGTCATATTATGTCCTTCATGAATATTCAACAGGGAAAGGGTTAAGTACTTTAAACTGTGTTCAAAGGACACCATTTGTTCCCACTTTCCACCTTGTGTCACAATGGAAGGGAAATAACTCTGCCAATACTAGATAAATCATCAAACTTCTGATGCACCAATTCACATGCTAATAATAAAGGCAATAGTTTGAATATTTTTTCAGTCAACAATTGCCAATCTGCACTAAATTAAGGGCCATAACTGCATCAGCACTGAATAAAGACCAACAAGAGTAAGTCAATCCCCAACCCCCTCCCCCAATACATGCACACTTTATGAGTTAAGTTGCATTACACATCTTATGAGTATCAAACACTTTGGGTCCTGATGAGATGCCAAATTAACTCTGCATCTGGTTCTTAACCCTTTACTCATAAATACACCTTTCTATGCCTTTGCAAACAGAGAAGACCCAGATCAGATGGCTCCTATAGGAGCCATCTTATCAGGGTCTGCTCTGTTTGCTTATGACGTAATACAGATATGATTCTACAGTTTCTACTATGCTAAAATATTCCTGTGCCCATGTGCTATTATTACCATTTATCTAATTAAAATTGATGATGTGAAGAGTTTGCTGCATAAGTCTTTATCCTCATGTTTAACCCTTTCCCTCATGAATATTTATAGAATAATTCATGACCTCATGAATATTCATTAACTGAATTTTTATAATGTTCACTGAAAAAGGGCATTTTAAATAATTGCAGAAACTGTAGAATCAGAAAAATGTCATCAGTAAACAAAACAGACCCTGATCAGATGGCTCTTACAGAAGTTGTCTGATCTGGATCTACTCTGCAAAGAAATAACAAGAGCTCCATGTGTCGTAGCATTAATTATACGCCCAAAGTATGTGCTGTCCTAACATGCACAATGTTAATATGGGAGGGGACTCATGTTATCAAGTTATAAAGCGGACAATGTTTTTGACAAGACTTTTGAGTTGAAAGTCACTATGACCTTGACCTTTGACCGACTGACCTCAAAATCAATAGGGTCATCTACTGGCCATGACCAACCTTCCTACTAAGTATGGAGACAGCACAATAAATAGTTATCAATTTATCAAGCTGACATGGGTTTTTTGAGTGAAGGTCACTGTGACCTTGACCTTTGAATGACTGACCTTAAAATTAATAAGGGTCATCTACTGACCATGACCAACCTCCCTACTAAGTACGAAGACAGCACAATAAATAGTTTTTTTAGTTGAAGATCACTGTGACCTTTGACCAAATGACCTCAAAAGCCAAAGGGGTCATCTACTGGCCAAGACAAACTTCCCTCCTAAGTATGAAGACATCACACCTCATAACTATCAAATTATTGAGCGGACATGGGGTTTTTTTTTATTGAAGGTCACTGTGAACTTGACCTTTGATTGACTTTTTTAATGCTCCTTAGGAGCAAAATTTGCTCTATTTATCACAATGGTTTCAAAACTACTCAATTCTAACATTTTCCTTTTCTCTAGTAAATGCTCCTTTTTGGTATATTTGTTCAAAGAGGTCGGGTCTAAAAATAGCCTATGAGGGAATAGGAGCTTTCTGCATTACTTTTGCCATGCATTAAGCAACCACCTGCTTTTACAGACTCCTATGTTAACCAATTATGTGGTCGCATTAGCGAGACTTTATACTGTATGAACAGAGCTACAGATAACGGTGCATACTCAAATACTAAAATCGTCAATTCTCCACCAAACCCTATGTTGTGACCACTCTTTAGAATCGTCTCTTCGAGACGATTCTAAAGAGTGGTCACAACATAGGGTTTGGTGGAGAAATAAAGAAGGTATACTTGAAAATATTTTGATTTACGCATCTTATCTGGAGCTCTGTATGAATCTTTGAAGAATCAGACCTTGGCAAACATCTCCTGGGCTTGAGAAGCTGACAGTGCACTAGGTCAATAGATATATCATACTTAGAGCTGCAGTGCACTGTCATGATAAAACTTGCTTTTTTTTTTTAATCAGCTAGGCTAGTCTCTCTATCAGTTACCCTCCGAATAACTGATCATCTGATCATTCTACATTGAAGAAACCATCATTGTATTGACATGTAATGTGATTTTAAGTATCTTTTTCAGGGCAATAACATTTATCGATATGGTACAAGATATTCGACAGATACCTCATGCTTTTCTATGCTGTTGCATGAGATATGAGTTTCAACCCTTTGAATGCTGAATTGTCCATTATTATTTAACATTATACAGTCCATTCAGTATGAAAGGGTAAACATTTTTATAATTCGTGAGAGAATTTTGACTTACAGATAGTGTTGACCCTGATCAGAGGGTTCCTCTAGATGCACTCTGATCTGGGTTTACACAGTTTGCAAATGCCAGTACATGTGTGTGATTGAAGGGGTCAAATGCAATTGATAAAACACATATCATATCAACATCTGATATAACTTATTTTATCAAGTTTGGCTGGAAATAGAGCTGTAGATATTGTTGTGTTTTTTGACATAGGGGTTTAGACAACTCTTGAACCTTTATGTAAGAATTGTGTTTAATTCTGGTCACCATAGGTTTGCAATATGGTTGACCCATTGAACAAAGGAGAGAGGTGTTATATCTGGAAATGTTAAACAGAGGGCTAGTGGAGATTGTCAGTCATCGGTTTAGCCGAGACCTGTCATCATGTAGTCCCATAAATTGTAATTACTTTAGCCCAAATGGCTAGTAAGGGACGCTGGCACTGATCAGTGGAGGTGCTATAGTTCAGCATGCTGCTCCCCATATTTGGAGCTAGCTTTGATAAGATTTAGCAAATCAGTTTAGCCTACGTAGCCCTTGTCTGTTGAACATCTTATATAAACCAGGGTTCCTTTGTTCACGGGGAGGAAATTCAAAATTTAGTTACTGAGAAGAGGGAGAACTTTGATGTTAGATCACTTTTAGGCCTTTTTGGAAAGCAAAGAAGTTGACAGTTGGACGAAAGGGATTTACAGAAGTCAACTTGAATATTGTGTAGACTCTAGAAATTAAATGTTGTCAAGAAGAATTAAGACTTGAGTTTTTGTCAACCACAGCAGCAGCAGCAGAGTTTTTCCCCGGTAAAACTTAACACTGGTGGCAGCGGTGGGATGAGTACTTTAACACGGTGGGATAAGGACTTTAACACGTCGAGATAAGGACATTAACACGTTACCTGGGATATTGGTGACTACTGTGGTTTTACTAAAATTTCAAGAAGAAAATTAACAATATTCCAGTATACAAGGGATGCAATAAGTATGTGGTATTGCTTTATACAAGTAGCTCTTTTAATTGGAATGCACAACCCCAAAACAACTGACCATGCGTGGGAATTGCTGCAAAACTACACAAGAATCAAGGATGATATTAAATGTGTTCGAGTGAGGAACTTTGATTCCTCAAGGAGGGAGACATATGTCACTGAAGTGCAGCTTCAAGAATTTGGACGTGACATAAAGTCAAGTATTGGGAAGAATATTGACAACCTTGTGACCCAGCTGAGCTCAAAGCGAAACACTGAAGGGCAGCAAAAGTCATATGGCCTGAGCTTAGGACTGTTGATCCCTCTATCAGATTGGAAGTGGCCGATGATGGATTATTGTAAATTGACGGACAGTGTCAAATTCAATTTAAATCTACAGGGCAGAAATTTGAATATGATGTTTTTGTAGTTCCGATTCTTGAAAATGGATTAATTGGACTTGATTTCCTTTATGAAAATGATTTTGAATTAGGAGTAGAAACTGGATTACGATTTAATGGCAAGAAATGTACTACAGTTGGGGAAAGTGTTCCCTTGAGGGCAGTTCATGTAACAACCAAATCTAAGATCAGCTTTGGAATGCATCATACCTGGTCAAGCCATAAATCTCAGGTCAATTACCAAGACACTTGGAATTACATGCAACTCGCCTGATAAACGACCGGTTAATCATATTACATTAGGGATTGTGCTCCTTTCCCTGGAGACTATTAAGAATGGTCAGATTTCTATAGGGCTAATAAGTACCTCTAACAGGACCGTTAAGCTGTCAAAGGGTGCTACTTTGGGATTTATACAAGACGTTAGTGATGATGAACTTTTACAACAAACTGTGAAATGGAATGTAAAATGCTTTACAACATCCAGAGAACTGTGCAGTGTAATAAGGACTTGTAAGTAAGGGATTTATCTGACAGATCAGATGGCCAGGTGGCTTGAAGTTCTTTCACAATATCATTTCGACATAGAACACAGAAGAGGTATAAAACATAAAAATGCGGACAGCCTGTCGCGCATACTTTGAGACCCAGAAACTTGAGAATGTTATGATGGGAGATCTATCTTGGGCAAGTTACCGTGTAGGGAATGCAACTCGTGCTTGAAAAAGCATTGGGAGTGGTTGGATTTTTCACGTTTTGATGATGTTGTACCTTTATTTGGGAAGGATGCCACAAATGAGTTGGAAAATGGTTTTCCATGGCCAGGTATAAACCGGACAAGGATACAGAGTACATGTAGTCAGTTCTGGACCTGGATATTACTGTGTTTGCAATTGCAGATTGTAAACATGCGGGACATACTCGTCAACCCTTTGATGCATGGATATAGCAGGATATGGAAATATTGCCGCTCACGGTTGGACCGCTTGCGCTTTCATAAAAATGCTAGTGTTAATGGGCTTACGAAGGAGTGTGGTCTCAGTTATGGTGACAGTGACAGTGGGGTGCTAAAGATGGACATAAATTCCATATTGGATAACAGTACTACTGGAAACAATAGTCAACCATCCTCCTTGGGTGTCTACGGAAATTTAGCATGGTCAATTGTACACCAGAGAAAATGGCAAGATTACAACAAGAAGATCCGGATATAGGTGTTGTAGTTAAGTGGTTAAAATCTGACACTCAAAGACCCTCACGTGACTGTGTTGCAGGATATTCTTCAAGTGTAAGACATTACTGGCTTCAATGGGATTTAGTAACAATTGTTGATGGCATTTTGTTCAAAAAGTATATGTTCAATATCCAGCAGGAAATATTAC
Source organism: Azorinus chamasolen (assembly GCA_963576725.1). Lineage (NCBI taxonomy): Eukaryota > Metazoa > Mollusca > Bivalvia > Cardiida > Solecurtidae > Azorinus > Azorinus chamasolen. The sequence continues at coordinate 5,128,234 of OY755243.1, read as the reverse complement.
AACTTATGATTTCAAGAAGGGGACCAGTAGCCAAGCCCTTGATTGTACAGCATGACAGACTTAAACCACACCAGGGAAATAGCGTTCGGATTGGGCCATTAGCTATAAGTCTGTCAAGATTGCTGATCCCAAGCACAACAAGAGCAAACCGAGGAATGTCCCCAATGGGCAACATATCAACAACTTTCAGCCAAGAAGGAGCCACAGGCAGCGAAAACCATACAGACCCTTCCAGTATTAAATAACAGCCAAGATTTTAAGTGGGGACATAACAATTAATGTAGGCCTTGCAAGCAAATTTGCTTCGACTTGGCATGGCATATGCAGAGTATCTGTCACTAAACCCTTTCAACAAGGAATACTTAAAAACTTCTGCAGGAATATTATGGTGTGAAATTTTGTGAAAAGTTTTTATTTGTCCTTATGAGTGGAAATATGAATTGCATTATTGCATTAAATATGTGTTCCATAAGGATTGTTATTCAATCAATCTGGAATGTATGTTTAAAGTTGTTGCTAGGGAATTTTAGTAATTAAGAATTTATCATTTCTAAAATGTTTAGGGCTTATAGGTGTTTTAAGAAAAAGGAAGATAGTCTTAAAATGGAATATAGTGTGTCAATTGAGGATCATTACAATTCAGATTGGAGTTTAAGCCGTTCTCTTGAAATATTATTAAGAATTTGTGAATTACTACTATTCAGCAAGGAATTTTAATTATAAAAGCTGTATAATAATGAAGCTTTGTGTTCAAACAGATATATTAATAGTAATTCGTTTAGTGTCAACTGTGGAAGTTGAAGTGGTAAGAATAACCCCACTCAACTTCATATTCTACTTGGATTTAGAATGTGTCTTTATTTTATTACAGGATCAATATAAGCGCCACATTTGTTCTTTTAATATTTAGATTAATATTAATTAATGGCGCATGGGACACTTTATGGTAGGGACGACTACCAAACACCAATTTCAAAAAGTGCCTCTTTTCAGTACACCAATGTTAATGTTAAAATTAAGCAATATAAGACAGTGAATGAGTGTTATAGACATAGTGTGAGTGTTTTAGGACTTCTCAGAGATATTCATATACAGTTATCGCAGCACATTGGACAATACTGGACATAATTCTCGTGCTGGATATTATATAGTGTAACAGTTACTTAACATCAGAAACTGTTTAACACAAGTACCAAAGCTAATACATGTACATGTAATTATTTTTTAACACTTGAGTGATTGTTAATCACAATTTCTTATACCAATTTCTTGTTTGGTATTAATTATATTCTAGTAGGATTAGTTAAGAATAATCTTATATTTCATGTACTTTATTTGAGAGTGAGATAACTGCTAAACTTACTTGCTTTCCTTGGATTTCAAATTGAAGCTGTGAAACATTAATGGGGACCATTAATGCTAAGGGGAGGGGAGTGTTGTGTTTTTTGACATAGGGGTTTAGACAACTCTTGAACCTTTATGTAAGAATTGTGTTTAATTCTGGTCACCATAGGTTTGCAATATGGTTGACCCATTGAACAAAGGAGAGAGGTGTTATATCTGGAAATGTTAAACAGAGGGCTAGTGGAGATTGTCAGTCATCGGTTTAGCCGAGACCTGTCATCATGTAGTCCCATAAATTGTAATTACTTTAGCCCAAATGGCTAGTAAGGGACGCTGGCACTGATCAGTGGAGGTGCTATAGTTCAGCATGCTGCTCCCCATATTTGGAGCTAGCTTTGATAAGATTTAGCAAATCAGTTTAGCCTACGTAGCCCTTGTCTGTTGAACATCTTATATAAACCAGGGTTCCTTTGTTCACGGGGAGGAAATTCAAAATTTAGTTACTGAGAAGAGGGAGAACTTTGATGTTAGATCACTTTTAGGCCTTTTTGGAAAGCAAAGAAGTTGACAGTTGGACGAAAGGGATTTACAGAAGTCAACTTGAATATTGTGTAGACTCTAGAAATTAAATGTTGTCAAGAAGAATTAAGACTTGAGTTTTTGTCAACCACAGCAGCAGCAGCAGAGTTTTTCCCCGGTAAAACTTAACAATATACAGAGGCATGTGTAAGATATCTAGGTAAAACAACTTGTTGATGTCTCCAACCAACCTGATCTCTCCAAGGCAATTCTAATGAGTACAAACACTGTGGTAATCATCTGATTAGGGTCTGCTCTGTTTGCTTATGAAATAATACACATATAACACTTTCTGCCATGGCTAAACCGACCTTCCTGTGTTCATGTGCCAAAATGAAAATTAATCTAATTAATATTCATGATGCCATTATTTCTTACATGAATATTCATGGAGCAAAGTCTGAAAGGGCTAAAGCTAAGTAAGTGAACCTGGCACCATCATTTAGATTGACATAATTATTAGTACATAGTTAAGACTCTCATCACACTGTTCTTAAAGGATCAGTTTGATCCGAGTATGTACTAATTCAGTATTAGTTTGTCCGGATGATATATTTCTGCAGTATCAATATTGTATTTAACCCATTCCTCCATAGGCTATTTTTAGATCGAACTAATCTTTGAATAAATCTACCTAAAAGGAGCATTAACTAGAGAAAAGAAATTTTTTAGAATTTTTTAAATTTGAAACCATTGTGATAAATAGAGCATTTGCTCCTATAGGAGCAAATGCTCTATCTATCACAATGGTTTCAACAAGTGACTTTTACAATTAGGCGTAGAAATTAAGGCGTATTTATGGAGGAAAGGGTTAAATTAGTATCTATACTGTGACCACCCATCACTGCAGAAATATATCATCCCAACAAATATATAGGGCAAACCATGGCAACAAGGTTTCTTATGATTACAGACAACATTAAAAATTGAAAATTGAAGCCTGATACAACCCTTTCAAAGCTGAATATTCAAATGGACTTTTCCAAAATTCAAACAGGTGAAGCTAACTCATGTAAGTGCTCAGTGATTTTTTATAGAACAGTGTAACAAGACAAACAGTGCATGTGCAGTCACCCTGATGATCGAGAAGGCTCCTCAAGGGTCTACACTGTTTGCAAAGGACATTAGTGACTTGTTTCCTGCACTGAAAGAAGGATGAAAGAGAAAGCAGTTCCAAATTACTGAGTCCAACATGCTTGAATGTGTTGGGAAATCTACAAGAAATTTCCATTAGATTTTACTAGACAGCTCATTAATGATTAATTAAACCCTCTGATTGCTGATGGGCAATGGTCTGTCATGTCTTTTACGAATCCATTTTAGTATGGAAGGGTACATTAATTTGTGAGGTAATTTGTTTTGAATGACAAACTGAGTGCAGACTCTATTCAGAGGGTTTCTCTAGGGTCCCGACCCTCTAATCTGGGTCTACACTATTTGCAATTGCCAGTATGCGTGTGTCCTGCATTCAAAGGGCGAATGTTAATACCTTCCAATGGAATTGGTTCAAATATACCAGTGTAACTATTCACCTTTAACTCTTTGCACGCTAACGGCGAAACTGTGATTACCTATGCAAACAGTTTGGATCCAGATGAGACGCCGCATAATGCGGCGTCTCATCAGGATCCAAACTGTTTGTCATCTTGACCATATTTTTGCAAAAACATGAGAGAAAGTTTATTTTAAGAATTGAAGCAGATGACAATTGTTGAAGACGAAAAATTACTTAGCATGTATAAATATAACCTGAATACTCAAAGTGGAATGGCCCATCACTGTTTGAAGGTATTCAACTTGCTAGGGTTTTGAATAACAAATAGTGCAGATCCTGATCAAAGCTGCCGAGTTCCTATAGCAGCCCTTTAACCCTTCGTTTGCTGAATTTTAAAATACATGTCTCCTTCTTTACCCATTCCCTGTTGTATAATTACATATATCTTCACTGTGTACAAGTATTTCGCTGTCAATTTGTAAATAGTGCAGACCCTGATGAGACAGCTCCTGCAGGAGCTGTCTCATCCGGGTCTTCACTATTTACAGGTAGGTATATTGATGTGAATAGCAAGCGAAGGGTTAATATGGGTCAGTATTTAAACCGATTAACATCCTGATCAAACGTTTAGAAAGAGTAACAGGAAAACAGACACTGTACTTTCAGAATTGAAAGAAAACAGTGAATAATCTTGCTTACAGAAGTAAGTAGGTATTTAATCCTTTACTCCATAAATACACCTTGTTATGCCTTTGCAAACATTCACATGATATGCTACAAGTCTGTAAACATTTTAGATCAGTGGGCCTGACTTATGAAGGAGTCTGTATAACTGAAATTATCCTATGTTTTAGAACTTACGATAATGTCTGTTTAACACAGTCCTCCATAAATACGCCTTTCTACGCCTCTGTAATAACCACTTCTTGAAACCATTGTGATAAATAAAGCATTTGCTCCTATAGGAGCAAATGCTCTATTTATCACAATGGTTTCAAAACTACAAAATTCTAAAAAAAATCCTTTTCTCTAGTTAATGCTCCTTTTCGGTAGATTCATTCAAAGAAGTTGGATCTAAAAATAGCCTATGGAGGAAAGGGTTAACACAGCAATAAATGGTTGCATCAAAAAATGTTTGTTTTTTGTTTTACAGCTGGGTTTTAAGAGTTAAATCTCAGTCACATCTCAACCTCCAGTTAATTTCAGGAGGAGATAAAAACCTGGAGGGTTTTTTGCGCATATTATCATGCACAGAAGAACTGATATAATTTTAGCAATGTGAGTTAGTAGCAGCACTTAGATATTATTAACCCTTTCCCTGTTCAGTATTCATATCAAAATAATGACAACATGAACATTTATTTAACCCTTCGCTTGCTGAATTTTAAAATACATTTCTCCAGGAGTTCTTTACCCATGCCCTGTTGTATAATTACATAATTATATCTTCACTGTGTACAAGTAGTTCACTGTGCAATCACTGCTGTGGAGTGCACTGGTTGCACAATCAACTTGTAAATAGTGCAGACCCTGATGAGACAGCTCCTGCAGGAGCTGTCTCATCTGGGTCTACACTATTTACAGGTAGGTATATTGACGTGAATAGCAAGCGAAGGGTTAAGTTCCATTTTTATAATGCAACCTTTTATGAGCAAATATTTTGCTTTGTCAAAAACTGTAGCATCAGATGCTGATCTTTATCATGTCGAAAGCAAAATTAATAGAACAGGCCTTGATCAGACAGTCCTAAAGGAGCTGTCTGATCTCGGTCTACTCTGTTTGCAAATATGTGAAAAGGTGTTTATATGAGGGAAAGGGTTAAGAAAGTTTTGGTTGTATAGTAAAACCTCTCTATAACGGCCACAAAATACATCAAGTATTTTGTGTCAAAGGCAGGTGGCTGCTTAAAGCAAGGTGAAAGTAAAACAGAACGCTCCTATAGGAGCGTTCTGTTTAACTTTCACCTTGCTTTAAGCAGCCACCTGCCCTAAATACAAACTAATTAACACAATTTAGTGGCCATTATAGAGAGGTTTTACTGTAAAGCTAAATTCAAGAAATGGATTCCAGTTTCAAATTTATCATCAAAATGTTCTGAGGAACCACTGAGGATGAAAATGTTGAAATTAGAATGGTATTTAGAGGTACGAATTTTGCTGATATTAGAAGCAAAACCAAAGCTTTTTAACCCTTTCCCTATTGAACACTTATGCATGAAATGATCACTTCATGAATATTCATTAACTTAATTCTTCTAGGCAAAAAATTAAAAGGGAATTGTTAGCTTAGACAGAAATACATGAAGTAGGATCAGATCTATTTAATTGCACAGGCAAACAGAGCAGACCCTCGTCAGACGCCTCCTATAGGAGCCATCTGATCTGAGTTTACTCTGTTTGCAAAGGTGTGAAAAGGTGTTTATATGAAGGAAAGGGTTCAATAATATAAACACTAAATTCAGGAAACCACAAGATGAAGAAATGCCCAAAACTTCAAAGTTTCTGAGAAAATATAAGACATTATAACCATATTGATCTTAAAATTTTACGACTAGCAGAATCAATTCACAGCCTTGAGTCTTGATATTGCATAATTTTACACTGACAGATTTATAGGTATTCCTTGCAGCCAGCGGCAGATTTCTGACCAAATGCCAACTTTGTGAAAATTTACTGAATTTCTATTCCAATTTCCAACATAACCTTTTACGTGATAAAAACGCCTTTTCACCCCTTAATTTGCAGACAGAGTAGAACAAGATCAGATGGCTCCTGCAGGAGCAGTCTGATCAGGGTCTGCTCTGACTGCTTATGGAATGATATAGATCTGACTGCAATTTCTGTAATGGCCAAAATTTGCCTTAATAAAAATCCATTATCAATGTTCATGATGTCATGATTTAATACAGAAATATTGCCTAGGAATATTCCACTAGAAAGTTGCCTAGGTATATAATTGTTAGAGCAATTTTGAATCATTTTCGCTTGTAAACATCTACTACTAAAATATAATTGGCTCACTGTTTTCTATTAACCCATTCCTCCATAAATACACCTTTCTACGCCTCTGTAAAAGTCGCTTTATGAAACCATTGTGATAAATAGAGCATTTGCTCCTAGAGGAGCAAATGCTCTATGTATCACAATTATAGTTTCAAAACTACATAATTCTAAACTTTTCCTTTTCTCTAGTAAATGCTCCTTTTCGGTAGATTAATTCAAAGATGTATCTAAAAATTGCCTATGAGGTAATGGGTTAGAAGCAATCTGCTAGGATCCTGATCAGACAGAGTCACTCTGCATCTTTGCATGATCCATGCTGTTTGCAAATTCCTGTAATGTCAGAATTGATTAGAGAAGGGTTAACTGCAGTAAAACAAATTCACTTTTATATTGCGGATAGTTTTTTATCCAAATCAAAGACCTACAGTAAAATGCACTTAGATCAAAGTCTGCACTCAAGACCTCATTAAATCTTTGCAGGCTAAGTAACTTTTCATCTGCTGCAATTGTCATCTGCTTCAATTCTTAAAATAGAATTTCTCTGCAAAAATATGGTCAAAATCATTGGACCACGGTACAACGCAGCATCATGCAGTGCCTCATCTGATTCCAAACTGTTGAACAGGTAATCACAGTTTCACTGCAAACATGCACAGAGTTAGCCCTTTACTTCATGAATATTTACATAAAAAATAATGACATCATGAATACTAATTAGATGATTTATGAAAACATAAATTTTTAGCCATGACAGAAACTGTAAAATCTGAATTATATTATTCCATAAGCAGACAGAGCAGACCCTTTACAAGGGTGTTAATTCTAAGGTGTTTCTTTGGAGTAAAAGACTTACAAAATAGTAAATGAGGATTGATCTGCTAGCTTTAAATAGATTGTGCAAAGATACTCCATCTTGAATTTCTTTGCTAAAAAGTGTTTCAATTTCGAATTGCTGTCGAAAAATAATTCTTCTTTCAGTTCAGTTCTGATTTAGACAGACTGTTTTATGATTAAAAGCACTTATTATAAATTACACAGTTACAAATTTATACAAAAAATACTTTTTCTAGTCTGAAATTTATAACTAAAATTTGTTGATAAAACAACAGAAATAGTTAGCATAGACTAGAATTATCTTTTAGCTGATAATTATGTTTAGCAGGTTCAATGTTACAGGTCATGCCTGGTTATGACTGGTGCTCTTATTTTGGTGTGTTTTTTCCCTGAGCCAAAAAGCTTGCCAATATTTCAATACAGCTCTTATTTCCATCCAATACATTGATTTTCACAGCGCTGCCTTGTCTCCCTAGATGCTCTATAAGTTGAAAGCACAGTGGCCTGACACAGAATAGCCTGAACACAGGGTCTGCTTTCTTGCAAATAAAAACCAGAACATTCGTATTTAACGCTTTACTCCATAGATACGCCTTTTAACCTCTAACACCATGAATATTCATGCAAGAAATATTGACATCATGAATATTCTTGCAAATGCAAAACCAGAACAGTTGTATTTAACCCTTTACTCCAAAGATACGCCTTTTAATGCCTTTGCAAACATATATAGAAGCCGTCTGATCAGTCTAATAATATAGATCTGATTCTACAGTTTATGCAAAGGACAAATCTCGTGTGCATTATATGCAATATGATATTATATTTTCATGGAGTAAAAGGGCAAGGCTCAAAATGGCAGATAAACACTGTGATGTCATAATGCCGCAACAGTGTTTATCTGCCATTTTGAGCCTTACCATTATGACTCCTGCGAAAATGACCATAGCTGACCATGGTTGACTGTGGGCATTTTGTCCATGGTCAACCATGGTTAACCATGGTCTTAACATTCACAACAATTGAGAAAAGCTCCTTCAACCATAGTTGACCATGGCCACAAATTGTTGACCATGGTCACCACAGCTGACCATTGTTATAACCACAGCTGACCATGGTTTACCATGGTCTTAACCTCAGCTGTGGTGACCATGGTCAACCATTGGTGACCATGGTTGGACAAGCTTTTCTCAATTGTTGTGAATGTTAAGACCATGGTTAACCATGGTTGACCATGGCCAAAATGACCATGGTCAGCTATGGTCATTTTCGCAGAGGTAATGCCTTAACACTGTTCCTCATGTAAACATCTTTTCATACATTTGCAAAAAGAGTAGACCCAGAACAGATTGACGGCTCCTATTGGAGCCATCTGATCAGGATCTGCTCTGTTTGCTAATGGTTTAATCTAGATCTGAGTTTTCAGTTTCTGCCTGAACCAAAATATCTTGTGTACATATGTCATTACTAAAATTCAGCTCCTTAATATTCATGATGTCATTATTTCTAACATTAATATTAACAGGGAAATGGTTAAAAAGATTTATATCATATAAACTAGAAAAGTTTTGGCCAAAGTAAAACTTTTAGAATCACATGTATATAATTCTATAAATAAACAGAGCATACCTTATCAGATGGCTCCTGGCAGGAGCTGTTTGATCTTGGTCTACCCTGTTTGCAAAAGTGTATAATTATGGAGTAAAGAGTAAATTATAGAAAAGATCATCCACTTGACCCTTTCCTCCATAGATACGCCTTTCTACGCCTCTATAAAAATCACCTGTTGAAACCATTGTGATAAATAGAGCATTTTCTCCTATAGGAGCAAATGCTCTATTTATCACAATGGTTTCAAACTACAAAATTCTAAAAAAAAATCCTTTTCTCCAGTTAATGCTCCTTTTCGTTAGATTTATTGAAAGTGGTTGGATCTAAAAATAGCCTATGTGGGAATGGGTTAATTTTGGATCTTGATGATAAACTTCAAGTCTAGATCTAAAGTTGGAGCAATACATATGGATTCAAAAACCAAAATCTTTAATTTTTCAACAAACCCTATGCTGTGTCTGAGCACTCTTTAGAATCGTCTTGAAGAGAAACAAATAATGGAGTTTATCATTTTTAAAAATGTTTAAACTTGCTTATCTTATCTGGAACTCTGTATAGAACAATAAACTATAAACTCTTCCAACATCCTAGTCCTGAGTCTGCAAACCTGAACAACAAGAGGGCCATCATGGCCATCAATCGCTCACCTGAGTATACCACCCCACCAAAACTTTTAATGTTGGGGTCAAAGTTTTAACACGGTGAGCACTTTCTTTACAACATGGTAAAATATGCCACTTTTGGATCAATCAAGGATATATCATAATTCCATAATTATGTTTTGATCAGGAGCCATCTGATATGGGTCTTATTTATTGAATTTAAAGGCGGGAAAGGTATTTACTGGTATATGAAATAAAGAGATTCCTTAGGAACTGTGTATGCTAGAGTGTTAACCCTTTCCTCCATAAATAAGCCTTTCTTAATGCCTCTGTAATAGTCACTTCTTGAAACCATTGTGATAAATACAGTAACACTTGTCTATAACGGTCACTAAATTGTGTTAATTAGTCCTATAGGAGCGTTCTGTTTTACTTTCACCTTGCTTTAAGCAACCACCTGCCTTTAACACAAAATACTTGGCCGTTATAGAGAGGTTTTACTGTAGAGCATTTGCTCAATAGGAGCAAATGCTCTTACAATTTATTACAATGGTTTCAATACTATACAATTCTAACGTATTTCTTATCTCTAGTAAATTCTCCTTTTGGGTAGATTTATTCAAAGAGGTTGGGTCTAAAAATAGCCTATGAGGTAATGGATCTCAATTGTGGACTATGGACAAGATATTCAAGGATCCTAAAAGATGACATCATGAGCACTTTATAATTAATCAGGTGAGCTAAAATGGTGTCATTTGTCCTACAAACATACATGTATGCATGATCAAATTTCTAATTTATTGACATCAAAAGATTTTTAAATTGTGTATTAGAATCCAGACAGACACAAGGCTGATGACACACAATATACATGTATATCTAATTGTTAATTCTCCTACAATAAGGAACAGACAGATCAATACAGACTATCAAAGATTAACCCCCTGAATGCTGATTTACCAAGTGGAATGGCCGTCATTGTTGATACATCAATATTTCAAACAGTGTCTGAATCAGTACGCTAGAACCTGCAGAATTCCATTGATCTGGGTCTGTGCTGTCTGCAAAATACAGTTTAACCTGTTCTCTGATTCACATGCTGAATCATTAATGAGCTGAATCATTTTTAACCCTTTCCCTCATATAAACGTGTTTTCACGCATTTGCAAGCAGAGTAGACCCAGATCAGACGGCTCATAGAGGAGCCGTCTAATCAGGGTCTGCTCTGTTCGCTTATGAAATTTGAAAGATCTGTTCCTTTACTTTCTAACATGGCTATCTGGCTACAATGTTTCTCTTTCCATATTTTGTTATAACTATTTTGTCTGAATATTCAGTAGGTATTGAAATGTACTAAACACAGAACAGGGAAAGGGTTAACATGAATCAAATGTAGCCAATGAATTACTGTAGCAAATAGGGCAGACCAATATGAACCAGCTCCTCTAGGAGCTGTCTCATTATGGGTCTACACTATTTGCACATGTAGTAAAGTATGTATGCTAATAGCATGACTTTTTTTTTTACTTTCCCTGTTCTGTATTTATTCCAGAAAAAGATCTTTCAAATTCCACTACCAAACAGAGCAGACCCTGATCAGACGGCTCCTATAGGAGCCGTCTGATTTGGGTCTACTCTGTTTGCAAATGTGTAAAAACGTTTATATGAAGGAAAGGATTAAGTAATGATACATATAACTACTAATGTATTAACTCTTTACACGCTAGTGGTGTATTCATTACAATCTATAATTATATGTAAACAGTTTGGATCCAGATGGCACGTTCTACTACAGTAAAACCTCTCTATAACGGCCACTAGATTGTGTTGATTAGTTGGTATTTAGGACAGGTGGCTGCTTAAAGCAAGGTGAAAGTAAAACAGAACGCTCCTATTATATGGAGCGTGCCTGTTTTACTTTCACCTTGCTTTAAGCAACCACCTGTCTTTAACACACAATAATTGATGTAATTTAGTGGCCGTTACAGAGAGGTTTTACTGTAGTAACTTGGCCTCTCATCAGCATCCAAACTATTTGACAGACACTTCAGCTATATTTTTGAGAATTGTAACTTTCAGAATTGAAGCAGATAACCATTCTTGTGGGAGACAATTACTTAGCACACAAAGCGATACAGCATGAGAGAGAGCAATATGAAGCCTAGTTATAAAATATTCATGAAATCTTCATTTGAAGTTCACACATAATGACCTATCCTTATACTCATTTTCCATACATGGCAAATCTAAATGTGTGCTTCTTATTAGGCTTTGCCAAGGTTTGTAAGGCTTTAATTGTCATAGAGGATGTTATTCAGTTCTTTTGAAAATGAACCCTTTTCCCAGATATCTACGTCTTTTCACACCTTTGCAAACAGAATGTATCCAAATCAGACTGCTCCCGTAGGATTAATTTCTTGAGGTCATGAAGTTCTTTGAAAATAGGTTAAAACTCTCCTGCAGTAAGAAGTAACCCTTTTCCTTCATATAAATGCCTTTATATGCCTTTGAAAACAGAGTCTAAGACCCTGTCAAAACAGCTCCTGTAAGATCTATTAGAATAGATCTGATGCTATTGGACAGTTTAACCATGGCCAAAATATCCTGCGTTAATTATGTGACCTTTCATCCATAAATACGCCTTTCTATGCCTCTGTAATAGTCACTTCTTGAAACCACTGTGATAAATAGAGCATTTGCTCCTATTGGAGCAAATGCTCTATTTATCACAATGGTTTCAATACTACACAATTCTAACATTTTCCTTTTCTCTAGTAAATGCTCCTTTTGGGTAGATTCATTCAAAGAGGTTGGGTCTAAAAATAGCCTATGGGGGAAAGGGTTAAGCCATTACAAAAATGAACCCAATTAATATTTATGTTGCCATCATGAATATTCATCATAATACTTCTTTTCTCAAGTGTTTAGTGTATTTCAAGACTATAATGGTAAAGTTGATACATAGATGTACCTTTTAAATGATTTGCAAACGATCGGTAGACCAAGACCAGACTGTTCCTGTTGGAGCTGCCTGATCAGGGCCTACTTTGTTTGCTTAACCCTTCGCTTGCTATTCAAGTCAATATACACCTACCTGTAAATAGTGAAGACCCAGATGAGACAGCTCCTGCAGGAGCTGTCTCATCAGAGTCTGCACTATTTACAAGTTGATTGTGCAACCAGTGCACTCCACAGCAGTGATTGCACAGTGAAATACTTGTACACTGTGAAGATATATGTAATTATACAACGGGGCATGGGTAAAGAATGAGAAAGGTGTTTTAAAATCCAGCAAGCGAAGGGTTAAGCTAGGTTCCAACTGCTGATCAGATCAACTCGATCAAACCTGATCAAGTGATCGGGGACTGGTCTGGCTCGCTTGGCAGGAGTGATCGGGAGGTCTACCTTGGTTGGCATCACTCGGACTCCCTACCTGAACTTTTTTGACATGTCAAAAAAAAATTGGGTAGAGATACAGTAGCCATGCCCTCGAGAAGCAATTGGGAAGCAGTCGAGTATTGATCGAGTAGAGGGTCGAGTTGATCGGGAGATAATCATGTAGAGATCTAGTATGAAGTCTTTTACCCTATCTGTACCAGATCATCTCAACCTCTACTCGAGTAATAGTGTCCCAATCGACCATGACGAACTGGTCGGGTAGAGATCGAGCAGAGGTCCAGTTGGTCGGGGATCGTATCTCGGGCTGAGATGATCGAGCAGAGATCGGAGTGGTTGTTGAGTTGACGTCATGGAGGAGTCATGAATGATCGTGAGGGGGTTGTGTATGATCGAATAGAGGTCGAGAAGAACTCATGTACACGCCTTCAGTTGAGCTTGGTTAGGGAATTTAGGTGATCGGGATAATCGAGTTGATCTGATCGGCAGTGGGAATTGACCTTTATAGGGATCTGATTCTACAGTTTTTGCTGGGTCCAAAATTTCAATTGTTTACAATTATTATGCAACTATAAAATTTAAGTTCATTAACTCTTTACTCCATAAATGCAGCTTCCGAAGCTTACACCTTTGCAAACAGTTCCTGTAGGACCTATTTGATCAGAGTCTGAGCTATGTTTGCTGGTGAATATAATATAGATATGATTCTACAGTTTCTGCCAAAGCCAAAACTTCTTGTGTCCATGTGCAATTATAACAATTAATCTAAATTAATATTCATGATGTCATTATGATTATTTCTTACATTAATATTCATGGAGTAAAGGGTTAATATTCAGGCATTATTTCTCAAATGAATACAGCAGAATATGTTAAGCGGCGAGCCATTATTGAATATAGGAGTCTTAAAAAGCAGGTTGTTGCTTAATGCAGGACAAAAATAATGCAGAAAGCTTCTATAGAAGCTTTCTGCATTACTTTTGACCTGCATTAAGCTACCATCGCGGCATCTGCCTTATATACCATAATTAGACTTCTTTTTGATGGCCACTTAAGACAGGTTCTACTGTATTCACATAGTAAAAGGTTATGTAGATCAGTTCTCTTCTTATTTCCAGCTCTGTGAGCACATGTACATAATTATGTAAATTGATGAGACCTCCAAAGCACAATAACTTTGTTAGCACAATTATCAACTATTGCTGAACATAGAAAATCAAAAACGGCTAATCACATAGGAACGTCTGCAAGAAACTGCAGGAATTGTTGAATAATTTTGTCCTTTGTTATAATAATCAGAACACAGAATATAGGCCCAACCATTTCCAGGAATTGCTTAATAAAATATAGCTAAGTCTATCCTCTGGTCCTCCCATCCCATTTATCATGTTGATTCAATTTCATCAGACTATTTCCAGGAGCTTTCTACTGCTTTGGAAGTACATGTGTATCGATATCTCATGTTAACCCTTTACTCCATAAATACGCCTTTCAATGCCTTTGCAAGCAAAGTAGACCCAGATCAAACTGCACAAGAACATTTCTATTAACTGTGACTCTCCTTCATATAAGCACATTTTCACATATTTGCAAACAGAGTAGACCCAGATCAGACAGCTCCTATAGGAGCCATCTGATCAGGGTCTGCAATGTTTGCTTTTGACATGATATAAATCTGATTCTACAGTTTTTGTCAAAGCAAAGAGTTTCATAGAAAAGTTTACATTATAAAACTTCAGTCAATAAGTAGTCATGATGCCATCACTTCTTACATGTATACTAAACAGGGACAGTCGGTTAACAACTAAACAACTGGTTAAAGTTTCTCAACACTTTACTTGTCTCACTCTGAAATGAGAAGCTACATGAATACACTGAGAAAATTTGACATTACATAAATTACAGTTAACATTTTGCAGATAAAATTCAATGGAGTGTGAATCTTTCTAAACCTTTACCTCATGTAAACGCTTTTTCACAACTTTGCAAACAGTTCATACCCAGATCAGACAACTCCTGTTTGTGTATTTATATGATATAGATCTAATTCTACAGTTTTTGTAAAAGCAAAAAAGAATCCAATGAAAGGTTTACATAATAAAAATTATAGCTAATAAATGTTCATGTCATTATTTCTGACATGAATACTGAACAGTTAAGGGTTAACCCTTACAAAGCAGGACACACGTCACTAATGTCCTTTGCAAACGGTGCAGACACTGAAGGAGCCCTCTCATCATGGTCTGCACTGTTTGTCATATTACAGTCTTATTTAGAAAATTCCCTAAATATTCTGCATAAGCTTTATCTGTTTGAATTTTGGAATGGTCCATTTGAAAAGTCAGCTAGAAAGGGTTAACTAGTAGTATTAGATGATATTACACTGTACACATAATGACTGAATGAACATGAATACCAAAGATGGCTACACCCAACAGAATAAACAGCAGAGACAAAAACCCTTTTACCCTTTGAACATTTAGTAAGAAATACAGACATCATGAATATTAATTAGCTAAATGTTTATCATGGCAATGTGGCCAATGGAAATATTTTACAATAGCAGAAACTGTTGCATCCGACATCTAAAATATCTGAATTTATTTCATAGGCAAACAGAGCAGATCCTGATCAGACGGCTCCTACAGTAGCTGTTTGATCTATCTGGATTTACTCTGTTTGCAGAGGTGTGGAAGTGAATTTACATGAAATACTATTTAACGTTACATGTGTGTGTTTTTACCCTTTCAACATTCAGCAACTTTTGTCTGCGAATTTGTCATCTGCTGCAATTTTACAATTACATTTTTTCTCTCATAACATTAAATTCTATTCAATGTTTGTCACCTCATTCATATTCATGGACAAAATTAATAAAACGGAACAAGGAAAAGGGATTTTTCCACCATAGATGAAACTGTTAAATCAGATCTATAAAGTTCCATAAGCACTGACAGAACAGACCCTGATCCGAGACAATCCTTCAGGAGCACTCTGATCTGAGTCTACTCTGTTTGCAAAAGTCGTGACAAGCGTTTATATATGACAGAAAAGATTAAAACAAGTGGGTCATCATGGCCCTGTATCACTCACTTGTGAATTGTAGCACTAGATAGAGGTGAACTGGTCAATACTAATGGTCATTTGGGTATGTTGAAAAGTGGCCCCAAATCTACTTTTGCGGCCTTTAAACTATAGAGTAGGACCTGTCCTAAGTGGCCATTCATTTATTGAACATAGGGGTCTTAAAAAGCGGGTGGCTGCTGAATGTAGGGCAAAGTAATACAGAAAGCTCTGGGACCTTTCTACATTTTCTTTCAACCTGCATTAAGCTACCATCTGCCTTACAGATCCATAAGACCAGTCTTTTTGATGACCACTTAAGATAGTTTCTAATGAACAGACTTCCCTCGGTTGGTTGCTGCACATCTTCGTTTCTTACCAAAAATGCAGCACTTTCCAAATTCAAGCAGACATCGAGCAAACAACAATGTTGGCAGTGGGATATAGGTAGAATTTAAGCTGCATACAATAAGTTGTTTTCAAGCCTTTTTCTGGCAATTTTAGGAAACAAGAGGGCCAGAATGGCCCTGACATCGCTCACCAGCCAATCAGAGGAGAAGATGTTCAAAGTTTTCACTATATGTTTCTAGAGAAAACTGGCACCCCTGGGGCGGGGTCAATTTTGACCCCAGGGGCATAATGTATATAACTTTTGTAGAGGACCTGAACATGATGCTATGTGCCAGATATGAAAGCTGAGAACCGTTCAGTTTCAGAGAAGAATATATTCAAAGTTTTACCATATATTTCTATTGAAAACTGGCTACCCCTGGGGCGGGGCCAATTTTGACCCCAGGGGCATAATTTATATAACTTTTGTAGAGGACCTGAACATGATGCTATGTGTCAAATATGAAAGCTTAGAACCTTCCAGTTTCAGAGGAGAAGATTTTCAAAGTTTCACTATATGTTTCTATTCAAAACTGACCACCCCTGGGGCACGCCAATTTTGACCCCAGGGGCATAATTTATACAACTTTTGTAGAGGACCTGAACATGATGCTATGTGCCAAATATGAAAGCTGAGAACCCTGTAGATTCAGAAGAATTTTTTTTCAAAGTTGTCACTATATGTTTCTATTCAAAACTGGCTACCCCTGGGGCGGGGCCAATTTTGACCCCAGGGGCATAATTTATATAACTTTTGTAGAGGACCTGAACATGATGCTATGTGCCAAATATGAAAGCTGAGAACCCTGTAGATTCAGAGGAGAAGATTTTCAAAGTTGTCACTATATGTTTCTATTCAAAACTGGCTACCCCTGGGGCGGGGCCAATTTTGACCCCAGGGGCATGATTTATATAACTTTTGTAGAGGACCTGAACATGATGCTATATGCCAAATATGAAAGCTGAGAACCCTATAGATTCAGAGGAGAAGATTTTCAAAGTTGTCACTATATGTTTCTATTCAAAACTGGCTACCCCTGGGGCTGGGCCAATTTTGACCCCAGGGGCATAATTTATATAACTTTTGTAGGGGACCTGAACATGATGCTTTGTGCCAAATATGAAAGCTGAGAACCCTGTAGATTCAGAGGAGAGGATTTTCAAAGTTTTACTATATATTTCAATAGAAAACAAGGCACCCCTGGGGCGGGGCCAATTTTGACCCCAGGGGCAAAATTTATATAACTTTTGTAGAGGACCTAAAGATGATGCTATGTACCAAAGATGAAAGATGAGAACCCTGTAGATTCAGAGGAGAAGATTTTTAAAGGTTCAAATTGTTGACGCCCGACGACGGACGACGGACGACGGACGACGGACGACTGACGACGCACGACGACGGACGACGGACATCAAGTGATCACAAAAGCTCACCCTGAGCACAAAAGTGCTCTGGTGAGCTAAAAATGCATTTATATTAATGGGAAATTATTTGGGCGTAAATCTCAATTAATTGGAAAGCACTCTGGTCTCATTTTAACTTACTTTGAGTTTTTTAGCATCTTAATTTAAATTTGGTTTTTATTGGGATTTTGGGAAAATGATACTAATTTTGCGTTGGGAATGAGTACTTTTAACTGACTGTGTAGATGCCAGGAAAAGGCCTGTTTTACTATTTTCATATCTGTACCTGTTTTTATCCCTTAACCCCGCTGTGGAAAAAATACCTGCCTAAACTTGTACAGTTTTGACTTCTTCAAATTTTATCATGCTTTTGAGATATTATTGAGATACTAAATATAAGTGTCCCATCTGTATCCAAGCTGTTTAACCCTTACAATGTGGGACCCAAGCCACTAATGTCATTTGCAAACAGTGTAGACCCAGATGAGAGGGCAAGTTTATTATTTACAGTATTGGGCTGGCGCTAGCCAAATCATTATAGGCTAATCAAAATTTACCCTGGTTGAAAACAAATCATGAAATATTGCTCATTTAAGTCATTATAAGTTTGGGGCATCTGTCTGAAAACTGCAGAAGAATAAATAAGGTCTGACTAGAAGCATTATTTGCCTTCCACACAAGCCCAAGGCCAGACAGTGCAATAAAAACACTATTGGGAGTTCCTGAATGTGATCATTGATTTGGATTTATATATATATTTGGCCATTCTAACATACCATTACTCTTATTACCTTAAGAATTCAGACAAACTTATAGGCAATATTGCAGACCCAAATTTGCAGAGCAAATCAAACTGCTCATAAGGGAGCAATTTGATCAGGGTCTACACTACTTGCTGCCAAGTCAGTCAATTTATAGTTATCAAAATCAATGATTCAGCTTTACAAACATTACAAACATTTGGAGAGGGAAGATTTGGGATCTAAATATTCAAGCTAAATATGGCAGAAGTGAATGTACTGAATAACAAAGAGGGCCAAGTTGGCCCTTAATCGCTCACCTGATTACCATAGATTTAAGATTATACCTGGGTAGTCCCAGGATGGGGCCAATATTGACCTATGAGAACAACGTTGATAGTGGATCATGTGCAGCGGTTCTGGAGAACAAGATTTTCAAAGATTTAGAATATTGATTGTATCAATCATTCTGACCAATGACGTTTGCGCTAAAAATGTGACCTCTAGAGTGAGTTTTTTAAGATCTGACCTATTGACCTACTTTTTTATCCCACTCAGACAATGATCAACCTCAACCTTGATATCATCAAGACAAACGTTCTGAACAAGTTTAAGGAAGATTGGGCTAAACATGTGGCCATTGGAGTGTTAACAAGATTTTTCTAAGATATGACCTAGTGACCTACTTTTTGGCCCCACTTAACCCACTTTCAAACTCTTCCAAGATTTTATACGGACAATAGTTCCGACAGTTTCATGAAGATTGGGCTAAAAATGTGACCTCTAGCATGTTCACAAGGTTTTCCTACCATTTAACCTAGTGACCTAGTTTTTGAAGCACATGACACACTTTCACACTCGTCCGAGGTTTTATCAAGATAATCATTCTGACTAAGTTTTATGAAGATTGGACAAAAAATGTGACCTCTTAGAGTGTTCACAAGGTTTTTCTACTTTTTGACCTAGTGACCTAGTTTTTGACCCCATGTGATCCACTTTCAAACTCATTCAAGATACTATTTAAGACAATCATTCTGACTAAGTTTCATTAAGAGTGGACCTAAAATGCGACCACTAGAGAATTCACAAGGCTTTTCTACAGTTTGACCCAGTGACCTAGTTTTTGACCCCACATGACCCAATTTTAACTTAATTTTATCAAAACAACCATTCTGATAAAAATTCATGAAGATTGGGCTGAAAATGTGACCTCTGGGGCGTTCACAAGGTTTTTCTACTAATTGACCTGGTGACCTAGTTTTTGACCCCACATGACCCACTTTCAAACTCATCCCAGATTTTATCAGGACAATCTTTCTGACACAGTTTCATGAAGATTGGGCTGAAAATGTGACCTCTACATTGTTCACAAGGTTTTCCTACTATATGACCAAGTGACCTAGTTTTTGACCCTGCTTGACCCACTTTCGAACTCGTCCGAGATTTTATCAAGACAATCATTCTGATTAAGTTTCAAGAAGATTGGACTAAAAATGTGACCACTAGAGTGTTCACAAGCAAATTGTTGACGACACACGGCACACATTGGACATTCAAGTCTCCCAAAAGCTCATCCTTCATTTTATTATTCTTCATTGCTTTCAGTCTGAATTATTGCGGCCAGTGACCTATACTTTGGAATCCTTACCAGGCAGGATTGGTCGGCATTTTTTCAGTCTGCAACCTCTGTCTGTGGCATACCACTCCTTTTCAGAAGCAGACCTCACTAATTGAGAATGATGTGCTTTCTCAATCTCATTTAAATCTTTCAATATTTGCCTTCCATTGATTAAACAGTTTGCAAAAATAAAAACGTCATAAACTTCAACAGCATAAACATGTTGTTGTGAACATTTACAAAGTAAAAACAAAGCAATTTTGTTATGGAAATGTATGTTGAGATAAACTAAGATGTACTTTGGGACAGACAGAGATATATAATATTATTATTTTGAAACAAGGTGGTCAGTTTAAAACCTTACCTCACGAATATTCATGTAAAAAATAATGACATAATCAGTATGAATTATAAAGACATATCAACACTGAAATTTGCAGGCATGGCAGAAAATGAATACTGAGATTTACAGTAGACCTGTCTTAACCCATTCCTCCATAAGCTAATTTTATACCCAACCTCTTTGAATAAATGTACCAAAAAGGAGCATTGACTAGAGAAAAGGAAAATGTTGGAATTTTGTAGTTCTGAGACCATTGTGATAAATAGAGCATTTGCTCATATGGAGCAAAAAATTTAATGCTCTATTTATCACAATGGTTTCAAAAAGTGGCTTTTACAGAGGCATAGAAAGGCGTATTTATAGAGGAAAGGGTTAAGCAGCCATTAAAAAGACATAAATATGAGTCTTTTCAGATAGGTGGTAGCTAAATTAAGATTGAAAGTAAAGCAGAAAACTCATATTGGAACCCTCTGCATTTTGCCCTGCATTATAAGCAACCACCTGCTTTTAAGACTCCTATGTTCAAATGACTGCTGAAGACACTGGTTCAACTGTATATTATTTCATAAGAAAACAGAGCAGACCCTGAAAATAGAGCTCCTACAGGAGCTCTAAGATCTGGGTCTACTCTATTTTCAAAAGCAAGAAAAGGCATCAATCAGATAAAGGGGTAATTCTCATAGTACTGGTTGCATGTAAGAACATCAAGCTACCTGTTTGACATATGTTGCTATATACTGTTCATACAGACAATGTCTAACCTGAAGCTATTGATGCTGTCACTTTAAATTTCTGCTAACCTTTTAAATACGGGAAATGTCAGTGCAATGACATTTGCAAACAGCATAGACCCAGATCAGAGAGCTCCTAGAAGAGCCTTCTGAACAGGGTCTGCACTGTTTGTCATTCAAAATCATCTAGCAAATTATACAGTTTGAAATAAGTGAATAAATATCCAAGATATGAGCATGGTAAGAACAGTGTACATAGCAATCATTTTCAGACTTTCAGACTTTTTTGAACTTTGGAAAAAAAGTCGAGAAAGTTTAAACCGAACGTGACATAAGTGCGTTTAACCTTTCACCTTCAAATATGACTGACCTTAAAGGTAATGATGTAGGTCTAGTTAGCTACAGCCAGGACACAAAATTTGCTAACGCTCTATTTGTGACCTTGACCTTGAAAGTTCACAATTGGGTTTTGTATGCAACACACCTTCAAGTGATACTGAAGCCCTATTTGTGACCTTGACCTTGAAAGTTCACAATTGGGTTTTGTACGCGACACACCTTCAAGTGATACTGAACATATGTGTGAAAGAATTTTGAAAATCGGAGAAAAAATGAGTAAGTTATAGCCAGGACACGAATTTGCTAACGGACGGACAGAATTGCTAACGCCCTATTTGTGACCTTGACCTTGAAAGTTCACCATTGGGTTTTGTACGCGACACACCTTCAAGTGATACTGAACATATGTGTGAAAGAATTTTGAAAATTGGTGAAAAGATGAGTAAGTTTTACCAAGGACACGAAAATTGCTAACGCCCTATTTGTGACCTTGACCTTGAAAGTTCACAATTGGGTTTTGTACGCGACACACCTTCAAGTGATACTGAACATTTGTGTGAAAGAATTTTGAAAATCGGAGAAAAAATGAGTAAGTTATAGCCAGGACACGAATTTGCTAACGGACGGACGGACAGAATTGCTAACGCCCTATTTGTGACCTTGACCTTGAAAGTTCACCATTGGGTTTTGTACGCGACACACCTTCAAGTGATACTGAACATACGTGTGAAAGAATTTTGAAAATTGGTGAAAAGATGAGTAAGTTTTAGCAAGGACACGAAAATTGCTAACGCCCTATTTGTGACCTTGACCTTGAAAGTTCACAATTGGGTTTTGTACGCGACACACCTTCAAGTGATACTGAACATTTGTGTGAAAGAATTTTGAAAATCGGAGAAAAAATGAGTAAGTTATAGCCAGGACACGAATTTGCTAACGGACGGACGGACGGACAGACAGACGGACAGACGGACACCCAGCCAGACGGCCAGACGATGGAGACCATAACATAATACGACCCTTCGGGCGTATAAAAAGGATTCACTGTAAAGACAATAAGCAGTGAAGCCTTTTCCTTTGTAGCAAAAATCTGACCACGAATCATCTGGTGATATAGTTTAGATTCAGTGCAGTATTAAATGGTTCTTCAAAAACATCCTTCAATAAAAAGAAATTACTTTCTTTATAAAAATGTGTCATAAAGGAATTGTAAAAACTTGAAATGTACAAAAGGAGGAAACACTGGTTCAATCCCATGTTCAAAATAGACCTGCCTACTGCTAGGCCGCCTAATTCCAGCTCCTTGCAATTATGCTATAGTGCACAGCATTGGCAATTTGCACGTGTTTTAAAAATGCTTCATAGAACTATAAGCCAGTTATAGGTCATTATCACTTATATATAAAATATAATGTATGAATAATAAGACATATAATGAAGTTTCTATTTTTATTGTACTCAATTTATTTGCTGCTAATTTGTTATTTATATAACTTTTATATATTACCCTTTTTTTCAAATTGACTGAATGAACACAGTCTAATCAATGATTATGTCCACGCAATTTGAATTTTTATTTCAACTTTCATTATGCTGCCTCGAATCTTAAACATTACATGTATTTTAATTTATTTTTCATTTTGGTACAGTGCCGGCCAATTCTTCAGGCAATTTGAAAAAAATTCAAATTACTTTTTTTTAATTAACAATTGTCTCAGGGGTGAGAATGGCCGTTGGTGAAAAAAGAGGAAAATTGGCAGGGGTCTAGGGGCCGCCTAGGCCCCTTGCGGGACATGGGCAGCGCCCATGTGGGGGGTTCAGGGGGGGCGAAGCCCCCCGAAGCAAAATGAAATATAGCTTTCCTGAGCACTTCAGGAGCCTTCTCCTGCATTTTCACTTGGGTCTGTCATTCATGTGTTTTTTTACCATTAAACTTGAGTTGCATGTCATACATGATGAGCTGTGTTTCAAACAAACCAGTTGTAGAACATGTCCATACAATTTACATTCAGTTTATTATTGGATCCATTCAACATTGCCAGAATAATTTCTTGTCAAACACAAGCAATTAAAACTCACACGTTTTAAAAATGAAATCAAATGAACTCTGTGATCACAGATAAAGATACAAAATTTGATTTAAAGTTGGCATGGTATTGTAACAGTTAACTTTCTAGACAAAATTCACCAAAGTTCACATTACAGTCACAATTTCTAGTCAAAGTTCACATTCAAACTCTGATTCTGATTACTTTTTTATGTCAATAAACCATCTTCTAATTCATTAAACTGGTTTATTAAAAACAAAATATAACTTTTCTGAATAACTATTAACAGACAACTTTCTGGTGAATACTTGACATTACAGGTTTTTACCTGTGACTGGAAATCCGCTGTTTCAATAACTGGACATGTTTAATGCTTTTCAGAAAGTTCTTATATGCTACGCAGTCGCGTTTTCCGTAATTCATTTGTTTGGAACAATGTTTACACAAGGTTCCATCGTCCGAAGTTTACTTTCAGTTTCAAAATCGTCGCCAATTATCACTTTTCTCGTTTCTTTACCAAATGTCAACGTAATTTCTTTCTCTAGCCATCTTGGATAGAACTTGTTTTCCACACTGTTATCGTAATCTCTGCCTATGCTTCTCATTTTTGTCTTAAATTCAGATTAATTGACAGTACGGATACAGAATTTCATATCACGGACGCCATCTTGGAAATGTTGAACGAACACTGCATAATACGAGCGTTTTGATTGGCTGTAGAACAAGAGTCTCGTTATTCGATTAGCTGAACCGAAATCTCGCTGTTAACGTGATATAAACGTTGTTAACGCGGATTTACTTGGAATAGTGAAAAGATATATCGGCAAATAATAATTCCCTGAATTATTCGCCATAACCCCCCCCCCCCCCCCCCTACAAATTTCTCAACGGATTTACATCGATCTCAAAAACGGCCCTGAGTGAAACGAAATCCGCGGAATTCCGCGGATCCGCGGAAAATTCTCACCCCTGTTGTCTACATGACCTCTGTTTGCTGATCCAGAACTTTTGTTTGTAAATGATATAAATACAGAAACATACAAAACAGGTAATGCACAAACAATGTTTATATTAAATTATTTAGAAATAATTTGTTCAAGTCATAGAATAAAAGTTTTTATTAGTTAAGAGTATTAGAGTTTAAAAAAAATACACCATTTGCATGTTTGACACATTCAAAGGCCTATGCTGTCAATGTGTGTCTGATATAAAGTTTCTCATATTGATTAGATTCTAAAAGTTTTATCTTGATACAGCCATTTCTTCTCAAGAATCAAGTAGTTATGAAAACCGTTACCAAGCTAGCCATCATAACCCAGCTGGTAAAACCTACAATGTAAAACGATGTAAAATATGTGAATACTCCTCACAATTTTCTCTGCAGATGTCTGCTACAGATGTCTGCTACAGATAGCTTCAAGACATGAAACTTCATGCATTACTCATACAACAGAACCTATATCTTAAACGCAGCCATGCTTAATAAATATTGAAGACAACAAGTGCTGCCTGACAGCAAATTGACACCCCCCACCCACACACACTTCCCTAAGTGTTGATAAGAAGCAAGCCTAATACAGAAAGACAATACCTGTAGACAATCTTGCCACTTTTTTCCTAAGATTGATGCCAAAGTCAACATCAGAATGACAATACTACTCTAGGATGCATTCATCCAAACCAAACACTTTGGCATTCCAAGGCAATTAGTGCACCAGAGAAGCTAAATGGGACAGAGTCATCAACTCCGACCTCTAAGTGTGACCTTGACCTTTGGGAGATGGATTTGGGTCTTGTGCTTCACAGAATATTATAGTCTTGATGCAGTGAAAATCTGTGCCAGGTTGTCCCAAAATCATTCAAGCAATTGCTAGGGGTACAGAGAGGACACAAAAATGATTAGCCATGGCCTTTGGCTTCTAGGTGTGACCTTGACCTTTAACAGATGGACCTGCCACCTCTTTTCAAAGAGGGGCATATAAAACCTTGTAAACAAATTTTCACAGATATATTGTAAGCAAATGGAGCCATCTGATCAGATTGCTCTTACAGGAACTGTCTGATCCGTGTCTACTCTGTTTGCAAAGACGTGCAAAATCATTTGTATCATGTAATTTAGGGTTAAAAGATGCATTATGCTTGTTGACTGTCCAATGTAAATACTTTTCAAAGAGATCACATGCATAAACTCTGTGTCTGCGGTCTTGATCATATATAAATGCATATAAAAACAGTTCTTGGCATAAAGTTTATGAATTTGTGATACACGTAACCTATGCATGGGGTTCACATGAAATTCTGAAAAATTCCATGTCTTATCAGGATCCAAAAGTTTGACAATCTAACTGCAGTTTTAAGCCTTCACTCCCTAAATATGCCTTACTATGCCTTTGCAAACAGAGTAGAGCCAGATCAAATGGCTGAGCCATCTGATCAGGCTGTGCTCTGTTTGCTTACAAAAAAATATAGATCTAATTCTTTAGTTTTGGTCTGAGCCAAAATATCCTGTGTCCATAATTATGTCATTATAAAAAATAATCTAATTAATATTCACAATGTCATAATTTCTTATATGAATATTCATGGAGTAATTACTGTAAAGGGACAAAATATAACTTGTATGAAAATACCATTAAATTTGTAAGACTCAAATCAAGGGCCGGTCCCAGATCGAGGGCCGATTCGATAATCGTGGGCCGAATTCAGAATTTTAGAATTCAGCAGCTATGAGTTAGGCATGATGACAAGGCATGCCTCGACTTCAAGATGATATCATAACATTGCTGTGTCAGTCAGATATCTGTATGCTATCCAACAGAATTCTCTATATAACTACCCTAAGTATTGATGGACAGACAAATTTAGGCGAATATTGTAGATCCAGACCAAACTGCTCCTGAAAGAACTGAGTTTGATCAGGGTCTTCACTATTTGCTACCATAATTAAAAGTTATCAAAATTGTTCCAAATTGTCTAAAAGCTTTACTCCATTTCTATGCCTTTGCATACAGAGTAGACCCAGATCAGACCGCTCCTATAGAGGTGTTGTCTGATAAGGGTCTGCTCTGTTTACTTATGGAATAATATAGATCTGATTCTACGGTTTCTGTCTGAGCAAAAGTTCCATGGGTTAACCCATTCCCACTTAGGCTAATTTTAGACCTAACCTCTTTGATTAAATCTACCAACAAGGAGCATTAACTAGAGAAAAGGAAATTTTCAGAATTGTGCAGTTTTGAAATCATTGTGATAAATGGAGCATTTGCTCCTGTGGAGCAAATGCTCAATTTATCACAATGGTTTCATAAAGTGACTTGTACAGAAGCGTCAAAAGGCGTCAATGCGGGAATGGGTTAATAGGTCATTCTAAAATGTATTAATCCTAAAATTTAATCTCACTAATATTCATGATGTCATCATGAATATTCATTGAGTAAAGGGTTGATCAGCTTACAAGCTCATGGGCTGAGGACTTTGGGTTTCCTAATATGCAGGGTAATTAGGGTAAGATAGCACCACCCGTTTCCAGACATTTATTAGATATAAAATCAGTCTGGTCCAATGAATGACTCACTGTCTGATAAGAACATTTCCAATTTCCATTTATTTCCACTGGTCATATGCTTAAATTCTCAGATTACATGCTTTCCCTAATTTCTTTCCAAACCGTTTGTAGCTGAACTTCATTACACCTATCTACACATAAAGTAAAACCTCTCTAAATTGGACATTAAATTTAGTGTGAATATTGGTCTTGGATACAGGTGGCACCTTAATGCAGGGTGAAAGTCATGCAGATTTAAGCTCCTCTAGGAACTTTCTGCATGACTTTCACCCTCCATTAAGCTGCCACCTGCGTAAAAGTGTCTAAATTCTTCTCTAATAGAATTCCAGTATAGAGAAGTTTTACTGTACTTTAAAATCTGTCTTAACCCATTCCCTCATAGGCTATTTTCAGATCCAACCTTTTTGAATAAATCTACCAAAAAGGAGCATTAACTAGAGAAAAGGAACATTTTAGAATTTTGTAGTTTGAAACAATTGTGATAAATAAAGCATTTGCTCCTATAGGAGCAAATGCTCTATTTATCACAATGGTTTCAACAGGTGACTTTTGCAGAGGGTCAAAAGGCGTCAATATGAGGGAATGGGTTAACTGTTTACCTTTACTCAGCAAACAGAGTAGACTCAGTTTAGACAACTACAGTCTGTAGGATCCATCTGACCAGGGTCTGCTCTGTTTGATTTTGGTGCTAAAAAGATCTGATTCTAGTTTCCGCCACGACCAAAAAATGTGTTTGTATAAAAACTCAGCTGATGAATAATTTCATGTTGTCAATTTTTACATGAATATTCAATTAAATCTAATTCTGGGATTTCAGATAGATGGTAACTTAATTCCGGACATAAGCAATGCAGAAAACTTCAAATCTTTAAGCCTTGAATAAAGCACCAGTAGCTGCTTTTTTAACCATTTCCTCCATAAATACGCCTTTCTTCGCCTCTGTCAATATTCACCCCTTGAAACCATTGTGATAAATAGAGCATTAATTTGCTCAACAGGACCAAATGCTCTATTTATCACAATGGTTTCAATACTACACAATTCTGATATTTTCCTTTTCTCTAGAAAATGCTCCTTTTCGGTAGATTTATTCAAAGAGCTTGGGTCTAAAAATAGCCTATGAGGAAATGGGTTAAGACTCTTATTATTAATAAGCAATTGGTTACTAGACACAGTTAACCCTTTCCTTCATGTAAACACTTTTTCACACCTTTGTAAACAAAGTCCACCCAAATCAGACAGATCCTGTTACTAAGGATCCTGTAGGGTCTGCCCTGTTTGCTTATGAAAGTATAATGGATCTAACTCTACAGTTTCTACCAATATCAAATAATCATGTGTACATAATTATATGCTATTATAAAATTTCAGCTAATAAAGATTTAAAATGCCATTGATAATTTCTTTCATGGAAAGGGTTAAAACAGGTTTTACTGCACACATGATATCAATGATCATGCATTACACCTTCCTGCTACAAAAAACATACCCCATTCACATTTGAAAAGGTTTCCTTTTTGTAGTTTATATTATTATTTATTATCCTTGTGGTTTTTGTTTCCCAACTTATACAGCACCTGTAAGTGGCACACAGTTCAGATCCTAATCAGACACCAAGGTGCTCTGTCTATAATCAGGATCCAAACGGTTTGTAAATGTCAGTCATGCCAACATTAGCACAAGAGTTAACCCTTTCCCTCATATAAATTTGTTTTCACGCATTTGCAAACAGAGTAGACCCAGATCAGACGGCTCCTATAGGAGCCGTCTGATCAGGGTCTGCTCTGTTTGCTAAAGGAATTTGATAGATCTGTTCCTTTAGTTTCTAAAATGGCTACAGTGTTTCATCTTCTATATTTCATTATAACTATTTTGTCCATGAATATTTAGTAGACATTGAAAATTGGACTAAATATAGAACAGGGAAAGGGTTAAGGCTTAACAATTTGTGTCTAATGAATCAACAGCTTAAATGGGCTGTGCAGTCACACAGATCTTCGAGTTTCTTGGTATTGTATAATGTAAACACTTTCCTATCAATATTGACAAGTGATTTGAATTTATGAGTAAAATATTCAACATTGCAAAATGTCAGGCCTAAATTACTAAAACCTCTAACAAGTTAATTGTTGAAGATACTTTTCTTGATAAAGCCACTCTTTTACACATTTGCAAACACAGTAGACCCAGATCAGAGAGCAGGAGCTGTCTGATCAGGGTCTGCTCTGTTTGCTTATATGTTATAAATTCTCTACAATTTGCCATGGCTATAAATTTCCTTATTCATGCCTTTCCAAACTGATTAGACCCTGATCAGTCGGTTCCTATAGGAGCTGTCTAATCAGGGTCTGATCTGTTTGCTTATGGTATATTACAGGTATATAGATCTGGTTCTACAGTTTCTCCTGTTTAAGCCAAAATGTCCTGTTTTCATAGTTATGCAATTATAAAAAATAATTCATATGCCATTATAATGCCAAAACAAGAGCCGCACGTGGCGCCAACGCTCGTCTGATTTGGTGCCTGTCCACTGCATACACTGATCTACCAACCCACAGGGGGCCATTTCGTGGGTCTACAATTGGTCTAAAAAGTCAAAAAAATTGATTGGGTCGATTTAGTGTTATATTATATACAAGGGGTCCAACTACCCATTCGTAAATTTCACGACTGATTCGAAATAACACCCGTTTTTTTGCTGCCAAGATGGAATATACCAACTAATGTTTGGTACAAACGTGAAGCTGGGACCTTGTACTTTTCAAATAATATAACTTTTGATAGTCATTCCGACTAAGCTGTAGCCAGTGCTGACGTGATATTCCTACATAATACGCTGATTTTTCTTACTACACTTTTTGCCAGTGAGAGTGCATGTGTGTCCAGCATTCAAAGGGTTAAGTATTATTGGTAAGCTGGCATTTCTTTACTTAGTGAATACTTAATAACGACATCATGAATATTAATTAGCTGCTTCTTTAAAAAAAAAGATATTTTGGCCATTGCAAAAACTGTAATTTATTAAGCTAACTGGACTGACATTGATTCAGGTCTACTGTTTGAAACAGCATTTCTATAGATTTAACTCATTACCTCATAGGCTATTTTTAGATCCAACCGCTTTGAAAAAATCTACCTAAAAGGAGCATTAACTAGAGAAAAAGGAAATTTTTTAGAATTTTATAGTTTGAAACCATTGTGATAAATAGAGCATTTGCTCCTATAGGAGCAAATGCTCTATTTATCACAATGGTTTCACAAAGTGACTTTTACAGAGTCGTCAAAAGTCGTCAATATCAGGGAATGGGTTAAGCAGATTTTGGCTGACAAACTGCCATTAGGTCTGAAATTGCCATTTGTAAAAAGCTATCCATTCCATATTCCTAGACTATACATATTGCTGATCAGCAGTGTCCAAGCCAGTAGGTCCTTATAGCGTAATGAATACTGACAGCTATAAATTACCCTGTCAAGTTGAGAGCTATCAGGGAGGTTAAAGAACTTTCCAGACACATCTTATAGTCATGGAATGACAACTGTGCACCAAGTCTGACATTGCATTATTCCTCTGTGTCCAATAAACTGCAATGCTGGCTGCAGATATGCATGCTGTAAGTTCCCGTAAACTGTTTTAAATGTTTTGGGGTAGTGTATATGTGCTGTACATTATTTGAATATGGACAATTCCAGAATTGTCCTGCATGTTTTAGGAATTCAAATAATGTCCGAACATTCTAGAATTGCCTTGCACAATTCCAGAATCATGCAAGGCAAAATTAAATTATGCTCTGTGATTTGAATGTCAATCATGCTATGTTTCAGTTTGAGTTGATTTGGTTGATGTAATTTGTGAAAAACTATGTTTCTGTAAACTATCGGTTAATTCAATAACATATTAGATTATAGAATACACTAAAAACAACTTTGTTAATTTTTCATCAGCACAAATTGGAGTAATTTAATGATTTTGCAATTTATTTAGGTGATTAAAAATGATTGCATGGATGATACACCATTAGAATGGACTTCTGACTTTGTCCACTATTCCAAAAACAGGCATAGACTATTCTAGAAACGTCCTGTATGATTTTTGAACTCAAATATAATATTGTCTGCCATTATTGGAATCCCTAAAATGCGTAGGCCAATTCTGAAATAGTCCATAATTCCAATAATGCACAGAAAATATATTTAAAATTACTCCATGAATATTCATGTAAGATTCATGTAAGAAATAATCACAATGATCATCAATATTGAATCGATAAATTGTTAAGCACATCGATGGACACCAAAGTTTTTGGCCATGGCAGAAACTCTGTTATATCATAAGCAAACAGAGCAGACCCTGATCAGGATCTACTCTGTTTGCAAAGGCAGAGAAAGGTGTATTAATGGTGTATTTAATTACAGGGTTAACCCTATATTTCATAGATACACCTTTTGACACCCATTATTATAGTTCCCTTGCTCAAAATGCCATGATAAAAATTCAGCTAATATATATATATATACACATATTCATGATACAATCATTTCCTACACATATTCATGATATCATCATTTTTTACATATATTCATGACATAACGGGGTAACATAACAGAGAGAGGTTACAATTATTTTAGTTCTCTTTAGTAAAAAAAATATCAAAGATTGTAAAAAACCTGCTACACACTGACATGTCTACATTGGTTTGGTCTCTTTTGAGTGTTTACAGCTTAAAGGAAACAAACATACATTAATATTTACATTCGCCCTGCAACGTCCTTATATAATCTTATTCTAAAAAGAAAGTTGCATTTTCCCATGAACGTTCATTTAAAAAAAATCCGTTGAAATGTAAGAAATACAATGGAATATAAATATAAGAAATAAATGACGTGCTCCCGGTGTTCATGAGGTTATGCAACGCATAGCTTTACGAGCAAAGATTCACGTGAAGCCCTTCGGGCTTCACTAACTTTGCTCGTAAAGCTATGCGTTGCATAACCTCATGAACACCGGGAGCACGTCATTCATTTCTTAAGTGAAGTATTCGGAAGACAAACTTAGGAAAACAGTGTAGACCCTGATCAACCTGTTCCTGAATTATTCGGCTATACAGACCTATGTAATGGGACAACGGAACCAGGGTTACTTCAGGGTAAATAAGTTACTGCTTGGTATTACACTATGCATGTTCTTTCCTTCATGTAAACGTGTTTTCACACATCTGCAATCAGAGTAGACCCAGATCAGACGACTCCTATAGGAGCCGTCTGATCAGGGTCTGCTCTGTTTGCCACTGGAATTTTATATATACTTTCTAAAATAGCTACAATGTTCCTCCTTGCATATTTCATTACAACTTTTTGTCCATGAATATTCAGTAAGTATTGAAATTTGGAATAAACATAGAACAGGGAAAGGGTTAAGAATGTATGATAAGACTGAGTAAATGTGAAATCATAAATTTAAAGCCTTTCAACGCTGAATTTTTATCTGGACTATTCCAATATTTAGACAGGTCAAATTCAAAAAGTAACGGGTACCAAATCACAAACAATGCAGACCTTGACCACAAGGACTCCTCTAGGATCCCTATTAGAGAAGTCCATTAAGACTTGTCTGGGTCTACACTGTTTGCAAATTTCAGTACAGTTAAAAACTTCTCTAAACAGGAATTCTAGTTGAGAAGAATTTAGATACTTTTAGGCAAGTGACTGCTTAATGTAGCGTGAAAGTCATGCGGAAAGCTCATAGAGGAGCTATCTGCATGACTTTAAGTTTCACCCTGCATTAAACTGCCACCTGTCTCCAAGACCGATATTTACAAATGTATACTAAATTTAATGTCCGGTTTAGAGAGATTTTACTTCACACTCTTTTCCCACACTCACAGAGTTTTTCTCCTGCATACTAACATGGACAATAATGACCATTCAAAAGGTTAAAGATTGTGACCCATTCCATGTACATGTACTTGTCTTTGTACATGTTGTTGGGCACACTTGTACTTGTAATAAACATGTATTGTACATGTAACTGCCATGTAATAAATATACAATATATCTGTCTGCCGACTGTTGCTGTCGTGCTCCACTCATGCTGCAGGACACTAAGCCTGACTAGGCTCAAAGAGTAGAAGGAAAAGCATGACTTGCTAATTGTGCTGCAACTTTTTGTTTCAAACGTCAATAAAATCTTGTCAATTTGATTTTTATACGACCATTTTCTCACCTAACATACTTTAACCTTTTCCCTGTTGAATATTCATGTAAAATGTAATGACAATTTTAGCTAAATTTTCTTAAAACAGAACATGCACACCAGATATTTTGGTATTGGTAGAAACTGTAGAGTTAAATCTACTATAATTTCATTAAGCAAACAGAGCAGACCCTGATCAGATGGCTCCTACTGGAGCTGTCTGATCCAATTCTAACATGTTTGAAAAGGCATATCTATGCTGCGTACAGGGTTAGAAGTTAACCCTTTCCCTCATATAAACACGTTTTCACCCATTTGCAAGACTTAGATCAGATGGATGAATGAATGAATGAAAGACTTTATTTAAAGAGGGTCACCCGGTTAGTCAACAGACTAATCTACCCCAGGGCCCTCGATGGCTCCTATAGGAGCCATCTGATCTGGGTCAACTCTGTTTGCTAATGGAATTGATAAGATTTGTTTCTTTAGTTTCTAAAAGGACAACAATGTTCCTTCCACATTCCGTATTTTATTATAACTATTTTGTCCATGAATATTCAGTAGGTGTTGAAATTTGGAATAAACACAGAACAGGGAATGGGTTAAGCATCTAGGAAAATACTGTCTATTTTATAATACAGAAGAACCTGTCTTTGGCAGCCCTTAATTTATTGAACACAGAAATGTTACAAAGCAGTTGGTTGCTATATCAGTAAATGCAGGGCAAAAGTAATGCTGAAAACTCCTATATGGGAGCTGTATTACTTTTTACCTGCATTAACGCTTTACCGTATAGGCTATTTTTAGATACAACCTCTTTGAATAAATCTACCGAAAAGGATCATTAACTAGAGAAAAGGAAATTTTTTAGAATTTTGTAGTTTGAAACCATTGTGATAAATAGAGCATTTGCTCCAATAGGAGCAAATGCTCTATTTATCACAATGGTTTCATAAAGTGACTTCTACAGAGTCGTCAAAAGTCGTCAATATGCGGGAAAGGGTTAAGCTACTACCAGCCTAACCGACCCATAATTAGACCTCTATTTGATGGCTGCTCAAGGCAGGTTCTACTGTGTACTGTAAACCGCTATGGTTCACTGTAGAAGTTCATGGTAGAATTCCACAGATATGGATAAGGTGTCTGCTCATAAGTGATAGGATAAACTTCCACACTCACAAACAGTGTTAACCCTTCTCTTGCTGAATTTTAAAACATTTCTCCTTCTTCACCAATGCCCTGTTATATAATTACATATATCTTCACTGTGTACAAGTATATCACTGTGTAATCACTGCTCTGGAGTGCATTATGGTTGCACAATCAACTTGTAAATAGTGCAGAACCTGATGAGATAGCTCCTGCAGGAGCTGTCTCATCTGGGTCTTCACTATTTACAGGTAGGTATATTGACGTGAACAGCAAGCGAAGGGTTGAAATACAGATTTACAAAGTCAAAGCACCATATATATGTGGTACATTGCTGCACATGTATACATATTATAGCTTCAAGGTATAATATGGCAACCTTCAATTCACACTAATGTTAATCTTAACCCTGAGGTTATTTAAACCAATGGCAGTTTAAATTGTATGATTTAAGTAACATAGTAATATAAAGGTAGATAAGTTTACAGACGGAACATAGGACTAATTATCTTAATATGTAACTTTTGAAGCAGAAACTATACAACAACCAAAGCCTTCAAGGAATACATTTTGTAACATCTTTGAATGTTTAACATTTACATTGTAACCTAGAAAATATGCAGCTCTACTGAATGATGGGAGATTTTCAGCCACCCTTTCCATGTTGTATATCCAGTATGATATAATGATATCATTAATATTTATTAGCTGAATATATTCACAGGATTTTTTTGGTATTGATTCAAAGTGTAGAGTCACAACTTATGTTCTGGGCAAAGATTGGTCTGATCAGCCACCTACGTACACACAGTCGCAAAGACTACCATCCACATCACTGATGAGACGAGATATTGTCATCTTTGACTACGAAGGACGAACAACAGAGTCACAGCTATCATAATTTCATAAGCAAACAAGGCAAAACCTGGGTCCATGCTTATAAAGCTTTTAGTTGAGTCTGAGTTTCGTTCTCAAGCTTTTGATTGGTCAGATTTGAGTTCTCAAGCTTTTGATTGGTCAGATTTGAGCCAGAGGCTCAAATCTGACCAATCAAAAACTTGAGAACAAACTCAGACTCAACTAAAAGTTTTATAAGCATGGACCCTGATCTATCTGATCAAGTCTACTCTATCTGCAAAGACGTAAAAAAAGCATTTATTGGAGGAAATGAATAAAACAGCAAGAATCTAGATCAGCCAGCTGTATCAGGCCTCTACAGACTATACATGTTCCATTGAAATAACCAAACTCTGTTTAGCTCTGTCCGCCAGAGGCGGAACCATGATTTGATAATGCAGAGTCTCATCAGGATCCAAACATGTTGACCATATTTTTGCAAAGAAATGCCAGAGATTTATCTGAAGAATAGAAGCAGACAACAATAGCTGCAGACCAAAGATTATTGTGCAAAGAGTTAAATATAGTATACGTTTTGTACTTGCAAATAAAGAAATCAGAGAATTCGGCCCTATGTATATCAGTACATGTATGTATTGCTGCTATAGGAGCAAATGCTCTATTTATCACAATGGTTTCAATAGGTTATTTTTACAGGGACTTAGAAAGGCGTATTTATGGAGGAAAGGGTAAAAATGCAGGAACCATATATAATACCTTTGTAAACAGACCCTGATCAAAGTTCTCCTAAGGTTTGCACTGCTTGTCATAAAAATTGTTTTCTTCAGTGATAAATTTTGATACATGATTTTATGTTTAATATTTTGGGGCATAAAAGCTGTGTGTAAATGGGGTGGGGGATATCTGATGAAATATAGAAAAGGAAAGGGCATTTATCAGGGAGAGGGCCATTTATTTACAGCTTTTACACTATGTCAGCACTGCACACATGGTTTTTTATGTGAACTTTTGATGAGATATGTTCTGCTGAGGCAGACAGGAATGACTGCTGAATTAGGACTGTTGTAATACAATACTGCTGAACGAGCAAGATTCTTTATTACACTGTAGTTCAGTGTAATAAAATATTGCAACAACTATTGTAACAGGACAAGAACCTTTTCAATGAAGAACAGAAACAGTCCATCTATAGGTTATGTGCACCCTTTCTGACCAATGTTGGTCGGTGTCCCAAGAAAGACAAAATTTTACCTCTTTCCTCACTATTGCCAATTTGTGGCAACCTTTGATCAAGACAAAACTCTTAACTTACCATCTCATTTGAATCAAAACTGTTTGAAACTTCGAAAGTCTGAAACTGTCTTTTTTGAAAGGAGAAGAACAATGGTGGACATTTTGGAATAAGTAGTTGATTTTATTTTCATAGACAAAACTTACTTAATAGTCCAAGGGTCAATATGACACAGTATACTAGTATACTACCAGTTACTGGGTCAAAGAGTGAAAACTGTGATAGGCCATACAAGGACATGTAGATAACTGTTAGAATGTTCTGATAATTCAACTCAGACTAGGTACGGTGTATGCAGAACACATCTGTACATGCAAACAGTACTATCATACATGTATTTTTCCTATTAAATGCCCTCACTCCAATAAACACCCCCTTACTTCTAGACTGTGTGTCTGTATGTGTACATAATAATACACCTTTGAATGCTGAATATTGTGTTCAGAATTTAACTACAGAGTGACCGTACTCAGTATGAATGTTTTAAATGTTCTAGAGGATTTTGAATGACAAACCGTGCAAACCCTGATTATAGGGATCCATTATGAGTCCTGATTTGGCTCTTCACTGTTTGAAAATGCTGGTACATTAATTTTCCAAATTCAATGGGTAAAATCTGTTTAACCCTTTACTCAATAATTACGCCTTTCTACACCTTTGCAAACAGACTGGAACCAGATCAGACGGCTCCTATAGGAGCCGTCTGATCAGGGTCTGCTCTGTTTGCTTATGGAATAATATAGATATAACTCTTCAGTTTCTGTTATGGCCAACTATTCCTGTGTCCAAGTGCCATTATAACAATTTATCTAATCAATATTCATGAGATTATTATTGCTTACATAAATATTCATGGAATAAAGGGTTAAACTCTTTGAACACTATTGTTTACAAACATTGTTATCTATTGCTCTTCTCAATGTATTTACAACATTAATGTTTCAATAATTTTTCAAAAACTTGTTTAACCCTTCGCTTGCTATTCGCGTCAATATACCTACATGTACCTGTAAAGAGTGAAGACCCAGATGAGACAGCTCCTACAGGAGCTGTCTCATCAGGGTCTGCACTATTTACAAATTCATTGTGCAACCAATGTACTCCACAGCAGTGATTGCACAGCGAAATACTTGTACACAGTGAAGATATATGTAATTATGCAACAGGGCATGGGTAAAGAAGGAGAAATGTATTTTAAAATTCAGCAAAGAGAAGGGTTAAGAGTGCCAGACAGTTTTGCTCCTCCTGATGAAACTCAAGGTTATTTTCTGTCACTTCTAGATGCCAACTTTGTACAAATGTTGTCATGAAATCACATGAAAAGGCCATGAATATTGATGTAAAAAATAATAAAATCTTGAATATTAATTAGATTGCAGGGTTTTCATTTTCAGATGGCTCCTATATATATAGGAACTGTCTGATCTGGGTCTACTCTGTTTGCAGATGTAATAAAACATGATTGTTTATATGAAGGAAAAGGTTAAAGTAATTACAAAGTTCATAATGTGGCACTTCTGATTTCTGAATGATGTATTTAGGATTACTATGTAGTCTGTTCATCCCTTTCCCTTTTCTAGTTTATTGCAACTTTCAATACCTACTAAATAGTCATGGACAAAATAGTTATAATGAAATGTGGAAGCCAAGGTGGAACAATGTAACAATTTTAGAAACAAAACAAACAGATCTATCAAATTCAATTTATAAGCAATCAGAGCAGACCCTGATCAGATTGCTCCTATATATAGGAGCTGTCTGATCTGGATCTACTCTGTTTGCAGATGCGTGAAAACATGTTTATATGAAGGAAAGGTTAAAGTTATTACAAAAGTTCATAATGTAGCACTTCTAAATGATGTATTATGGATCACTGTGTAGTCTGTTTATATTTGGTTACATGTACCATGTGGTTTGAATGAGTTTCACTAGATGTATTCAACCTGTGTATATATTGTTACCTTGTGGTTTGTATGAATGCATAACTAAATGAAACAACATTTTATGACTTAACCTTTTATCTCATAACCCTTTCCTTGTTCTATATGTATTTACTACCTACTGAATATTCATGGACAATATAGTTATAATGAAATATGGAATGCAGACCATTGTAGCCATTTTAGAAAGTAAAGAAACAGATCTTTCAAATTCCAAAGGCAAACCGGGCAGACCCTGATCAGACGGCTCCTATAGGAACCGTCTGATCTGGGTCTACTCTGTTTGCAAATGCATGAAAAGGCGTTTATAATGAAGGGAAGGGTTTAGAAACACCTTTTCAAATAGACCTTGATCAGATGGCACTTGTAGGAGCTGTCTGATCAGGGTCTGCTGTTTACTTGTAGAGTTATATACATATGGTTCTGCAGCTTCAGTCATGGTTAAAGAAACCTGTGTTCATATGGACTTAACTGTTAAAAATTTATGTTGTCAGTATTTCTTGCACAAATCTTCATGAGGTAAAGGTTTAACCCTTTGAATGTGAGACATGCATGCATGCTCATTTGCAGAGTAGATCCACACCAGATGGCTCCTAGAGGAGGTGTCTGTTTACCTGCACTGTCTGTCATTCAAAATCCTTTTGCAAATTAACCCTTTCCTTCATAAATACGCCTTT
Source organism: Azorinus chamasolen (assembly GCA_963576725.1). Classification (NCBI taxonomy): domain Eukaryota; kingdom Metazoa; phylum Mollusca; class Bivalvia; order Cardiida; family Solecurtidae; genus Azorinus; species Azorinus chamasolen. Next base: position 5,089,025 of record OY755243.1, on the reverse strand, counting down.
CTACGCCTCTGTAATTGTCACTTCTTAATACCATTGTAATAAATAGCGCATTTGCTCCTACATGTATAGGAGCAAATGCTCTATTTATCACAATGGTTTCAAACTACAAAATTCTCATTTTTTCCTTTTCTCTAGTTAATGCTCCTTTTCGGTAGATTCATTGAAAGAGTTTGGATCTTAAAATAGTCTATGGAAGAAAGGGTTAAAGCCTTTAGTTAGTGGACTCTACACTGTTTACAAATACCAAAACATCCTGTCTACATGTACTATTGTAAGAATTATTCTAATTAACCCATTACCGTATAGGCTATTTTTAGACCCAACCTCTTCGAATAAATCTACCAAAATGGAGCATACATGTATACTAGAGGAAAGGAAAAATTTAGAATTGTGTAGTTTTGAGACCATTGTGATAAATAGAGCATTTGCGCTTGTGGAGCAATTGCTTTATTTATCACAATGGTTTCATGAAGTGACTTTTGCAGAGGCGTCAAAAGGCGTCAGTATGAGGGAAAGGGTTAAGATTCATGATGTCATTATTTCTTTCATGACTGTTTGACAGGGAAAGGGTTGGACAAAATTAACCCTTTTCATAACCTTTTGTGAAATCTTTTGTTACAGCAAGAATTCTTGAAGCACTTTTGCAGACCATCCTAGTTTGGTTTGGTTTTCATTGGGTTTAACATCATTTTAACAAGATTTCAGTCACAGACTTTGGTACATACCTGAATTTCTCAAGTGTCATGTCTCCAGGCAGGTAGTAGAGAAATGTTGACAATCCTTGTCTTCTCATAAAGTCAACAAATGGTAACCTTGACGACACCTGATGCAGAAGACCAGGCTCACCGGATTTGGGTGGAGAATTTGAATGTCTCCTCGGGCTGGTAAATTAAACAAACAAAAACATTTTTAGCAAATAGTTTCAAATATTTCTTCAAAAAGTCCAAATAAAGTTTGCAACAAAAGCATTACAATCTGTTTTCTGTAAGTACTTACATAGCGATTCCCATGTCACGAACATGTATCAGAGATCAGGATAAAGGTGCTTACCGACATACTAAAATCGTCATTTCTCCACCAAACTCTATACTGTGACCACCCTTTAGAATCATCTCTTCTAAAGCCTGGTCACAGTATACCTGGGTTTGGTAGAGAAATAAAGGAGCTATTCCTGAAAATGTTTAAATGTACGCATCTTATCTGGACCTCTCTGTCTATACACCAACAAATGCTATACAATAGCCCAATTCAAAGTTGCTGTGAAGGCAAAACCTCAACCCTTTACCTCAAGAATATTCATGAAAGTAAGAAGTGATGACATCCTAACTATTTATTAAATTATTTTACAATGAAATTATAAAACACTGACTTTTTGGTCATGGCAGAATATATAGAATCACATCTTTTTAACCCTTTCCCTGTTCTGTATCTAGGCAAAATTTCAATACCTACTGAATATTCATTAACAAAATGGCTATAAAGAACAAGAGGGCCAGAATGGCCCTGACATCGCTCACCAGACAATCAGAGGAGAAGATTTTCGAAGTTTTCACTATATATGTTTCTACTGAAAACTTAACACCCCAGGGGCGGTGCCAATTTTGACCCCAAGGACACACTTTATATAACTTTTGTAGAGGACCTGAACATGATACTGAAAGAATGTAGTGAAAGAATGGATAAAGCATAGACCACTGGAACTTGTATTAATTCTTTGGATGCTAGATGCGGATTCTCCCACCACTAATGACCTATGCAAACAGTTTGGATCCAGATCAGGTCCCACATAATGTGGGGCCTGATCTGATATCCAAATTGTTTGTAAATGAGACTGAACTTCTGAAAAACTTAGAAAGAATGTGTGTAGTGGGATTCTCCCACCACTAATAGTGACCTATGCAAACAGTTTGGATCTAGATCAGGGCCAACATAATATGGGGCCTGATCTGATATCCAAACTGTTTGTCAATGAGACTGAATTTCTGAAAAACTTAGAAAGAAAGTGTGTAGTTAGGATAACTTAAATAAATATGCTGCAGACAACAATTTAGCAGATCTATGACAAAATTACCCAGCATGCAGAGAGTTAAGCTGAAATTCACAACAGATATGCTCTATATTGATACCTGGTAGCTTAATGCAGGGCATAGGTATGAAAAAAAGCTTTAAGAGTGTTCTGCATATTGAGAATTATCCAGTTTTCTCAATCTTAAATGAGTGTGTGTTATTTGTCTAAACACAATTTCTACTCTACTGATCAGGCTAAGGGTGATTATATAAGAACTCACACTGACTGGTCTCAGCTCTGCAGGCTGATTATATAAGGAGAAACCTTTAGACTAGTTTCTGATGTGAAGAAGTCTATACACACAGGGCAGGGCCAATTTGAACCCCAGAACTATGATACTTATAAAACTCATAAAGTTATACTAAGTAAATCTATACACCAAATATCTAAGCTCTGGGACATGTAGTTTCTGACAAGAATATTTTTAAAGTTTTTCCTATGCATAACTAGTGATCCCATGGGCTGTTTAAGCAGTCAGCTACAAAAAACTGGCAATCCCTGGGGTGGGACCAATTTTGACCCTAGGGGCATAATTTATATAACTTTTGTAGAAGTCCTGAAGTTGAAGCTATGTGCCAAATATGAAAGCTGAGGACCTTCTAGTTTTAGAGGAGATGATGTTCAAAGTTTTCACTATATGTTTCTATTGAAAACTGAAAACCCCTGGGGCATGGCCAATTTTGACCCCAGGGGTATAATTTATATAAATTTTGTAGAGGACCCACAGATGATGCTATGTGCCAAAGATGAAAGCTGAGACCCCTGTAGATTCAGAGGAGAAGAACTTTAAAGGTTCAAATTGTTGACGACGCACGACGACGGACATCAGGCGATCACAAAAGCTCACCCTGAGCACTTTGTGCTCTGGTGAGCTAAAAATGGAAGGTGGAACATTGTAGACATTTTAGAAAGAAAAGAAACAGATCTTTCAAATTCTAGTAGCAAACAGAGTAGACCCTGATCAGACGGCTCCTCTGATCTGGGTCTACTCTGTTTGCAAATGCGTGAAAACACGTTTATATGAGGGAAAGGGTTAATTCCATACAAGCAAAGAAAGGTCCAACAAAAGAGTCCTCTGATCTGGGTTTACTGAGCTTGCAAAGATATGAAATAAAAAGGTCTCTCTATCAGAGAGGGTTTATTGGTCCATTTTGCATGTTTTAACCCTTTCCTTTCCCTGTTCTATGTTTAGTCCAAATTTCAATACCTACTGAATATTCATGGCCAAAATAGTTAAAAATACTGAAATACGAAAGGTGGAGCATTGTAGCCATTTTAGCAAGTAAAGAAACAGATAGATCTATCAAATTCCATATCAAGCAAACAGAGCAGACCCTGATCAGACTGCTCCTATAGGAGCCGTCTGGACTGGGTCTACTGTTTGCAAATGTGTGAAAATGTCTTAAAGCGTATATATAAGGGGTTAAATCATACAAAGTGCTACATCATAACAGTTCATCATTTTCATATTTAAATTGTGGTTTCAGCTGTTGATTTTAGTTTATGCAAGCATAAAAAGCCTCTGTCAGTCTGTGCAAACTGCATTTAGAGCAGTGACTGTGTCATTTCACGTCTGATTTCTCATGCTATATATAGAATCTTTACAAAATGATAAATGAGAGTTTGGAAAAATGTGTTAACTGTGCAAATACAGACCTACAGCATAAGAGAACGATTGATCATTGGAAGGAGAGATTATATTATTTATTTAACCTCATGCATATTCAAGGTAGACTCCACCCTTTATCAATATTTATTAATTGTTGGCCTGATTAATTGACTAATTAATGTTCTATGATGTCATCATTTCATTGGTGAATATTCATGGGATACAGTAAGTGGTTAACACATTCTCCCCATGCATCTGCATTCTGGTGATATATGTTCTATTTTAACCATTCACTCCATATATATGCCTTTTAACACATTTGCAAACAGAGTAGACCCAGATCAGACAACTCTTAAAGGAGTAATCTGATCAGAGTCTGCTCTACAGTTTCTGTCATGATAATAAGATCTTTTGTTCATAGTGCATTTATAAAAAATTTAGCTCATTAATATTCATAATGTCATATTTTCCTACATGTATATGAATATTCATTAGTAAAGTATTAAAGCATTTACCCTTTACTCCATAAATACACCTTTCTACGCCTTTGCAAACAGAGAAGACCCAGATCAGATGGCTCCTATAAGATCCGTCCGATCAGAGTCTGCTTTATTTGCTTATGAGATAATATAAATATAAATTCTACTGATTCTGTCAGGATAAAATATTTGTTCATAGTGCCATCATAACAAATTAGTTCCCTATTTTTCCCTATATAACTGGTACCGTAAAACGGACCCTGTCACAATTTGAAACGGACCTTCACAATTTACAAGCAGGGTCCATCGGACCCATTCACAAAGCTGTTGAATTATTTCACAATCGGCCTTTTACTTTGTACTTACACCAATTTTTTTACCAATATTTACATCGCTATATTCCCCTTTGCAAAGTTTTGTATCTCAAACGGTTTCTCGGGATAAAGTCTGAGGTATTCGAATTTCGTTACCCTTTTCTTTGCACGTCTCGGGCGCTTTTACAAGAATATGAATAAAACGTATGCGTCTCGGTCAGCAAAATTTATATTCGGCCGAAAATTCTTTTTCAAAACGTGATTCAATTTGTAAAAATGTGCAGGCGATATATGCCTTCAAATTATTTTTGTATGGTTTGATATTAAAAAGCGTTCGCGAAAGTTACTGATACTACCCGGTATGTGGAATCAGTTTTTAAAATTCATTTGAAACCGCACATGTTTTATACCGGCCTAAAACCGTTACTTCGACACCGTTTGATTGTTTACATTAACAACGGCTGCAAGATGTCGCGAAACGGCAAATACTACGTTAAAAAGCTTGACAATCAGCTGGTTCAACAATTACAGTTCCAAGATGAGAATATTTGCTTATTTGTTTGTGTATTCCCCTTCAACAGCTAAACTTAACCACCTATCCAATTTTTCACAATTTGTGTAAAAACACCGATACTTTTTTTCACAATTTTTGTCAAAACGACGCTAATTTTTCACAATTCAAGGGGTACCGGACCCATTCACAATCCCAGGAAAAAAATCGCTGTACATGTATATTATTCATACATTAAAAGACATTTATAAGACAGAACATCAAATGTGCAACCTACCAATGACAACAGAACATACCTTTCAATCAGTCTGTCCAGGGATGTGACAATCTGTAGCTGTTTGTTTAGTGGGACAAAATGCACATGAGAATGAAAATCTGGGTCGTCACTGAGCTCTGCACTTTCTCGAATCCTTGAAGAATCACTTTCATCACTGAAGTTATTTCTTGCTTCAAAGCTTTTCTGGTTGCTTAATATACTAGTTGGAGAATACTCCGATGAGAGCGACAGACTGTCATAATCTTCGGCAGCAGCCTCTCGTATCAGGCTGAACTTTGGAGGACGCCGCTTGATAGTATCAATCTTGTCTTTCGAGTCGTCAGACACTGAAAACCTTATTGGTGTGCTTGTGGAGCTGCATTCTGTGATGTTTATTTCATCACAGCTGCTTTCATCAAGTTTGACAGTTTCAATTTCAAATGATACTGAACTTTTGCTAGCTCCTAAGTTGTAAGATTCCATTTCACTAGCAAGAGAATCTGTACTGTGTCCTAGAGATATGGAAGATATCGACGGTGAGACAATTGAGGAAGACAAGGAATTGTTTGACGTTTTACCTGAGATACTTGAACTAGTACTTAGTTGATTATTACAGCTTGATTCTATTGTAACCTTTGCATTGCATTGTATTGATAATATTACTGGTTCAGACTGATGAGGAGTTTCTTCATTTGAGGATTGTGGTTTCAACCATGTAGTTTTCAATGCTGTATCTAGTTTTTCCACATGTATTGCTTGCACTGGAATTGTTTGCTCAGATTTTTCCTGCTCTGGTGGTCCAGTTTCTAATCCCTGTTTAGATCTTTTAAACTCCGGCTGCTCCTGTGTGTCCGATGACTGTACGACTTCACTTGTTGCCTCGTCATCCCCGTCATATTTACTAGCACTAAATGTGCAATCACTCTGAGATTTCTGAGCTTTCTTTTTGGATGGTGTTGGTGGCTTCATCAGCTCCCTTGACAGAGACTTTGAAGCCTTTGCTGACTTCTTTGACTTCTTACCTGGAGACTTTTGCTTAGCCTCCATGGCAAACTTGTCTGACAATGACTTCTTTGAACTTGCCATTTGTGAAATCACAGATCAGTTACGAGACTTGTGTTTCAAAGCTGATAAACAGTTCATTTAAAGCGAAGGTCAAACCACTTACATGAACTAACTGATTACACAAAATTTCTAACTTGTCATTTCAACTTTTCTAACGTGATGATACTGATCCCGTTTACATTTCTCAAGGAAAATCCACACAAGTTATCCCCCGGACACATTCCATACCTAAACTCCAATATATATTTTTTCATAAATCATGAGTTATATTCCAAATAGTTCAGTTCCCATGCCAATCAACTTACGTTGAATGACTCATGCTTAGAGAAAGCATGTAAGTTCAATGTTTATGTTGTGGTTTTCACCGATCTAGGCGTTATCGATTTTGGCAAAAGTTTTCCATTCTCGTACCCTAAAATGTTCAATAGTGATAAGAATAATTCTTCTTAAACACAGAAGAAATTCCGACGATACGCCGAAATTCCAATACAATTCCACTTCATGCTACATTATCTCAATCAATTTTACCACTGTAACTCGTTTCTCGACATTGCTAAATTGAATCTTGGGAAGCAAGTCTCAACTATAACGGTGTCTCGAGAAAAACACTGCTACTGTGAAAATTACACTAACTGTCCGAAAATCTCCTCGCTGGTTTTAGGTTTATGCCAATTATGCCAAATTTACTTTATAGATACGCATTTTAACACCTTTTCAATCGGAGTAGATCCAGATCGGATGGAACCTGTATGATATATCTGATTAGGGTTGCTCTGTTTGCTTATGGAATAGATCTAGATGTAATATAGATATTTATGTTTTATGCTATGTGTCAGTATTTTGAAACTCTGGACTTATATAGAAAATGGGCAAATGAGGTGGGCTTTTTTTATCTAGGTTTAGACATTTAGTTCCTGTGATATCCTTGATTTGAATAAATGTCTCCTAGCGGTGTGTAAGTTGCTGATCAGTTCCTCTCAAATCTGATTTGAGGTGATATATGTTCTTAATTACTTTCTTATATGTCACACTTTTGTGTTCTTTTTGCCTATCGGCATTTTATTTTCCCTCTTTATGGCATTGTTTAGGCCTCTGGTCTAGATCAGAACCTTTCACACAGTTTTTACGTTTGTTTTAAGTTTGAATTAAATCAAACTTTTCGCTACATAAATTTAATGTGCTTGTTTAAGCTGGTCTTAAACCTGTGCTTTAATTGTAACTTTTGTATGTGCTTTAGCTTTGTACTTAAAAAAAATCATGCATGTCTGTGACCCTGTTCTAATTTTTATTTTGCCTTGTTTCTCTTTATATATATGCCTACTTATGTTTGTCGGAATACAGGGCTTATGTTACTTTGTTATATACTATCCGACGTGAAATAAAATTTGTCTATGTATATAAACACACAGATAGGTCTTGCATATTGTTGGTGAATGTGTATTTGACAGCGTCTTGCAGTACAAATCGGCGATCAAGTTTCTTTATATATATGCCTTTATATATATGGTTTTTTTCACTTTGTTTTTGTTTTATACTTACTAGCTGTATGTCATGTAGAAATCGCCATTGTATTTTGATTGTACACAATTTTGTAGGGAGAGGGTCGAAACTAACGTTGTCAGAACTTGTGACCCAACCCCATTTCCAATATATGTATAGAATGGAAATAAAATATGTTTAAACTATCAAGTTTCTGACTCCGGTGGGCAAAAAGCGAGAACGGACCATTGAGCGCTTGTGTGCTGTGTATAAATACCCTGTCCCATCGTATGCCACAGTCAAACGGTTGGTGCGGACCCATTTCCCTGTTCTATATTTACTCCAAACTTCAATACCTACTGAATATTCGTGGACAAAATAGTTATAATGAAATATGGAAGGTATAACATTATAGCCAGTTTAGAAGCTAAAGAAATAGATTTATCAAATTCCATTAGCAAACAGAGCAGACCCTGCTTGTAGATGAATGCGTGAAAATGCGTTTATATGAAAGTTAGGGTTAATCAAACATGATATAGACAGAGTGTATAGAAGAGGGCCCCTTTCTTGCAGGCCTACAGCTGCAACCTCCAATGAAAACATTGATAAGGTGCATTCTACTGGTGAGATGGAGGAGTGAATTGGCATGTCGCATGGGTCCATAGAAACCATGCCTCATGACTATATGTGTATGTAAAAAATCTGCAAGACGGATACCCAACTGCGTATATAGATATGAAGGTTAACCCCTCACTTGCTGAATTTTAAAATACAGTTCTCCTTCTTTACCCATGCCCTGTTGTATAATTACATATATATTCACTGTGTACAAGTATTACGCTGTGTAATCTCTGCTGTGGAGTGCACTGGTTACACAATCAACTTGTAAATAGTGCAGACCCTGATGAGACAGCTCCTGCAGGAGACGTCTCATCTGGGTCTTCACTATTTACAGGTAGGTATATTGACGTGAATAGCAAGCGAAGGGTTAACAGAGTGGTCACGAACGCATCTCTTTTAACGAGGTATTTTAGAAGCCCAGACATTAGTGACCTGTGATGAAACCTGGCTATATTACTATGACCCAGAGAGTAAACGGGAATCCACGGAGTGGAGACACATTTGGTATCTCAAAACCAAGACGTTCAAGTCTCCCAGATCCACCAAGAAGCTCATGGCCATTGTCTTTTGTGATAGTTCAGGCATGGTTCATACCGATTACCTTCCAAGTTATGTTGCAATAACGATTATGCAAATCGTCTCGATCGCTTACGTCAGTCTCTACCAGAGAAACAGCGAGGTAACCCTTTCCCTCATATTGACGACTTTTGACGACTCTGTAAAAGTCACTTTGTGAAACCATTGTGATAAATAGAGCATTTGCTCCTATAGGAGCAAATGCTCTATTTATCACAATGGTTTCAAACTATAAAATTCTAAAAAAAAATCCTTTTCTCTAGTTAATGCTCCTTTTCGGCAGATTTATTCAAAGAGGTTGTATCTAAAAATAGCCTATGAGATAATGGGGTAAACGACGCCTTGACGAACTCCTTCACCAGGACAATTATCCCAGTGCACACAGGTCAAGTTGCAATGAATGCTGTGGAGGAATGTGGGTACGAGTTGTTACCTCATCCATCCTAGGCATCTGGTCTGACACCAAATAACTATCACCTATTTAGAGACTTGAAAAAAACCTTCGTGGAAGAAGATTTGACGATGACGACGAACTTACATGAGCTGCAGAAAACTGGTTTAGGTGTCAACGGTTTGACTTCTATCTGCGCGGGATTACAGATCTGCCTAAGAGACGGGACGAGTGTATTCATCTTGAAGGGAAATGTATATTAATAACTAAAATCAAATTAGAACTCTCAGGGGTGTTTATCACCATATGAGGCTCAAAACTTTTCGACATCCCTTGTATTCTTTAATCTAAATATTCAGTTAATGTGTAATTTTCTTGTCTTCCATCTTGTTTCTTGTCGCAACGTCTTTCTCATTTTGTCTGTATCAACAATGGATTTGCACTGGGCATATGCATATTGTACAATAGAGCGTACATGTCTAGAGCATGGTGAATTTGCAGTCACGATGTTAAAAGGACGCTATGTTGCACTCTTTTTCAACGTAGTAACAGCAAATACCTGCAAATAAAAAAACAACAATAGCCAATTCTGAAAATGTCAACTGTTTAAGCACGTATTATACGTTCACAACTATTGTTCAATCAAGTGGCTGCCTACCATTACAAGTCTCTCTCTCTCTCCCTCTCTCTCTCTCTCTCTCTCCCCTCTCTCTCTCTCTTTCTCTCTCTCCTCAATCTGTCTGTCTCTCCTCTCTCTCTTCTCTGTCTCTTTCTCTTTCTCTCTCTCTCTCTCTCTCTCTCCACCACACTCTATCCATATCTCTATTACCCTCTCTATATCCCTCTCTACCCCCGCTTTCCTCTATCTGCATCTCTCTTTCTTCTCTCCCTCTCCCTTTCCACTCTCTTCTCTCTGCCCCTATCCATCTCTTTCTGTCACTAATTCTCTCTCTCCCTCTATCTTTCTCTCCCCCCCTTTTTCCTCTCTCGTCCTCTCCTATCTCTCTTTCATCTCTCTCCCTCTCTACCCTGTCTCTCTCTCTCTGTGCATGTGTCTGTGTCTCTCTCCCTCTCTTTGTCTGTCACTCTGTCTTTATCCCTTCCACTTCCTCCTCTACTTCATCTCACTTTCAAGGTGAAGACAAAGACCGCATCTGCAGGTATCATGTATATCTATTTATAACAACTCGTGGCTTCAGCGTGACGTAACACTATCATTTATTTTTTGATATTCACGGGCATATATTCACTAGTGAATAACATTCGAACGACCGAACTGTATTCATGATGTATACGCGCTGTCAAAACAAACAAACTGGCGGACGGTGACCTACCTTTATAACATAACTCGTGGCTTCAGCGTGACGTAAAACTATCATTTATTTTTTGATATTCACGGGCATATATTCACTAGTGAATAACATTCGAACGACCGAACTGTATTCATACGCGCTGTCAAAACAAACAAACTGGCGGACGGTGACCTACATGTCAACGATTGAGTCACGATATATGGCAAAGGACTGTTGGCACTTGCGCCTTAATTTCGATAAAATAATACAAATTGTAATCGCTGTCAGTAATTATCTACAAAATGTATGCCAAAAAAGACCTACCAGCTACTCTGACCCATACAATCCATTCTACATAGAAAATGCCTCCACAACTTTGCATTTTCTTCACCGCATGTCCTTTTGTTTAGATGCAGATTTCTACTCATAAACATATCTCGTCAATCAAAAACTATAGTCATCTGAATCCAGCACAGCACACACATATTTCAAATATACTATACTCAGCTGATCGCGAAAATCTTCCTCCTGTTCCAACACATTTTATGCAGCAGTTCGTACTGAATCTTTTGTCCATTTCACACATTTTCACTGAACTTGAATCGAGATTTTTTCTCTCGGTGGAAATGTCCATGTCCATGTGTATACAATACTGATGAAGGGCTTAATATACCAAAACGAAGGCGCATTTTGAATCCCATTGACAGTGAGTGTCAGACGTGTTGGCGACTGTATGTGGGTCTTCATTTAAATGGCGCGCTTTACATAGACACATGTTGTGAACAATGACGTCATAATGTGACGTGTTTGTAACTATGTATGTCAAAACTGTAAATGGAAAAGTAGTAAAGTCAAGCAGGCAAAGCCACATACAAGACGCAACCACCACCAAAACACCGATAGACAGCATGACACACACACACACACACACACACCCAAACGCACACACACACACACACACACACACACACACGAAATGAACACAGAAAACACCAAAAGACACACAAGAACCAGAGACAAACGTTCCACACATGAACAAAATCACAAGCACAAAGACGCAAGGCAAACAAAAGGAAGGGTGACAAAGAGAGTACCGCCTTGGCACGGTCAGTAGCAAAAACACCACTGGGGGTTTAAACCGGTTTACAGACGTCCTAACCTCACACTTCTCTCAAAGTCACCCTAGCTTTACAAATATTGTAAATAAAGGTATCCCCGCTGGACTTACCCACAACATAGACGACGGTGAACACAGGACAACATGTAAAACATAGCATAATAACTGTGACAATCCGTCAAATATGTACTCAATGACTTTGCTGAAGTCAGAGCACCTGCAGGTAAGCCGTTAAGGGCACGACAGGGAAAAAGTAATACATGAGTCTGGTAAGCTCATCCTGTATCCAAGTTTAAGAGTATACCATCATAGAGTACTACCCTCGGCCTATCATCGCGCAAGCAAAGAGGGAAGCGTAGCTACCGACTGTAAAAGGGTCGATAACCAAACATGCAGTGCGTTGCAATATAATAGGATCATAACCTTTCTTTTTAAATGTTTTAATGCGTTTTATAAACAAATCATGAAAATGGATATGACCCCGAATTTTCCTAAGTTTGTAGATAACATCCCCATAAAATTCTGGTTGAGAAAATGCCTTGTCGCAGTAACGTCCGTAGATTGCAATTATATTTACTAATGAGAGGTAAATTTCGATAATAAAATTTAGAAAAAGTTTTCCGAAGTTTGTGATATCTGTAACCTTGCTTAAGAAGTTTATCAGTTATAACTAAATTACGTCTGTTAAAATCTTCAAGCAAAGAACAGGCTCGGGCAAACCTAATAAGTTGAGAAATATAAACCCCATAAGATGTAGAACGTGGCACATCTCCATCTAGAAAAGGATAATTAACAATTTTAAAATTAAAATCTTCTCTTTTATCGTATACTTTGGACGAAACTTTATCATTTGTAATTGAAAGATTCAAATCTAAAAATGAAGCATTAATGTCAGATTGATTAGCTTTGTTTAAAGATAGTTCTTTTGGGTAAATTGAAGAAATCATAGTATCAAAATAAGGATTATCTAAATTCAAAATATCGTCTAAATACCTTGAAGTTTTATTAAAAGCATTAACAATATCTGTCTGTGTATCAGGTTTTAAGCTAAGCATAAAATCCCTCTCGTAGCAATACAAAAACAAATCTGCAACAAGAGGGGCACAATTTGTACCCATGGGTATACCAACAACTTGACGATATATGGTATCCCCATAACGCACAAATATATTATCTAAAAGAAAGGTAAGAGATCTACAAACATCAAGGCAAGTCCACATTGTGTAATGTTCAACTTCTGAATTCGAAAAGAATGAACGTTGAACATTACAAGCCATGAACATTTTGTTTTCTCTGGCAAAGGTTTTTTCTATTAATTTAATAAGTTTATCCTTTATAAGATGGTGAGGTAGAGTAGTATAGAGTGTAGAGAAATCATAAGAGCTCAGTAAAGAAATGTTATACTGTTCATTTTCAAGTTTTGTTAAAACATCATTTGAAATTTTTATGGACCAAAAAACATTAATACCAGAATTTTCATATATTTTATCACAATAGCGTTTTACATGTTCTTTGATCGTAGTAGGACAGGACGTCAAAAGTATAGATAATTTAGTAGTAGTACAACAGATAGAGTTGGCAATAAAACGCGCCTTATAAGGGTTTTTATGTAGTTTCGGAATCCAGTACAAAGTAGAAAGTTTATGTTGTTTTATGTTAGGACCAGACTTAAAATTATTGCACATTTTTACATGTTCCGAGACTATATCTTTTTCAGGTGTTTGAACTGTTATATAAGTTTTTGAATCAGTTAGCTCCTTCTTTAAAACATCAACATAATACAATCTTCAAATAATGATTACATTGTTTGATGCCTTGTCAGCAGGAACAAGAACATAATCCGAATGAAAATTAGAAATGTTTTTCTTCAAGTAGCGAAATGTAACTCTAGGTCGAGGTGGTAAAAGATGGTAATTTGATTTGTAAAAAAACTCAAAATTTATTTTGACGTGTTTCTGTATGTTTTTGTATCATAAACTATCACAGTTAAATTGAATACCAGAGAGGTCTGAATTAGATCCTGGTTGATATGACAGTAAGTCAAAAAAAGATTTGGAAATTTTGGACCTACTTTGTCCTGGGCAGTTACCTAGCGAACCTAATAACACCTTTCATTCATCATTTCTATATGTAAGGAGAATTTATAACAATCCACGTTAAGTACTGCTGAAATATTGGCTGCAAATAACATTTGTGTGTGTTATGTTATAAATAGGATCTTGTATTCGTGTTCATGATTATTGGATTTATTAAATGAGTCTTTTTAAAACGATAAAAAACGAGCTTTAGCGAGTTTTTTTATCGTTTTAAAAAGACGAATTTAATAAATCCAATAATCAAGAACACTCATGTAAGATCCTCAATGTCAACGATTGAGTCACGATAGATGGCAAAGGATTGTTGGCACTTGCGCCCCCTTAATTTCGATAAAATAATACAAATTGTAATCGCTGTCAGTAATTATATACAAAATGTATGCCAAAAAATACCTACCAGCTACTCTGACCCATACAATCCATTCTACATAGAAAATGCCTCCACAACTTTGCATTTTCTTCACCGCATGTCCTTTTGTTTATGCAGATTTCTACTCATAAACATATCTCGTCAATCAACAACTATAGTCATCTGAATCCAGCACAGCACAAACATATTTCAAATATGCTATACTCAGCTGATCGCGAAAATCTTTCACCTGTTCCATCACATTTTATGCAGCAGTTCGTACTGAATCTTTTGTCCATTTCAAACATTTTCACTGAACTTGAATCGAGATTTTTGTTTCTCGGTGGAAATGTCCATGTCCATGTGTATACAATACTGATGAAGGGCTTAATATACCAAAACGAAGGCGCATTTTGAATCCCATTGACAGTGAGTGTCAGACGAGTTGGCGACTGTATGTGGGTCTTCATTTAAATGGCGCGCTTTACATAGACACACGTTGTGTACAATGACGTCATAATGTGACGTGTTTGTAACTATGTATGTCAAAACTGTAACTCAAAATTTATTTTGACGTGTTTCTGTATGTTTTTGTATCATAAACAATCGCAGTTAAATTGAATACCAGAGAGGTCTGAATTAGATCCTGGTTGATATGACAGTAAGTCAAAAAACAAGTTTGGACCTACTTTGTCCCAGTTACCTAGCGAACCTAATAACACATTTCATTCATCATTTCTATATGTAAGGAGAATTTATAACAATCCACGTTACTGCTGAAATATTGGCTGCAAATAACATTTGTGTGTGGTATATTATAAATAGGATCTTGCATTCGTGTTCATGATTATTGGATTTATTAAATTCGTCTTTTTAAAGCTAAAGCTCGTTTTTTTTATCGTTTTAAAAAGACTCATTTAATAAATCCAATAATCAAGAACACTCATGTAAGATCCTCTATATAGTCGATATTTCTTGCATTAATATTCTTGAAGTAATGGGATACTCTAAAACAGAGGAAGCAGGTGCGCAAGATTTAAAAGTTCTAACCATTTCCTTCATATAAACACCTTTTCACACATTTTCAAACAGAGTAGACCCAGATCAGAATGCTCCTATTGGAGCCATCTGATCAGGGTCTGCTCTTTTTGCTTACGGAAATTTATAGATCTGATAATGCAGTTTCCACATCAGTGAAAACACACCATTTTCCGTTTTATTGATTCTGTGCATAAATATTCATGAGGTGAAGAACTTTTCAATGAATATGAAATAGGGAAAGTGTTAACAATGATTGCAGGGCTTATTTCAGGACACCACCTGTCTTCACGTCGCCACTTCCATTTGAAATAGCCATAGACACGTGGAACTGCTGAAAAATGATATCTGTTCAAGCTGTTTTTTTTACTTACAGTACATGTACCTTTGAAACCAATTATTCGGCATCTCACCAGGATCCAAGCTGTTTGACACTCGGTCAATATTTTTTTCAAAAGTTTTAACGGATCGAATGAAAGTAAAATACAAAAAAGAGAGAACTCCGGTTGAGGATTGTGTTAGTTCTGCACCCTGTAATACTTTCTAAGTAGAACTATATTGCCCGACCTCCATTTTTTAAAGACCTGAAGTTATTTAACCCTTTACATGATATAAACGCCTTTTCGCGCCTTTTTAAACAGAGTATACCTAGATCAGACTACTAGTAGACCTAGATCAGATGACTAGTAGACCTAGATCAGACGACTAGTAGACCTAGATCAGACTACTAGTAGACCTAGATCAGACTAATAGTATACCTAGATCAGTTGACTAGTATACCTAGATCAGACGACTAGTAGACCTAGATCAAGCGACTAGTAGACCTAGATCAGATGACTAGTAGACCTAATTCAGACGTCTGGTAGACCTAGATCAGGCGACTCCAGTAGGAAACGTCTAATAAGGGTCTGCTCTGTTTATGGAATCCATTCTATAGAGCATGCAAAGGTTAAACATTGATGCATTCTTCAGTTTGTCTTACACGACTGGTCATCAGGTAAAGGGTTAATCCTTCCCCTGTTCAATATTCATGTAAGACATAATGATATCATGAATATTTATTGGCTGAATTTTGATAATGTAAATTTTCAGGTCAATTTGTTGACTTGACGAAAACAGTAGACTCAGATTTATAGCATGTAGTAAGCAAATAGAGCAGACCCTGACCAGACAGCTCCAACAAGAAGTCTACTCTTGCATATGTTTGCAAATGCATGGAAAAGCGTTTGTATGAGGGATAGGGTCAAGAACGTATACTTATAACTCACATTCTTCCTTTGTACACACCTTGTTCATGAATTCGGTCTTAACCCATTCCCTCATATTGACGCCTTTTGACGCATCTGCAAAAGTCACTTTATGAAACCATTGTGATAAATAGAGCATTTGCTCCTATAGGAGCAAATGCTCTATTTATCACAATGGTTTAAAACCACACAATTCTGAAGGTTTTCTTTTCTGTAGTAAATGCTCCTTTTCGGTAGATTCATTCCAAGAGGTTGGGTCTAAAATTGCCTACGAGGGAATGGGTTAAGTAGATGGCTCCTTTACCCCCCTAAATACCAACAAATTCCAATGCGCCAGTGGGTTTTTTCACCAATGTCGCACGGTAACCAGATGAGAAGGCTCATCACAAGTAATCTCGGGTCTCATCTGGATTAAAAACTGTTTGAGGGGGTTGGGGGAGTGGGGGGAGTGGGGGGAGTGGGGGGGGACCTTTGTAAAAACTCTCTATAGCAACTACTTAACCTAACCTGCTATAAAAACGAGGCTTGATTTAACTTCGATCTGTTACAGTATTCAATGAGAAACTAATAACCAAGTGAAAGCTGCTAGGATCCTGATGAGCAAGTGAAAGCTGCTTGGATCCTGATGAGCAAGTGAAAGCTGCTTGGATCCTGATGAGCAAGTGAAAGCTGCTTGGATACTGATGACTAAGTGCAAACAGATTGGATCCTGATGAGCAAGTGAAAGCTGCTTGGATACTGTTGAACAAGTGAAGCTGCTTGGATACTGATGAACAAGTGAAAGCTGCTTGGATACTGATGACCAAGTGCAAACTGCTTGGATCCTGATGAGACGCTGAGCTACTCGGCGTCTCATCTGGATCCAGGCTGTTCGCAAATGCCAGTTAAATGGCGCTTAGCAAGCATAATGTTTAAATGAATAAACAGATCAGATGGTCATTAATGCACCAGATACAGTAAAAACCTCTCTATAATGGCCACTAAATTGTATTAATTATAGTTGGCATTTCGAGTAGGTGGCTTAAAGCAAGGTGAAAGTAAAACAGAACGCTCCTATAGGAGCGTTCTGTTTTACATTCACCTTGCTTTAAGCAGCCACTTGTCTTTAACACAAAATATTTGATGTAACTTAGTGGCCGTTATAGAAAGATTTTTATTGTATCTGTAAACCACAGGATTGGAAATCCGTTTAGTTGTCGTGGTAGAGAGGGTCCACTGTACGTCGGGAACAAAACAAGACGACGAGGACGTACTGTGCATACAAACAACTCATGTTTCTAACAAATCGATGTCGGATAGAATTCCGAATTCGGCGAATTTGTCATCTTGGCATGCCACACAAGTTCCATTAACTCTTTGTATGTTAAGCAAAAGTCTTCTTGAAAATGTCGTCTGCTACAATTCAAAAAGTACATTATACTTCCATTAATGTTCAGAAATAGTATCACAGTGTCAAACAGATTGGAGCCGATGAGATGCCGAGTTACTCGGCGTCTCATTTGAATCTAAACTGTTTGAAAAGGCAATCACAAATGCGTGCATTGTGTTTAAAGGACTAAAATGCAGCGAAATTAGCATAAATGCAAATGTCTGCGCGGAAAGACAATCTTCTTGCCGCCAAAGGATGACAGAATTAAAGCTAAAACGAGTTATAATGGACCTGTTGCACGGCTTCATGTCTCGTTAAACTTCAAACTGAATCTGTATAACCCTTTCTTCATATAACGCTTTTAATGCCTTTGCAAACAGAGTAGACCCAGATGAGAATGCGCACAAGTAATCTCGGGTCTCACGTGGTGTGCGGTGGTCTAGTGGTAACGCGCTTGACTACCAATCCGGAGGTCCAGGGTTCAAATCCCGGTCCCTCCCGGAAATTACAGAGACGCTTTTCAGTGTTTCCCACCCACACCTCCTCTCCACCCAGGGGTTAAAATGGGTACCTGTGAGGGTCACTAGCCGGTACTGCGGCTGCATGATTGCGCCATATGTTAGCAGTGCTCAATATTGTAGACGAATAACTCAATGACCAGGGGAATAAAATAATGTACAGTCGGCTGAGCGGTCCTTCGGACTGAAAGTAGACTATAACTAGGTACTTTTTAGACCCAAATCAGTTGTCTCGTATAGCAGCCTTCTGATCAGGGTCAACTCTGTTTGCATATGAAATTACATGTGTATAATATATCTGACTCCACAGTTTCCATTCCCCATTAGGCTATTAACCCTTTCCCTCATATAAACGTGTTTTCACGCATTTGCAAACAGAGTAGACCCAGATCAGACGGCTCCTAGAGGAGCCGTCTGATCAGAGTCTGCTCTGTTTGCTATTAGAATTTGATAGATCTGTTTCTTTAGTTTCTAAAATGGCTATAATGTTCCACATTCTATATTTCATTATAACTATTTTGTCCATGAATATTCAGTAGGTATTGAAATTTGGTCTAAATATAGAACAGGGAAAGGGTTAAGCGGGTCCAACAGGATCCTTCTGATATGGGTACATGTATACTCTTTTTACAAAGGCGCTTAACTCATTACCCCTGTGCTATTTTTAGACTCAACCTCTTTGAATAAATCTGCCAAAAAGGAGCATGGCCTATAGAAAAGGAGAACTTTAGAATTGTGGAGTTATGACACCATTGAACATAATGAACAAATGCTCTATTTATCACAATGGTTTCAAAACATGACTTTTACAGAGGCTTCAAAAGACGTCAGTTGGAGAGAATGGGTTAAATGCATATTATATTAAGTAAAATGGTTAAAACTCCGATATTTTAGATATTTAGAGTGATTGGTGGATACAGAATTAATATTGATGGATATAGAATTTATGTACCGCAGAACTCCTCTACAGCGATCAATAAATGGATGACTATAGGGGTCTTAAAAAGCAGGTGGTTGCTTAATACAGAGTGAAAGTTATGCAAAAAGCTCCTATAGGCATTTCGTCCTGTTTTAAGCTACGATCAGCCATATGATCCAGGATTAGACCTATAGTAGGTCTTCTTTGTTTGCAAAGGCATAGACGGGCGTATTTATGAAGTAAAGGGTTAAAAGATTTTGACAGACCTTCACGCATCTAACCTACTATTCACAGCCATGTAATCGTATAAGATACATTTGTATTTTGAAAGATTAGTATGCATTTTACCTACATCCCTGTATAAGAGGTTTTGATAAAATCAGTACGCATCTTATCTAGACCTCTGTATTCTATGTCCTTACGGTATTCCTCACACCTCTCCGTTGTAGTTTCCTTCGCTAATTATCATTATTTAAAAAAACAAAACCCTCCGGGCTTTTTAATCATAAATCCTCTGGCTAGTTGAAATATATTTCAAAATCTAAACATTTTCTGATATTCACCATAGATTTGACATATTGTTCTCCTGTTTTCATCAATTCGTGTAGACTGGGGAAGGATTTGTGTAAGGGGTAATACTCTGGCTAATATTATTGCAAGTTGTTTTACGATGTTATCTCCCTTGAACAAGAACTTGTGCTAGTATATTCCAATGCTGTGGAAAAGGCAGCCACTCTGTTGCTTAATTAGCAGAATTTCTGATTGAACCCTTCGCTTGCTAATCGCGTCAATATACCTACCTGTAAATAGTGAAGACCCAGATGAGACAGCTCCTGCAGGAGCTGTCTCATCAGGGTCTGAACTATTTACAAGTTGATTGTGCAACCAGTGCACTCCACAGCTGTGATTGCACAGCGAAATACTTGTACACAGTGAAGATGTATGTAATTATACAACAGGGCATTGGTAAAGAAGGAGAAATGTATTTTAAAATTCAGCAAGCGAAGGGTTAAGACAGGAACAGAAAACCGGTCTAAGGGCACCCGTGTACTGTAAACCTTCAACAAATAGCAGCTAAGTAAACATGCGCAGAACTGTCTAAACTTCTTCTACATGTATTTCCTTTTGAAGAAACAGTCAAGAGCCACGCAGTCCGGATCAGATCGCCAAACCGTTTGGAACATATAATAGTGACATAGCGAGTCATTCGGATGCAAACTGTTTTAAAAAATATCGAACATCCATCAACAGACAGACCACGGACACACATGCCACGGACAGAGAGACAGACCAACCGACCTATCGACACACTGTCTGCTATATACTCCCTCTCAAACTTTGTCTGCAGGAGTATAATTAAGATGATGGTAATATTAAAATGATAATCACGATCACATAACAAAACTAGTGAAATCAGTAGTAGTAGTAGCAAGAGTGGTGAATGTTCTACTATTACTACTACTACTACTACTACTACTACTACTACTACTACTACTACTACTACTACTACTACTACTACTACACTACTACTACTACTGCTGCTACTACTACTAAATACTAGTAGCAAGAGTGGTGAATGGTGCATATGTAATAATATTAGTATCATTGCTAGTATTAGTAGATCTAATACATGTAGCAGTAGATACATTTTAGTAACTACTACTATTGCTACTTCTACTACTACTACTACTACTACTACTACTACTACTACTACTACTACTACTATACTACTGCTGCTGCTACTACTACCACTACTACTACAACTACTACTACTGCTGCTGCTGCTACTATACTGTCACTGCTACTACTACTACTACTTCTACTACCACTACTACTATTACCACTACTACCATTACCACCAATGCTACGACTACTAAACATACTACTACTACTACTACTACTACTACTACTGCTGCTGCTGCTGCTGCTACTACTATACTGTCACTACTACTGCTACTACTACTACTACTACTACTACTACTATTTCTACTACTACTACTACTACTACTACTACTACTACTACTACTACTACTACTACTACTACTACTACTACTACTACTATTACTACTACTACTACTACTACTACTATACTACTGCTGCTGCTGCTGCTACTACTACCACTACTACTACAACTACTACTGCTGCTGCTGCTACTATACTGTCACTGCTGCTACTACTACTACTTCTACTACCACTACTACTATTACCACTACTACCATTACCACCAATGCTACGACTACTAAACATACTACTACTACTACTACTACTACTACTACTGCTGCTGCTGCTGCTGCTACTACTATACTGTCACTACTACTGCTACTACTACTACTACTACTACTACTACTACTACTTCTACTACTACTACTACTACTACTACTACTACTACTACTACTACTACTACTACTACTACTACTACTACTACTACTACTACTATTACTACTACTACTACTACTACTACTATACTACTGCTGCTGCTGCTGCTACTACTACCACTACTACTACAACTACTACTGCTGCTGCTGCTACTATACTGTCACTGCTGCTACTACTACTACTTCTACTACCACTACTACTATTACCACTACTACCATTACCACCAATGCTACGACTACTAAACATACTACTTCTACTACTACTACTGCTGCTGCTGCTGCTGCTGCTACTACTATACTGTCACTACTACTGCTACTACTACTACTACTACTACTACTACTACTACTACTACTACTACTACTACTACTACTACTACTACTACTACTACTACTACTACTACTACTACTACTACTACCACTACTACCATTACCACCAATGCTACTACTACTAAACATACTACTACTGCTACTAATATCACTACTAAAACTACTACTACTACTACTACTACTACTACTACTACTACTACTACTACTCCCCGCCGGACCAAGTCCTTCGGACGAGACTATAAACCGAGGTTCGATGTATCAGTGCTTTACACTGGACATCTTATAGAAACAGAGAAACTCAGTCGATCATAAGAGTAGGGCATCGCGCCCGGGTTTCTCTGTATCCTCTCCCCTCTCTCTGAGGCGTCCAATTAGCCAATAGTGAGCAGAAACGGACGTTAATCAACACAAACAAACAAACAAGCTACTACTACTACTACTACTTCTACCACTACTACCATTTCCACTACTACTGCTACTACTACTACTACTACTACTACTACTACTACTACTACTACTACTACTACTACTACTACTACTGCTACTACTACTTCTACTGCTACTACTGCTACTACTACTACTACTACTACTACTACTACTACTACTACTACTACTACTACTACTACTACTACTACTACTACCACCACCACTACTACTACTACTACTACCACTTCTACAACCGCTACCGTTACCACTACTTCAACTACTATTACTGCTGTTGCTGCTGCTGCTACTACTACTACTACTACTGCTACTACTACTGATGCTGCTACTACTACTACTACTACTACTACTACACTACTACTGCTGCTACTACTACTACTACTACTACTACTACTACTACTACTACTACTACTACTACTACTACTACTTCTTCTACTACTACTACCACTACTACTACTACTACTATAACTACTACTGCTGCTGCTACTATACTGTCACTGCTGCTACTACTACTACTTCTACTACCACTACTACTACTACCACTACTACCATTACCACCAATGCTACTACTACTAAACATACTACTACTACTACTACTGCTGCTGCTGCTGCTACTATACTGTCACTACTACTGCTGCTACTACTACTACTACTACTACTACTACTACTACTACTACTACTACTACTACTACTACTACTACTACTACTATTAACACTACTACTACCACTACTACCATCACCACCAATACTACTACCACTATTACTAAACATACTACTACTATTACTACTAAAACTACTACTATTACTACTACTACTATTATTACTACTACCACTAGTACCATTTCCACTACTATTACTATTACTCCTACCACCACCACCACTACTACTACTAAACATACTACTATTACTACTACCACCACCACCACTACTACTACTAAACATACTACTACTACAGCTGCTATTACTACTACTTTCACTCTACATTAATCATTAATCTGTAACCACTAACCAAGATTTTAGTTCAGACATTGTTTTGAGAGGCCGTTTTACAATACGTTTGCTGTATATACGAGAATAGGTTCCACTACTCTATTTGAAAGAGATGCACTGATGGATAATTTAGCACTGTATTTTCATTTATATCTTGATTCTGTGTGTGGAGATACCTGAAAACAGCAACCTCTACCTGTCTCTCTCTACTCTCTCTCTCTCTTTCTGTCTCTTTTTCTCTCCTCTCTCTCTTTATCTCTCTCCTTAACAGTATTTGTATTATTTGTGAAACTGTAGGGGAAGGGCCGACTCTAAGTTGGTAGAACTTGTGGCCCAACCCCTTTTCCTGTAAAAATTTGGAAATAAAATATGTTTAAACTAAACTATTACTACTACTACCACTTCTACCGCCGCTACCATTACCACTACTTCAACTACTATTACTGCTGCTGCTACTACTACTTCTACTACTACTTATACTACTACTACTACTACTACTACTACTACTACTACTACTACTACTACTACTACTACTACTACTACTACTATTGATATTAATGATTAAAATAATGATAAGACTAATATAATAATGGTGATGTTGCAAATAATAATAATAATAATAATAATAACAACAATAATAATAATAATAATAATAATAATAATAATAATAATAATGATAATGATAACAATTATAATAATGATTATATTATATTTGTCATATATATTGTCTGTTTGTTACTACTACTAAAAACTGTTTGACGCACTATTTATCTTTTTATAATGAAATGTATCAAGTTCCCACTCTGATTCTTGAAGCAGGCTGACACTTGAAGGACTAAATGTGTAATATCTCTCGAATTGTGCATTGAACATTCAATTTGGTCAACTCCAGTTTAGCGATTGAACGAGCAACAGTAGGAGTTTCCCGACACTAGTTACGCATATCTCACCTGGACTTATACTAATGCATCGAGAACAATTGTGGACAGAGAAACTTAGTGCTTGACTTTTGTTTTGATGGAAATAGTATATGGTGTTTTGTTTTTTTCCTCTATCACTTTATATGCATGTTCCTATGTTAATTTATTATGCATATATACGTACATGTCTATCTCCCATGAGGAGGAAATACAGAGCTGCATGTCTGTCTGACTACAATTATTGATATTAATGATAAAAATAATGATAAGGCTAATAATAATGCTAATTATATTAATGATAATAATATTAATAATGACAATAATAATGACAATAATAATGACAATAATAATAATAATAATAATAATAATAATAATAATAATAATAATAATAATAATAACAATTATAATAATACTGATAATTACATTATATTTATCATATATCATCTGTTACTACTACTACTACTACTACTACTACTACTACTACTACTACTACTAAACAATTTTATAACAATAATAATGATAGTAATAAAAATTAAAATAAGTAATAATAGAAATCTCAAACATAACGCTGATGACGACAATATTAATATTGATTATTTTAACAATGGTTGACATGTTTAGTGATCATATAACACATATAAAAATAACAGCTGTGAGTTTAATATAAGGATATTGACACCAACATCAATTGCGACAAACATTACAATTGATATTGTCATTTTTACTTTTTACCCTTTCCCTTCTGAGTCAACGCAAAAAATGAGACGAAAAATAGAAAATATTCTACACATATACTGCGGAGAAAAAACGACGCGTTTAACAATATTAGACTAATAAATAACCTTTTAAAGGGGTCATTTGTATTAATTTTATGCTAGCCTGCTGTCGATGTAATCTCGACTCAAACATGTAGGAAGACATTAGCCTGCAAGAGCATACCACCATAAATCAACACGCTGAGAAAACGCAAAAGCACTTGCTCAAATATGTACTTGTATTATGAACCAATTTAGTATTCATTTAACCTTTAGCCTGCTGCCGGCTGACCTATGATTACCTTTGAAAACATTATAGGAACCGTCTGATCTCGGTCTACTGTGTTTTCAAAGGCAGAATAATATGTATATTCTATATGTGAGTAAAGAAGAAACGATTGACATTATAACTCATTTACAGTCATGTAGGAAACACTGGCAGCATCATTATTAATTAAGTGGACTTATATAATGGTACTTTGAACAGAAGTTTTGACATTTGCACAAACTGTAGAATCAGATCTTGACGAAACACATATTTACTACATGTAATTTGGTATAGTCCCGCTAAAGCGACCAGCAGGTGGTCGCTTAATACAGGGAAAAAGTAAATAGGAGCTTTCTGCATTATTTTTCTCCTGCACTAAGCTTGAAAAAGGGGCGTCATTCATGATAAAATGAGATGGAATGTAATTAAAAGTAGTTGCTTTATTGCACATGAAGTTGGTGAAATATTTCTAATTAAATGGAAAAAAGAACAACTGTTTACACTAACACCTTTATATGCAAACTATTTTTCACAATGTTTTAGATTATTTATTAACACAAGCAGACGCTTTATCAACATATTGTGCTTCAACAATAGTATAAAAAGAGTTCTGGCGTTAACTTTCCTATTTAAACATATATATTCTATGGTGGCATATTTCTGCCACCCCTTAATCACTATGCGTTAACGAAACTGTTCGCGTTTATATTTCACATCAATAACATAACTTATGAATTATATCCTGTTAGTGCCTTATATTGCCGCTATCTAATCAATGTAAACGGGTTTTGCACAACGTATGGCTGGATTTCTGCACTTGGGCGGTGATTTTTTTCCGAGTAGCTATCCATCAAAGTGTGAATATACGACTCCGCAATTTCTATCTCCCTTTATGGACTCCCACAATGCGATACAGTCGTATAAATAAATCAGTGTTTCAAACAGTGACCACATAGTTTGTTCACAAAACATATTAGATATGTGAGTACAAAGAATGCAGCTGACCATGACACAATATCTGCTCTGGGTCCTTGCCTATAAAACTTTTAGTTGAATCTGAGTTCGTTCTCAAGTTTTTGATTGGTCAGATTTGAGCCTTTGGCTCAAATCTGACCAATCTTAAGCTTGAGAATCAAATCTGACCAATCAAAACCTTGAGAACAAACTCAGACTCAACTAAAAAGCTTTATAAGCATGGACCCTGATGCTGAAACTTGCTGAAAAGACTTATAAATTAATGTACAGAACAGAACATACTTTTATTCAGCTTGTACACAATCAGGTACCTCGTTAAATGACATACAATCATACAATACAACATAATACATGGTCATTGTGGAAAACGGTAAAGGTCTTCTTACCAAATTAGAAAGCACATATAAAGCACTGTAGAAAGCCCTGCACTGTAGAAAGCATTGTGCTTCGTACTGCTACTTAATTTATTTACTTTATCTGATATAATTTGTTAAAAACGTTGTTGACAACTTTTGCTATGCAGTTCCAATAATGCGGATAAATTAAATTACAGGTATTAATTAATTTACGGTTGTGGCATATAATTTTGACTCATATAAATGTGATATTACATTGACATACAGACACACATATATTAACAAACATACAACACTCCATCTATAAGCATGAGAGTAAATCTTTTCTAACATTGTTGGCTTGTATTATATACTTACATAAGTTTATCAATACAACTTTGGTTTTTGTCTTAAGCAATTCTGTAAATTTATACATACTGGGGCGTAGATAGAAATATCGTTTAATTAATGACATGAAAGTCGCTCAAGGGGTCCCAACAAACAAGAAAATAGTATCTTGGAAAAAATAACGCACATAGATTTACTGAATGAAATATTTCATGTATGCTATAGTTAAACTATAAACATATAAATACAGGCAAGGAAAACTAGCTAGCATGCAAAATTACATTAGGAAGAATCTGTATGCAAAACAGAATAGCTAAATAATATTTTAGCATTTATGCCATTAGGCCAGACTTAGTGTGTGGATCCAACGAGTCTTTTTCATTAGTCTAGACCAGTCATTTTTACCATGTCAATAGGCATGAAAGAGAAGTCATTTACAGTATGATTTTCAGAATTGAATGCTCTGAAACACTGTTCCATTATACTACAATTTACACTTTTTGCATGTGATTAGAGAAATAACATCTTCAGACATGCAGTTAAGATTTTGTCTAACATGAAATGTTTTTAAATTTTGAAAGCTGGTAAATTCTGTAGATTCAGTGATATTTGCACAACGAGAACATCGTGTTCTGTAACATTTAAGATCATCCGCTGTGTATCTGGTTTAGTAAGGCTACTATGAACAAGAATATTATTAAGATTTGTGGCTCGCTTGTTTGTATTTGACCAGGTTCCGTACACTACTTTTCTTAGATATTTCAAAAAGCCCCAGTATTTATAAGCATCTGGCCATTGTTAGGTAGAGATGATTGGGTTGTAAACACAAACAATATATCATATGTATTCTGCTTGAGACATCTCATAGCTTTTCGTCTGACAAAAGCGATGCCTAAATAAAATCATTATTAAGGATATGACCAGGATCATTACGGTTGTGGAAATTCGCAATTTACTCAATTAACTAGTGAACAACTCATTATTGAAGTGAGATGCCTGTATCTCTTAGCTCGACAATGGATGGCAGGATGAAAATTAAATGTATTGGTGTGTATTAGTGGGGCTTTCATGAACAGAAATATCCAAATTACCATCAACTGTTCTACCAATATTAATATCAAGACATGTGGCAATATCTATGAATAACTATGAGTGAATTTAATATTGGGATGGGAATGGTGTGTGTAACTCTGATGACGTCCTATGTCAGTTAAAAAGTATTTTTACCCCCCCCCAAAAAAAAAATAAATAAATAAAAATAAATAAATAAAATAATAAAAAAATAAAAATAAAATCATTTTATCTTTAAGTGTAGTCTGTCCCGGAGAGATGTGCATACGCTCCTAATGTGCAATTACGCACATTTTAACAATATTTATTTGTCTTGTGCAGCAGTATGTTTGAAAGAATCCTATTTTTTTCATTGCATGTTGTGCGTTTTGTGTAAATAATATTTACTTGTCTCAGATCACGATGCTGTTTGTAGTTACAAGCTTATCTGATACTTGGCATATGCAGAAAATTACTACTGGAAGACTTCTTTTAATATTCTGTATGCCTTGATCATCGTCTTAAGTTGCTATTGTCTGACCTGTGTTTTAGATTATCATTTGAAGTTGCCATTGCATGACTAAGACTATTTATGATGATGTAAGATAAAGAGTTTTATAACTGCCCTATTGCCATATACGCCACTTAATGTGTTCTATAGGCAGTTTGTTGTCTGTTAACAGGTGACTTGATTTGAGCACTCTTAGGTATGTTTGTATGGAAGCTTGTCGACATAAGCAAGATAAAGGTTTTCACGAATATTTTCTCGAATATTTTCGAGACCAGGTTTCGTTTTGTTTTGTGTTGATTAACGCCTGTTTCTGCTCACTATGGGCTAATTGGACGCCCCAGCGAGAGGGGAGATGACACAGAGAAACCCGGGCGCGATGCCCTACTCTTATTATCGACTGAGTTTCTCTGGTTCTTTTAGATGCCCAGTGTAAAACACTGCTACATCGGACCTCGGTTTATAGTCTCGTCCGAAGGACTCCAGTTTTCGTGAATTGTTATCTAAAATAGATTATGCATTTTGATGACTTTACCGAAACTAACAAACTGTAGCGCCAAACACCGGATACCTTATTCATGTTGTTTAACGATAAATCTCGCGAAAAAAACTTGTGAATATATTTGCATATTTGCAAATAGGCTCGTAATTATTTTATAAAACCAATCAAGTAAATGTCTATGTACAGGGCAGTAGCTGTTTTTTCTTCACGATTAGATAATTATCTCGTTTTTATGAAACTTTCCGAGTAACTATCCTCATATAAACGCGTTTTCACGCCTTTGCAAACAGAGCAGACCCTTATCAGACTGCCCCTGATCAGGATCTGTTCTGGTTTTGAATTATATAGATCTGATTCTACAATTTCTGACGCTATGTGTTCATTTGGGAGCCGTCTGGCCAGGGTCTGCTTTGTTTACTTATAACATGATATTGATCTGTGTCCGTGCTTATAAAGCTTTTAGTTGAGTCTGAGTTTCGTTCTCAAGCTTTTGATTGGTCAGATTTGAGTTCTCAAGCTTTTGATTGGTCAGATTTGAGCCAAAGGCTCAAATATGACCAATCAAAAACTTGAGAACGAACTCAGACTCAACTAAACGTTTATAAGCCCAGATGCTACAGTTTAGGTCAAAGCAAAACATTCTCTTGACAATTTTACATTATAAAACTTCAGCCAATAAATATTCATGATGTCATTCTTTCTTACATGAATATTCAACAAGGCAAAGGGTTAAATCACCCAGTGACAGCGAGACATTTCCATCATTCGCTGACGTAGGTATATGTCTATAAGAAAAATAATAACTGATTCTTTTCACCCGATCATTGCGAAATAGAATTTGACACAGAAGCGGAATTTTAATGCAATATGAACTGCAATATATACAAAATATAGAACATTAGAGAAAATATAAAATATCTACTGTACGGTAAGCTTTCAATTTGTGTCAGTTTATTTCCCAGGGGAGGCGAATGTCTTTAGAAATATATGAATACCAAACGTTAATTAGACAAAGATTAATACACGGGTTTAAACAGGTCAAAACTCTGGTTTATTCCAGACTTCGCATTATTTTATATATCCGAAAGATAACATTGAGTGAGTATACAGAGGATATTAAAAATGAATATATCATTTCTATCCCTTTAAATGTGGTTTCATGTTACACGACTAAGCCTTCTATAAGAATACGACTTTACACGTTACAATATGTCGCAAAACAGATATATGATGTCAATCTAGAAAGCAACAAGGTAGTTGGACGCTTACTGTTTTCTACGGCGGATTATGGCTGTTATTTTACTTTTAACCTAGGCATCGGATTTCCTCGGTATTTGTCGACGTTAATTGCGAGTAGTTCCGATGTGGTCGATCTGATCATGTATTGAGGCCAAGATAGCATGATATTGTCTGAGGTTTGATTGATAGTAAATTAAGGATCTATCCAACAGATGCACAATTGAATGGGATTGTCACGTTTGAACAATGCTCGGAAAGCAGTTTAAGCTTATGAAAGTTTGAATAATTTCGCTATTAATCAGTCAACATTTCTTTTAGTATAAAAGAAAAAATGGCCATGAATGCGACAAACGTGTGAAAAGAAATGAAACAGATGAACATTTTGTTGAATCTTGTAATACGAGAAAGACAGACTCTAGTCCGAGGACTTTGAGATTAGCACGCTCTAAAACCTGTCATACCTTGAATTGCCCCACCGCCTAATTTGCATATACGCTACGATAATCTATCAAAAATTTGGACATTCTCGTCAGATAACGTTGAAGTGATTAGCTCATTTTTCAACCATCAATGGTATTAAATCATTACTTTAAACGCATGTGCCGAGAGAAGAATTTTGGCCAAGATAGGATCTCCAACGATTGTATGGCCATTTTTCAGCACGGGGAGCTATTTGTAACCGTCATCTTTGCGGCGTTTTGTCACGGGCATTGGTTTTTAACGTCCAAGAGTGACTCACCTGCTGTAATACTGTAAACGGTTACAGACGCTCCACAGAACTTTCCGTAGAATCGAGACACGGTGTTTTAACCCCAACTCCTGAACACGTGATAGGAAGTGAAGTTTTGTTTACCAAGACAAGTTTCCTAATGTATTTCTGTCATTTTGGAGGGAAGAAGCATGCATATTGATACCGCGTTGTTGAAAAAATACAATTAACTGCAATAGAAATATAAAAAAACGAAATCTAAGCGTATTGAGGATCTGAAATGAGTTAAATATTTTCAATTGAAATATAACGGCCATATTTGTTGCGAGACAGACCGTTAGTAAATATGAAAATAGTACGGTCTTGTTTTAGTTAACATGGGCACGAGAAATGCTCAGGTGGGCTTTTGTTATCCTCCTATGTCTGCCGTGCGTCCCCTTGTGACATGAGCCAGGCGTCACCAACTGCCGTCAACATTTTGAATCAAACATCTTCAAACCAACGGTACCAATTTCAGTCAAACTTGACGGCTCAATGCGAGTTCCTCTTTCAGTTTTGTTTAAATGATTGATTTTTTATATATAATTCTAACTTCCATTGAAGCAGAAAAAAGTATTAATTTGTTAAAACAATTGGTCATGTTTCAATATAGTTTTTCAGAAATGTTCCTACAGCGACACACTATTAAATGTGTTTTTGATTAAAAATACAATTGCTGGATGTGGGGATAATGGTTGAAATAATAGCGTTCATGAACCATATCATGAATATGGCCGACACAGAAGTACAGGTAAGCTGCAAAGTACAGCAACAATATCTCTTTCACAGGACAACAAATTAAAACGTAGAGAAACAATATATTTTCTAAAAGCTACAAATAAAAATACAAAGACCGGAAACAATATATTTCTCACAGAACTACGGATAAAAAACAAAATACAGCAACACTATACTTCTCACAGAATTACGAATAAAATACAATGTACAGAAACAATATACCTCTCACAGAATTACGGATGAAATACAAAATACAGAAATAATATACTTATCACAGAATTATAAATACAGAAACAATATAACCTATCACAGAATTACAGATAAAGTACAAAGAGCAGAAACAGTATACTTTTGTCAGCAGAATATACAGATAAAATACAAAGTTCAGAAACAAAACGCCTTTCTTAGAACTACAGATAAAATACAATGTATTGAAACACTCTACTGCTCACAGAGCCACAATACAGAAACAATATACTTTTCACAGATTCACAGAACAACAGAATAAAGTGACAATGTCTTCGCCAAAAATCTCGATACCTTTATTGAATAGAAGTATGTTTGTCATGACAAAATTAATGGCGTGTATGTTTACCCGTTTGAAGGTGATACAGTACAACCTCTCTAAACCGGAATTTTAGTAGAGAAGATTTAAGATACTTTTAGGCAGGTGGCTGCTTAATGCAGGGTGAGCTAGAGGAGCTTTCTGCATGACGTTCATCCTGCATTAAGCTGTCACCTGTCTCCAAGACCGATAATTATACCAAATTTTAACGTCCGGTTTAGTGAGGGTTTTACTGTATATGAAACACATTTGCACAGAGGGTTAATCCAAGGACTCCTCGGGGTACCTTCTGATCATTGGCCTACTGCTAGCATTCAAATCCACACTGACAGGGTACTACCGTTAACCCATTTATTCCCATTTTATAAAGGAACAACTCGTCCAGATCTTACTTTGGAACTATCCATTTTTCCTATGGAGGGGTACAGCAAGCAGCATATTTTCTTAAATTAGCCGTTAGCATTGATGGGTTCAGCAAACAGTGCAGATTCTGATCAGAGGGCTCCATTATGAGCCATTTGATCTGAGCCTACACTGTTTGCGTAGGTCATTTCAACCATTTGCTCCACAAATACGCATTTCTATGCATATACGAACAGAGTAGACCCAGATCGGATGGTTCCTGTAGGAGCCGTTTGATCAGGGTCTGCTCTGTTTATCAATGATATAATATAGATCTGATGCTGCAGTTTCTGCCATGATCAACACTCATGTGTCCTTGCTATTGTAACAATTGTTTTGATTAATGTTCATGATGTCATTATTTCTTACATGAATATTTATGGAGTAAAGGGTTAAAGGATATTGGGTAAAAATGGGTTAGGCAAAGACTGCCAATTCCTTTTTGAAAGTGTAACCAGAAATTTGGCGCATATATATCAACGTATAGAGACAATATGTGATAAAAAACTGTCTGAAAAAAATGTGGAGAAAATGTCATTATGTTCATCCATTGTTCTTGGTAAGAATAAGGATACAACATGGTTCCCATTGTCGTCTTTTAGACGATGAGTATTTATTTGAATAGGAAACATCCAAACGGACAGTTTAAATAATTTCATAATGACTGCGGTTGGTTATGTTCGTTTTACCTAACTAATGATGACTTTTTTTATCTCAATTCTGTCACTGCAACGTACTGTAAAACCTCTATAACGGCCACTAAACTACATCAAGTATTTTGTGTAAAAGGCAGGTGATTGCCTATAGGAATGTCCTGTTTTACTTTCACATTGCTTTAAGCAGTCACCTGCCCGAAATACAAACTAATTAACACAGTTTAGTGGCCGTTATAGAGAGGTTTTAATGTATCGTCGTTTGCAGAATTTGTCTGCTGCAATTTAACCCATTCCCCCCTACTGACGCATTTTGACGCTTCCGTAAAATCACTCATATGAGCAAATCGAGGGCTTGGTGCAAAACTATTGTAACTCATTCACAAAGTGAAGGAGTTACAATAGTTTTGCAACAAGCCCTCGAAATGCTCTATTTATCACAATGGTTTCAAACCTACGCAAGTCGAAACATGTTTCTTTTCTGTAATAAATGTTCGTTTCGGTAGATTTATTCAAAGATGTTGAGTCTAAAAATGTTTAGGAGGGAATGGGTTTTACAGGTTGTCTCTGTTCTTTCAAAACCCATTATTACAGTAACAGTTTGGATCCCGGGGAGACGTCGAGTCACATGCCGCCTCATTTGGAGTGAAACTATATCGAGGGCTTGGTGCAAAACTATTCTAACTCCTTCACTTTGTGAATGAGTTAGAATAGATTTGCACTAAGCCCTCGATATGCATAGGTAAACACATTCGCCAATGGAAGCGAAACACTTAAGGCCATAGAAAGTAGTCTTAACCCATTACCTCATAGGCTAAATTTAGAAACAACCTCTTTGTATAAATCTACCGAAAAGGAGCATTAACTACAGAAAAGGAAACTTTTAGAATTTTGTAGTTTGGAACCATTATGATAAATAGAGCATTTGCTCCTATATGAGCAAATGCTCTATTTATCACAATGGTTTCACAAAGTCACTCTACAGCGTCGTCAAAAGTCGTCAATATGAGGGAATGGGTTAAATAGTCAACTGCTGTCTAATTTTTTATTCCATATATACGAATTTTAACGCGTTAAATCCATATTGGACGTCTCCTGTAGTGGCCGTCTGATCATGATGGCTATGATCACAGATCTTAGTCTACAGGTTTTGCCATGGACAAACATTCCTGTCTTCACATGTTATTGTAACAATAATGTAATTAATATCCATGATGTCATTATTGCCTACATGAATATCCATGGAGTAAAGGGTTAAGAAGTTATTACGTATCTTCATTATCAATATCATAGCTAAAGGTCTGGTATTCAAAGTTGTCTAAACTAATTACAGCTATTAAGAACACAGTAAAACATTTTCAAACAGGATTTCTGGTGGAGAAGAATTTAGATACTTTTAAGCAGGTGGATGCTTAATGCAGGATGAAAGTCATGCAGAAAGCTCCTAGAGGAACTTTCTGCATGACTTTCACCCTGCATTAAGCTGCCATCTTTCTCCAAGACAGATAGTAATAAACTAAATTGAGCGTCTGGTTTAGAGATCGTTTTACTGTACTGTGTATCAAAGCCTATGCATGATGCATAAACCTGTTATAGATAAAAAGATACTCGAACAATCGACGGAAAAGAATCTTCGGTCCGACAAAAGATCTTTAGACTACTTGCCAAAGACGAATCTTCAAATTTTAATTACACGGACAATGGCTTGTATCTTTAGTAATACAACGTAAAGATCAATTTAAAGTTAAACACGGGAATAAACCGTTAAAGTCACTGTCATCAATAATCATTAAAGCTCTTAAATCACAATATATGAATTTCATATTTAACGCATTTCTTTATTAATAATAAAAGTGTCATTTAGAGATATCAGCTGAAATTATTCCTTTCAATTTTATCAATGCAGGGGATGTTAATTTAAATAATGTAAAGACTCGTGTAATTACATTTTTCCTTTCTTTATTTTTTCCGCACTCAATGATACAAGATCACTAACACCAAAATCTGCACTTTGTTCCAAACTATTTTATGACGCAACAGATTCCCTTTTCATTAACAAATTCGGCAATATTATTATGAAGATATGGTTACAAAATTGTAATGAAAACACATGGCACTTAAATACATGTAATATATCAGATGTTATATACAGCGAAACCTCTTTTTAGCAACTCGTTAGTATATCAGTTGAAACATTTTACAACAACCAGGTAGTGTATCAGGTGTTACATACAATGAAACCTCTCTACAACAACCAGGTAGTATATCAGGTGTTACAACCAGTAAAACCTCTCTACAACAACCAGGTAGTACAGCAAGTGTTACATATAGTGAAACCTCTCTACAACAACCAGGTAGTACATCAGGTGTTACAATCAATGAACCCTCTCTACAACAGTCAGGTAGTATAATCAGAGCTCCAGATAAGATGCGTAAATTTAAACATTTTTAACAATAGCTCCTTTATTTCTCTATCAACCCTATACTCTCATCACTCTTTAGAATCGTCTCTAAGAAACGATTCTAAAGAGTGGTCACAGTATAAGGTGTTGTGGAGAAATGACAATTTTAGTATTTGGGTACGCACCGTTATCTGTAGATCTGAACTGTAAATCAACTGTTACATACAGTGAAACCTCGCTACAAGAACCACTCAAAAGAAGTGTAATTCTTGTATATTACAGCAACCAGGTGATATATCAACTGTTACATTACAGTGGAATCTCGCTACAACAACCAGGTAGTATATCAGGTGTTACAACCAGTAAAACCTCTCTACAACAACCTGGTAGTACATCAGGTGTTACATATAGTGAAACCTCTCTACAACAACCAGGTAGTACATCAGGTGTTACAACCAGCGAAACCTCTCTACAACAACCAGGTGGTACATCGATTGTCACATACAGTGAAACCTCTCTTCAACAACCAGTTAGCATATCATGTGTGACATACAGTGAAACCTTTCTACAACAGTCAGGTAGTATATCAACTGTTACATACAGTAAAACCTCGTTACAAGAATCACTCAAAAGAAGTGTAATTCTTGTATGTTACAGCAATCAGGTGATA
The DNA here is from genome assembly GCA_963576725.1 of Azorinus chamasolen. NCBI lineage: Eukaryota > Metazoa > Mollusca > Bivalvia > Cardiida > Solecurtidae > Azorinus > Azorinus chamasolen. Next base: position 5,052,497 of record OY755243.1, on the reverse strand, counting down.
TATCAACTGTTACATACAGTGCAACCTCGCTACAACAACCACTCAAAAGAAGTGTAATTCCTGGTCTTAACCGTTTCCCTCATGCATATTAATGTAAAAAAATAATGCCACCATGAATATTAGTTTTAGGATAATATATAAGCACAGGAAGTTTTGGCTATGACAGAAACTGTAGAATCAGATTCATATAATTCCACAAGGAATCAGAGCAGACCCTGATCTAGTTTGTCCATGGATATTCAGTTGATATTGAAAATTGGACTAGATATAGAACAGAGAAATGGACAAAGGCGTATCTAGGGGTAGTACGAAAGTTATGCAGAAAACACCTGTAGCCGCCTGCTATCCGTTAGTGACCGCTTAAGAACGGCTCTACTATAATTATGCTGATGATATATTACTTTCAGCACGATTAAATATCAAATAAAATTCAATCTGTTTGTAATCAAATGCCACGCAATTAATTCGAAATTTACGTAATTCAGATGTTGATAACTTTCAAAAGCATGAAATGAAATATACAAATATTAACTAACACAATTTCCTTGACAAGCGTGTTTCGTCACGACCTGCTTGCATTCACAAAGTGATATTCTGTCAATTACTTGCGTGAAAGCAACAATTAAAAACACTCATAAACAACAAAGCAGAAGTATCAGATATTCCAAGCATTCTACTGGTTATGAAAATTGTAAACAGTTTTGATTTACAAATAATATATATTATCTATAGAAACTGGACGTCTCTTTGGGACGATAACTGCAACTGTGTGAAGTTCAATATTATGCATGGAAAGAGCATACTGAAGCCATAGTTATATAGTACTGTATAAGATAAATGAAACTTTGTTTTCTTCCAGACGACTCTAAAGAGTATAACATAGAGTTTGGTGGAGAATGGACGGTTTTAATATTTGAAATGTATGAATAGTGAAACTCTAAATATATATTTTTTTCAGAACCGATTCATAATTAAGTTTTAACAATAGCCATTTTTGACCATCTACCAAAATTAATTGTCATAAGACGAAGAACATGGCCGACTCGGGCGGGGCTAGTTTTCCTTATATGGCTATATATTGAAACAGAAAAACTATTCGTGTCAGAAACTACGTTTGATTTCAAAAGGTCCACCCAATGCTTAAATGATCTGATTAAGTACATTGCTGCAAGGAAAGGGTATAAGTACAGCTATCAGTAAATGTTGAAAGAATATGTGTAAAAATTGTGCTTCGAGAATGGTCGACAGTAAACAAACGTAACATATGTTGGACAGAGATAAAAGACAATTCTGAACACTGGAAGAAAATAGTCAATTATTCTAGAGAATTTTATGAATACTTCGGTGAACACTTTTCTGATACCCAAACTGAATATGTAGACTGAGGCGATATGTTTAGCGACGCTCAAACACACCGAACAACTGAAAATATTCTCGATAATAATGATAAGTAAGTAGACGATAATCCGGAAGATTCCAGTTTGAACTCACCGATAAGCAGATATTAGTTATTGAGACTGTAAATAATTTCATAAACATCTTTATCTATCAACGTTTGTCATCTGCAAATTTTGTTGTCTGTTACAATTTTCATTTTTATATTTCTTCATTTTTTATTTAAAGATATAGTCACATTAACAAACAGTCCTGATGAGAAGCCGAGTTTCTCGGCATTTCATTTGAATCCAAACTGTTACATAGGTAGCCACTGATACGACACCGGCAGCGAAAACATTTAATGGCAAAATAAAACATTATTTGACCTTTTACAGCAGACCATTTTATATATTGCACTGATATTCTAATACCGTATATGTTTATTTTCATGAATTATATGCTTGTATCCAAAAATATGAACAGAGGCCGCCATTTATATTGTACCAATAACTATTAAAAAATTCATTGTTAGACGTATTTAAGAAAAAATACATTTCAATACCGATGAATCACATTCTTCACATCAGTATACATAAAGTTTCGGATGAGTATACATAAAGTTTCACATGAGTTTACATACAGTTTTACATCACTATACATAAAGTTATACATGTGTATACATAAAGTTTCACATGAGTATACATAAAGTTTTACATCAGCATACATAAAGTTTCACATGAGTTTACATACAGTTTTACATCAGTATACATAAAGTTTCACATGAGTATACATAAAGTTTCACATAAGTATACATCATAAAGTTTCACATGAGTTTACATACAGTTTTACATGAGTATACATAAAGTTTCACATGAGTATACAGACTATCAGCCTGGGTTTCCTCTATTGAGCTGTATGTGAATATTTTGACATGAAAGTCAGACCTGTATTCGTAGCCTTTGTAAACGTTCACAAAAGCGCTTGATTCAGTGAACAGGCACCTACTTTATAGAATATGAAATAAAACTGGCATCACTGGCAAACTGTCCCATCTATCAAGGCTATATACATGCAATGTCGCATGTCCCGTTTTTAAACAAGTGTGTAAATAATAATTTTTTAGCTTTCAAACACATTGACTAAAACTTGCTGCGCAAATTTAAACCAATTTCACCGCGATTATACTCTAGAAGAGATCAGCGATTACTAAAGATGATGATGATGATGATGTCTATTAAAGCGCATGTCTCTTCTCATTTAGGTTTTACAGATACATTCTCGTGATCGACTGGGTTAAAACAGGGATACAAACTCAATCCAATTTTGTTTGTCTTGTTTATTAATGAATCGAGCAAACCTTAAAAACTGATGACAATAGAGGAACCCAACTTTCCTGACATGAATTGAAATACTGGTTTTGATGTTTGTAGATGATATATATGCATCTCTTTTATCTTATATTATTGTGGATCTCCAGAGGCAAGTGTATTTGGACACTTTTGTATTATACACACACTAATTTTGTACATATTGATAAAACAAAGATACACAGCTATTTACTGGCGATCACATAAACTCCAACAAATTTAAACACCATCAATATAAAAGATTGACACAACTAGAAATCGCCGTTTACCGATTATAAAACCAAATATAGCTCCTTTTTCTGTTACATTGCTGATCATCAATTTCAATGAGCTACATGTATTTTCGTCTTTGCAAATTTGAGACTATCAAAGTTATTAATCGCTTAACTGGAAAATTAAAGGAAACCAATTTGCAATCATAAAAGTTTGTGATATACTAATCCATAATAAACACATTTCAGCGGTCAATCTCACACACACCTTTAATACTGTTTCGCTGAATTATTTTGATGAAAACAGCAGGACAAATGAAGCAAAATGGAAATTCAGGCTTGAAATTGAAACAACAACAAAAACATATAATTTGACAGAAATGTGTTAAAGCTAGAGATATAGAGGATCTGTTGCGAGTTGTCTTTTAAGATCACATGTTCCTAAACGAGCCTTAGAAAATTTCATTAAGCGAGCCTTGGCGAGCTTAATAACATTTTCTTGGTGAGTTTAGGAACATGTGATCTTAAAAGACAACGAGCATCAGATTCTTTTTCTCACATATAAAAAAAAGTGTATTTTCGCCGTTTAAATGACATGTAAACATAGGTTTCCATGGCTTGACGTCATATATGATGTCATACGTTCTAAAGTGATCTTACACGTGTTACAGATAAGGAAATCCTAACCTGTTGTTCTAACTCGGAGATAAGGGAAGGTATGTGAGAATTCTTTGTTTCCTCCAATTATGGAAAGCATTGCACGTATACAACAAACAAACATACATACTTACATACATTTACAAAAGGCGATAATACTTGCAAGAGGGATATGCATGCATTATGTATGAGAATTTGTTATAAACCAAATTGTCTTCTGCTCCTTTAACGTTTTTCGAGTTTCGGGATTGAATTTCTAGAAAGAGCGTTAGAAGGAATCTACTGTGTTAATCGCTGGGAAAAGTGTCTTACTTAACCCTGTGCTGCATGAATAGTAATATAAAAACTATGTCATGAATATTAATACGATTAATGTTTTATAATGGCAAATGAACACAGGAATGTTTGGCCATAGCAAAAACTATAGAATCATAACTATATTAGCCTTGAAGCTTACAGAGCAGACCCTAATCAGACGGCTCCTACATGAGCCGTCCGATCTTGGTCTGCTCTGTTTGCAAAGGTGTAGAAATGCATGTCTATGGAGTAAAGGGTTAAAAGGGAATAACTGAAAATTCAGTGTTTTGGCAATACAACATGACAGACAAACAGACAAACAGTCATGGAAGTGACCCCTAAGTGTTGTCCTGATACATCAGGCAATGCAAATATTATCAGCTTAATTAACTCGGTCAATGGACAATCAATTCCAGGAACTAGGAATTCCATGCACTGGTTTATGTTAAAAACCCCACAATAACCTTTTGAAACATTAACTTAATGAATATTCATGTAACGATGGCCCCATAATGAGTATTAGTTAAATTATTCTTATATCTTACCCTTTCCCTTTCTCCACTGGTAAATGTTATCGTCTGCAAACTTTGTCGTTCAATTGCATCCAATTTTCTTTCAAAAACATTACCACAGTTGCACTCAGAGTAAATCGGTGCATTATCTGGATCCAAACTGTGTACTTAGGTAATCACATATGCGACATTGAGAACGAAAGTATAACATACGGAAATATATTGTCACGGCAAACGGGAGATAATATGCAACAATTATAAGCAAGCAGAACAAACATTGAGTAGGCAGCCTCTACAAAGGCATGAACACATAGGATTATCATGTACACTCATTCCCTCCAAGTTACGCATTTTGGCGCCTCTGTAAAAGTCACATTTTGAGACCATTGTGATAAATAGAGCATTTGCTCCATAGGCTATGCATTTCCGAATTTCAAAACTACCCAATTCTAAAATGTACGTTTTCTGTAGTTAATGCTCCTTTTCGGTAGATTTATTCAAAGAGGTTGGGTCTAAATTAGTCTAGGAGGGAATGAGTAAAACATTAATAAAATTCATTAAAGATTTTGTTGTTAAAAAACTGCAATGTGTGTAGTTGTTTTTAGATGTTCTCTTTCTGAACCCGTATCTGTTAATGTATTATTTAGTAGACTATGTTTTCTGTTAATGTATTATTTAGTAGACTATGTTTTCTTTTGGCATTTAAATACACCAGATCCAACAGAACGAACACTGTATTAAAATACAGATGACAAAAACGACAGACTGTTATTGCAAGGGGGAATTAGTTTGAAATGCAACAATCGAGAACTATATGGGAACTTTGAACGTAGCATAATTCGTTTATGTTTAACATATGCATTTATATCGCTCTTTTTAAAGTCAGTATATGTTATTTGTAATCTGAAGAAGCTATATCAGGTTTTTTAATTTAAATGTCATTTGTATGTTACAGAGGTAGACAGTTTAGCCAAGCCTGAAAATGAACAACTGGGTATAGAGACAGGTCAGTGTAACATGTTTTGACATTTTGTTTAATTAATGGAAGAGTATGTCATTTCCGAATCTGATTGGGAATGATTAATGTCGTCATACGTGTCAGATACATTACAACCTGTCTTAAAGCGGCTATCAAAAAGAGGTATAATTATAGGTCTGTAAAACAGGTGGTACCTTAATGCAGGTCAACAGTAATACCGCATGCTCCTAGAGGAGCTTTCTGCATTACCTTTGCTATGCATTTAGCAATTACCTGCTATTTAAGACTCACATGTTCAATAAATGCATGACCGCTTAGGACAGGTTCTACAGTATATAACAAATCTAGATGTGAAAAATGGCACTTTTTAGACTAACTGCATTTGAAATCTAGCTCTAAGTGCGGTGCGTTAATTGCCATACAACAATTTTAGTTTTTAGTCTGACAGAGGAAATATAGCAATCAAAATTACTTGACTCTCGTCTTATCAAAACAAAACATGACCGAACTTGACCAAATGAGTAATTCAAAAATATCCTTTTCCTAACTTATGCTCTAGCAGTTATTCCTCCACCTGATAAATATTCATGTATGAACTAATGACACCATGACTATCTATTATCTGAGTTGTTGTAATGGTATATGCGCTCATGGTATTTTGACGATCGCTGAAACTGTAGGAACTTTCTACATTAATGGCCTGTATTAACCCTTTCCCTGTGTTATGTTTATTTCAAATTTCAATACCTACTGAATATTCATGGACAAAATAATTATAATGAAATATGGAAGGTGGAACATTGTAGCCATTTTAGGAAGTAGAGAAACAGATCAATAAAATTCCATTAGCAAACAGAGCAGACCCTGATCAGACGGCTCCTATAGGAGCCGTCTGATCTGGGTCTACTCTGTTTGCAGATGCGTTAAGACGTTTATATGAGGGAAAGGGTTAAGCAACCACCGGCTTTTTAAGATCCCCATGTTCATTAAATCGTTGGTTTCTTATACTATTTTTGCATAGGCGTGAACAGAGGTCTATATCAGGTTAAGGGATGTAATGGATGCTGTTTCAAGCATACGAAGCAGCAAAGCATTCAAACCGTAATTCCCATCTCCTTGGTGATGTGCTGGAATTCAATGTTAAACTAAACACCGATGTTTGCCATAAATATTGGAATAGTAACCGTTATGGCCTTGTTGACACTGTATGAGACAGTACCTATTATCAAAGTATCATTAAAACAAGAAGAAACTTTCTTCAGCATCTTGATTAACTCTAATATTTGCCATCTTATTACAAATGTTATTCACCCGTTGCTCTGTCTATTTAGAGGAAACCTGTCCAATTTTAATTACGCTACACGTGAAGACTAGATCATTTTGCCGAAATCATAAATCTACTAGGAAATATTATTTTCAATCGATATTTAAAAATATCCTAAATATTCTATGGTGTGACAATTATGCCATAATTGAAGACATATGTCATGTCGTAATCTTACAAGATCGGGACCCATGCTTATAAAACTTTTAGTTGAGTCTGATTTCGTTCTCAAGTTTTTGATTGGTCAGATTTGAGCTCAAATCTGACCAATCAAAAACTTGAGAACTCAAATCTGGCCAATCAAAAGCTTGAGAACGAACTCAGACTCAACTAAAAAGCTTTATAAGCATGGACCCTGATCAAAACAAGGTTGGGTATAAATAGTTTAAATACATATAGAATAAAGGAATACATCCTGTGATCAAGGTCTTCACGTTCTGCTTTACATATTCATATCGGCATCTCATTCCTGCAGAAAATACATATTTAGACGAGTTCATTAAGAAATACAAGTTTGTTGGGTTGAGTACCGTTTGTATACATCTGATTACTTTGCTCAGAAAAAGGTTATCTATGTAATTATATGTTTACCAATGGCTAGTGTTGTGAACAAGACGCTTTGGTCGAAGCAGCTTTTAATCTGGAGCTGATCTGATTAGCCATACATCATCAACTTAAGAATAACACCAAATGCATAAATCTAGACAAGCTTTGCAAACACAAGACTGGCAAAACGATATCTTTATTCGGATGATAAGAACAGAACGCACAGAAAACATGTTTACATATTTCAACAATAGCCGAAAACAGCAGACAGAGGTCAATGGCAAAGGGATAGACTTATTGAACTGTAAAAGTCTTAAGTAAATATAACTCATAATTTATAACAAATTAAATGATCAGGTTACACAAGCCATAGTTTGACCTTTTTGTTAAAGTTTACTGTGGACCTTTAGTCTGCTGAGCAAATGATTTTTACACAATATTGCAGGCTACATTTTAAACATTCAAGCTATAATCAGCGTAACCCATCGCTTGCTGTTCACGTCAATATACCTACCTGTAAATAGTGAAGACCCAGATGAGACAGCTCCTGCAGGAGCTGTCTCATCAGGGTCTGCACTATTTACAAGTTGATTGTGCGACCAGTGCACTTCACAGCAGTGATTGCACAGCGAAATACTTGTACACAGTGAAGATATATGTAATAATACAACTGGGCATGGGTACACAAGGAGACATGTATTTTAAAATTCAGCAAGCGAAGGGTTAACGTGTCAAACAGTTTGGATTCTTATGAGCCGCCGAGTTATTGTAATAATTCATCCGCCTATAGCAGACTAAAGGTTAAGCGTCATATTTAGATATCCTTTAGGCAGTTAGGAAATGAACGTCTTATACAAGCATGGTGGTGCGGGGTCAGAACTCAGTCCAACTCCACTTCAATACAAATATTCGAAATTATATGCATAAAGAGAGGTAAGCTAAAAGGATGTTAAACCCTATATTTCAAGTCCATCAAACGGAATTTTGTAGAAGCAGACGACAGTGGTATTCAAGAGGACATTGCATCAGATAAGCAGCAGGTCAAATTGTTAACGCCGTAAATTATGGAACACTTCCCGATGATATCGAGGAATTATGATAAAACAGACACCAACTGTTGCAAGAGACACTTGGCCAAGTTTCAAATATCAAAACCAAATTCAATAACAAGAAAAAAGGTAATTGTTTTAGCCATACCATCCGGTCTTGAACAATGCCACACAAATTGTCAAGTATTGTGGGTTGTATTAATTCTTTGCACGTCAGCGCTGAAAACGTGGTAAGTATGCAACCAGTTTTTATCCAGATGAGTTACCAAGTGTCTCGTCGTCTCAGCAGGTCCATTTAGTTTGACACTGTATTTCTGAAGAAAAACCTGATAAAAAATCAAGTTCGAGAATTGTAGCAGACGACAACTGTGCAGACGACAATTACGTAGTGTGCAAAGAGTCCATATCTACTCCCAAAGCCCTTAAGCACAGCTGGGCGTGTTTGCAGACGGTATAAATATTGCAACACCCCTTCAGACTTGGTTGTCACTATGAGATATGGACTTACACGTTATACTTAAGTAATGATGGATGAATTTAACGTGTAGTTTGCAATCCCTGACATAATTTATTAACAGCACCCAGACTCATTCAGTATTGTCTAATATGACAAACGCCATTCCAGATTTACAGATAAAGCAGGAAAGAAATTTATTTTTTCTAGCTGACTGATGCAGGGGTCATTTTTGTAACCAGTGTCTCATGTATCATCGATATATTATTATGAATAATGGAGAGGAGGGTCTTACAGAAACGCGATAGCTAGAGAATGGATACTTATATAAACGAATACAAAGTATGGTTCGTAAAGAAACATTTCAAGGACGGGGTGTAACATTGTTGTAAATACAATCTTTGGGGCGACACAGTGATTACCTTTGCAAACAATTTGGATCCAGATGAGACGCCGAGTCATCAGGAACCAAGCTTTTTGACACTGTGATTGTCAATTTGGAAAGAAATTTGGAGAAAAAACCATTGGTTTCGGAATAAAAGGAGAAGACAAGATTAAGATTGCGTATGTTTTACAGATATGAGTTAATGTAGGTACGCGCTATATAGATTTGCGCTAAGCCCACGATTGATCGTAGTGGGTTTAGATTTATTTCTCAAAAGAATGAAACACCGATGTAATAGGCTAAGGCTTGTATCAAAATTAAATTGCTGTTTTAAATCATGTTTAACCCTTACTTCATGATTATTCATGTAAACGTAATGACTGTAAGAACACTAATTAGCTGATTAGCTGATAAGAGCAATTTGAACAAGGACTTTATCACCATGACAACAACTGTATACTCAAATCTATACAATCCCATAATCAGCAAAGTTGTTAACACTTACATTGTGGGAACCAAATCAAATAACCTTTGTAAACAGTATAGAACCAGATCAGTGGTCTCCTGATGGAACCCTCTGATCGGGGTCTTCCTCGTTTGCCATGGTTTACAGTTTATGAAAAAGTACCCTCCAGAATCGGCACGAGACTGGCCGTTGTCAAATCAGGAAGAGTCCATTTGAAATATCATTGTTATAATGGTTGAAAGGCTTATCTATGAAGAAAAGAGTTTATACAACGTAACGTAAACTATTAATCAACCCTTTACTCCATAAGACTCATGTGAACGTTCGCAGTTATAAACATTCGTGTTGTCATTTTTCTTACATGAATATTCAGCAGAGAAATAATTAACCCTTTCCTCCATACAAACGTGTTTACACACATTTGTAAACAGAGTAGACCCGAATCAGACGGCACCTATAGGAGCCGTCTGATCAGGATCTGTTCTGTTTGCTAATGGAATTTGATAAATCTGTTTCTTTACTTTCTATAATGGCTACAATGTTCCACCTTCCATGTTTCATTATAACTATTTTGTCCATGAAATATTCAGTAGGTATTGAAATTTGAAATAAATATAGAACAGGGAAAGGGTTAAGCGACGTAAAACCCCAGTACACAACATAAAAACAGACTATAAGCCAATCATTAACTCTTTTGGCGCCAAATTAAAAAAAATGTGTCGTCTGCAATAATAATTTCATATTAAATATAATTCTAAACTAAATAATAAAGGTATATTTAAAAAAAACCTGTATGCTTGGTCTAAAAAAATACAGAAAACAGTGAAGTCCCAGGTGAGATGCTGCCTTGAAAAGGCGGCATCTGACCTGGGACTGCACTGTTTTCAATGGTGCCAACAGGCGACATTGGCGCCGAAATGTTTTGTTTATAATCACGCAGTTACAAAATAGTCATATGAGGTGTACTATACGTCTAACTTTATGCTGTATTTGAAAATCAGGCCTAATAAAGAGCGATGAATCTTAATATGACTTAATCGTAATGATAATGCTGCTGCTGATGTTGATGACTAATAGATTGAGTGATGAATGAGAATGATGGTGATATCAGGTAGATGACTTCAGAGAATCTCGAACGCTACAAAGTAAGATGTGGTATCAAATTCGCCGTCTTGTCCGACTTTAAGTTAATACCACCACGGGGACCATTTTAGCCAACAGAATAACAATATCTCCAACGACAATCAAGTCCCGCAACTACGGTTTGACAGACAGCAGACTCATGGGGGAACCGTTTTCTAGTTTCATAAGCCAAAACGTGCAGCGTCTCTATGGAAGTCTTATGTCCGAAATGCACCATGAAAACGTATAGATTTCTAGAAATGGTCTACGTTAAAGCTGTTTGATTTTCTGTTAGATGCATATAAACACATGGCGCCAAATTACTCTGCACACAAACATACAGTGAAAACTCGCGTATATATACGTACCATTATTGATCTTTAACACATGTGGCAGCTTAATGCAGGGTGAAAGTCTAGGAGCTAGGAGTTTTCTGCATGACGTTCACCCTGCATTCAGCGGCCGCCTTCCTACAAAGACATAAATTCTCCATTACTTTCGTGGTATCGAGTTTTTACTGATTATAAATCTGGGGCTTTTCGGGTTTATCCAGGATGTATGTGTGATGTGAAGTTTGGAGAAAACAGAAACTGCAAATGTGTGCTAGGCATTGGGTTTTGCATTATATCGGATAAGCATTAGGCAATATTATAATCAGGTTCCATGCTTATAAAACTTTTTAGTTGAGTCTGAGTTCGTTCTCAAGTTTTTGATTGGTCAGATTTGAGCCTTTGGCTCAAATCTGACCAATCAAAAGCTTGAGAACTCAAATCTGACCAATCAAAAGCTTGAGAACGAACTCAGACTCAACTAAAAAGCTTTATAAGCATGGAACCAGAACTGTAGATAAGATGAGTCTTAGGTCTTTTTATATATATTTTCTGTCAAGCCCTAACATGCTGCTTCTCCGAGGCGATTCCAATAAATAGCAGAATGATTGATGATTTGGCTGAGAAATAAAACCCGTTTCTGTTCACTATGGGCTAATTGGACACCACAGACAGTACAGAGAACATGTTTTGGATATTTTCTCCGCCTAAACCTGTCTTCCTACTACTCATTAAAACTCGCCCCTCTGATGTGATTCTAATGAGTAGCAGCAATATAAGGGTTGGTTGAGAAATAAGAGATTTGATAAATCAGTACGAATCTTATCCACAAAGTTGAACTACACTGGTACCGTTCATCTCCGTAGCGCAGATGTATGATGTCATAAAATTTCTGCCGCTGCTATCATTTCGATTTTTATACTCTACTAGTTTCGTTTTCTGATATCGTTTTTATCAAGCATATGCTGTTTGAAAAGAATGTGTATATTTAATTTATGACAAGGTGCTTTCAGTGTGGATAAAGTTTCTATAACCATTCAGTGTATATAGACAAGAGCATTTGGATACAAAATGAATTTGAGCTTGAAACATTATTATGTTACCGAGTATTGACTTAATCATTACTTATGTTTCGCAAAATAGCATGCTTCTTTACGTAAGCATTCTACAGCAATTCATCATCTAAACACACGCCTATGGCGCAACTCTGGAGGTCAAATGTCAGTAGTAAAAAATATCTTGATAAATGTGAGTACGATTATGGCATGTTTCTTGTAAAAACAAGTTACTGTTTTTATTCTGAAATAGATAAAATTTCAAATACTGACAGTCTCTTTGTATGGCGTGGAACCTTATACACAGAGAATCCATCTGTTTGTTTACTCAATAGAAGTGTACGGAAGTGACAGCTAGATATATGTATATCTAAGATGACAACATGTGCCTTGAATATTGAATTTCATGGCATTCATTTAACTGATGCCAGTTAGGAAAACATAGTCACAGCTTGTCCTTCGAAGAATAATGACTGAAGAATTGTCCAGTTATGGTTCTGCTAGTTGTAGCCGATCTAAGAGAACATAGTTGTTAGACTGTATGACTGTATACAGTACTATACACTGATCAGGGTCCATGCTTATAAAGCTTTTAGTTGAGTCTGAGTTTCGTTCTCAAGCTTTTGATTGGTCAAATTTGAGTTCTCAAGCTTTCGATTGGTCAGATTTGAGCCAGAGGCTCAAATCTGACCAATCAAAAGCTTGAGAACGTACTCAGACTCAACTAAAAGTTTTATAAGCAGGGACCCAGGAATGACCGATGTATACATGAGACGTTATGAAATGAACAGAAGACAAATCAATTCAGATGACATAGTATTTGTATGCTGTCTCTAAAGCTGAATTTTAGTTAGAATGGCGAACAGTACCAACTCATAACACTTTCTAAAACCCTTCATATTTCAAATGAAGACATGGACAACAAAATAATTATGATAAAAACATGTCTTAAGTGACCATTAAAATTAGGTCGAAATCTAGGTATTTAAGACAGGTGGTAGCTTAATGCAGGTCGAAAGTTATACTGTATAAATAGTTAAATACTTTGAACCTTTCAGATATATATACATAACGTATAACCCATTACCTAACTTGAGATATTATTTTTTTTATCTTTTATGTGAAACAGGTCGTCGGTGTTTGAAAAGTGACGATATATTCATGGAAAACGAGCATGCATTTTATAGTGAAGCGTAAATAAAGATCGCAGTTCCTTAAATACTTTTGATCATTCAATGGAATAATCTTTTAGTATCTGGTTTCATGTCAAAATCTAATAAACGAAAGTGGAGATTGCAATTCAGTGGATATTATCCATTTCTTGGAATGGGATGTCACAGTTGCTTTTCAATGGACATTGAACATTTCTTGGAATGGAATGTCTCAGTTGTTATGCAAAGAAATTAAATATTTCATGGAGATGGAATGTCAGAGAGTTGCTATTCAATGATTTCTGAACATTTGATGGAATTGAATGTCTAAGTTGCTATTCAATGGTATTAGTTGTTTTCATTTCATGACAAAGCTACAATGATCATTTAATGCTTTTCACCACTTTGCTAGTCGGGATGCCACATTTGCCGTTAAACGTCTGTTATGCTATTTGAAATCGTCTATATCGAGTATAAGTGCCGCACTTGCTTTTAAAGCCGATCATTACATTTTAAGTTGGAGTGCAACAATTGCTATTCATTTCCGTTTATTGCACTTCTAGGTTAAAACACACAGTTACTTTTAGTATATTTGTAACACATCGTGGTGGAATGATGCATTTCGCCTTTTCAGTTTATTTCATTGCATCTCACGATGGAATGCCACATTTACTATTTTGTGCTTTAGATACAATCAATGTTAATTTTCACGGTACTTTCGATGGAGCAATGTAAGGAGGGAAACCAAAATAATAAACAGTATTCTCCAACACCAATGTGTGTACATGTCAATATAGAGTACCAAAATGCCTTTTATTGCACACCCTTCATTGAACAATCCAATGATTGATATTGAATACCTTTTAATACACATTACTGTGGAATGTCGCCATTTTATTTCAGCGTCTTTATTTGTAGATTTAAAAGTGAGTTATGCAATTAGTATTCAATATTTTCATTACATGTACAATGCGGAATGCAATTATGCTTTCAATGTCCCATCTTTATGCATGAATTAAATGTATTTCATTATATTCAAAACAGAGTATTGTTGAAGAATTTGTTTAAAACTTTATCAAGAGCTGTCCATTTTGATGGCTTTTGAAATACTTTCTGCTTCAAACTGCATCACATTTGATATCGCATTTCGAAAATAAAGTTTACGAAATGCGACAATTGTCCCACTTCTAACGCAGTTTGAAAAAAAAGAAATCAACTGCAAAATCTTTTCGAAGAGCACTGTTACAATCTCCAACTGTGGCGTCTAATAGTCCATCATCACATTACGCTAACCCATCTCATTCTGCTAAAACTCTGACCAGTTACAATATTTATTTACACGCGACTCGTCAAAAAAGACGAAACTATTGACCGAATGACAAACAGCTTGGATCCCTAAGTAATTCGGAGTCTCATCTGGATCCAAGCTGTTTGCTAATGTCAGTCAAGCTGCGCTTAACTTGAGAAGAGTTAACGGTAAACCAATCAATCAGGAAACTGCTGCGTGAACAGGAAACCCTAATGCATGTGTTTTCTAGTCCAGCGCCTTACATAACACCGAGGACCCTGGTTATTCAGATAATTGATTCTAACACATATGCAATTAAGTATTACCATGAAATGACAAGTTACTACCGGCCAACAGATGGAAACTGACAAGAAAAGACAAAAGTATTTATTACCGAAATAAATTTGTCAAATGATACTTTAATTAAGACATGGGAGTTTGGCATGCGTCACTGACAATACATATTGCCCTTTTCGCAACTTGTGTATCGAAAATTTATATGAAAATTTATCATAAAATGAACCAGCTGTAACAACGGCTTAACATATCTTTTGTGTAGCGCTGCTGGGACAATTTGTAAAGATAATGGCGGTATTGTTGAAATAGGATCGTATAAATGATCACCAATTGTCTGCTTTTAGTGCTACTAAAAGCGGCGACAGCGACAGCATTTGTCAATAAGAAGGCTCTCATTTCAATTATGTATTACATATGTTATCTTTTGGCCGCAAAACATCACATAGCGACCAGAAAGTACATTACAAATGCAAATATGATGACATAAAGCAAACGGTCAATATCAAGTAACTGATCCGGGAATTCTCATCGACAGTAAGCATAGTGTTGAATAAATAACTGAAATCTCATAATTATGCCATGCGTTTCCGTGTAACTTAGAGAAAGACGATACGCTTGAACAACTTTTTAATATGATAAATAATTCTTGGAACTGTAAAAAACAACATTAAATTATAATCAAAACAGGCTACATTTAAGCCTTTACTTGATGCAGACATACTTTGCGCATTTGCAAACAGAGAAAATCATGATTAGACAGCTCCTATGGTATCTGTCTGGTTACGGCCTGCTCTATATGCTAATAGAATAATATAGATGGCATTATTTCTAAATAAATATTCATCCGCTATAGGGTTTACTCGACGTCTCGTCGGCATGGAAACTATATGGCACTGCTTACTGTAAATTTACCAATTTACTCCCATATTACACAGGTTAATTGGTCCAGCCTGAACAAAACGTTCATTGGTAAATTGTGTGTAAGTGAGGGGAGGGTGTGTGTGTGTGTGTGTGTGTGTGTGGGGGGGGGGGGTCTGCGAAGTAAATACTTTAGTCAGTCTTTTTCAGCAGTGTAGAGCCAGACCAGTGGTCACACAAACACCACATAGTGACTTACCAGGAACTGTACTGTATACCAGGATATTGAATCCCACTTACTCCCGCAATGTCCAATACATGGGACATAGGGAAACATTGTGGATCCATATCACATCATAGAGCTTCTTCAAACAATACATATAGAAAACTTCGAAGTTTCATTTCGGGCGAGTTTACCATTAATAATATGGAGAATATATGGGTTAATGAAATGTGATAAACGGCGTAGAAAAACCAGAAAGACAATTTTCATTTAGACACAACATAAGTACATAAACTCATAATTATTTACTTGAAAAATAGTATCAATGCCGAATTTTAAGATAAATGTCAGAAGGGTTAAAGTTTGCAAAAACTTCTTTAAGTAAACAAATATATTGTTTTTGGCGGGCGGGTGACTTTCACCTGCTTTAAGCAGCCATCTGACAAAACGGATCTAATTTCTGCTGTACCAGAAGTCCGGTTTAGAGGGGGTTTACTGTAGTCGCGGCATGGGAATATAACTACTTGTCTGTTGAACGAAATGGCTTAACCTTTTACCTAATGAATATTCATGTAAGAATAATTCTATTATGCACATTATATTAATATTTATAATAGCATGTTGAAACAGGAAGAATTTTAGATATTTTTTTAACCAAGACAGAAACTGTGGAATCAGACCTATATTATTTAATAAGCAAATTGAGCAAACCTTGATCAAACGGCTTTTACAGGAGCTGTCTGATTTGCGTCTTCTCCGGGTGCAAAGGTGGCTAAAGGCGTCTAATGGTTAACTGAATATATCTGTTCTAGATTGTAATATGACTCTGACCGATGTAACGAGGTATTTCAACCACCAGAGCAGCATGTTGTTCAAATTCTGTACTACCTGTGTCGGCTGGAAACCTGCTGTTACTGTTACTAAGGATCAATATACCATGGGTGTCCATTTTCATAAGGGGTAGTATATATAGTTTTTGTCATAAATATATAGAAGAATGATCGTGACTGATTCTTTCTTTTGTAGAGTGACATGGACAGTGGGGTGCTTTCTACTGTGGGGCTAGCGTCAAGATGAAGGATTCTTACTCTTTTGAACTTTGATACCCAGGGTCCATGCTTATAAAGCTTTTTAGTTGAGTCTGAGTTCGTTCTCAAGCTTTTGATTGGACAGAGTTGAGTTCTCAAGCTTTTGATTGGTCAGATTTGAACCAAAGGCTCAAATCTGACCAATCAAAATCTTGAGAACGAACTCAGACTCAACTAAAAGTTTTATAAGCATGGACCCTGAACTAAAATTTCGGTCCTTCCAAAATGTACAAAACAAAATTTTCTTAAATATGCATATATAGAAACACATATGACAGCTTAATGCAGATCGAAAATAGGAGCTTTCATCATTATATACTTTAGATCTGTATTTAAACTGTGAACTTGACAAATTGTCTAGATTAGAAATGGTATAATTCGAACTTCTGTTATCTAGAAGTAATTTGTATAGTCCCTTGAAGTTCGAGATATCGAAGTTCAATTATAGTTAAAAGATTGGACTAACTATGCAACTGTTTAGTTCAACCCAGTGGCCCATCTTACCAAAGGTCGTACGACCACAAACATAGTAAGTTCTACATTACGACAATCACTACTACACGCAGAGTCGAACTTCTAGTATATGTGCTGCAAGTAACAGTAAAATCATCGTATATTATAACTAACTATACTTTTAGTCGTACGACCAGCCTACAACTCTGTAGCAATCAGATTTATATTATCCCATAAGCAAATAAACCCTGAGCAGACGGTTCCTAGTTAAGCTGTCACGTGTTTTCTAGATTTGCTTGCGTAGTGATACATTTTAGAAAAATCTTATATTGTACATTTCGGAAGGAATGACCTTTTACTTCCAGTAATCCCGAAGTTCAAGTTATCTGAGTTCGAGATATCGAAGTTTAACTGTATATGCGTACATTGTATAGAGATAGACCCACACAATGCCCAGCGTTTATAATTAACTACATTGCCTGAAACTTATTAACCCTTCACTTGCTATTCACGTCAATATACCTACCTGTAAATAGTGAAGACCCAGATGAGACAGCTCCTGCAGGAGCTGTCTCATCAGGGTTTGCACTATTTACAAGTTGATTGTGCAACCAGTGCACTCCAGAGCAGTGATTGCACAGCGAAATACGTGTACACAGTGAAGATATATGTAATTATACAACAGGGCATGGGTAAAGAAGGAGAAATGTATTTTAAAATTCAGCAAGAGAAGGGTTAAGCTATGTAAGCAATACAAGTACATGTATCAACTTCATTTATGTGTAAATAAAAATAGTGATACCATCTTTACCCCTCTTCATTGTTTTTTTTTAATATTTGGCACCATTTTGATAACTTCAATTAAGACTGACTTAGTAGCAAATAGTGTAGACCTGACCTAACTGTCCCACATGAGTTGTTTGATCCGGATATACACTAATTGCCTAAGTTTGTCAGGTCGGAATACTAAGGTACTTTATGTATATCAAGAGCCGATAGATTAATAATTCATTTTAAAGAAAACGATATGTTGGAGAATATTGCACTGAATTGTCATAAAACATTGAGTAGTTAAGGAGATATCTGTTTCTCAAATGATATAGAGTTGAAGTATAACGGAGTCAAGGGGTGTCTAACCGGGTGGTGTTATGCTTGGCAAGAGTTTCAAAACGAAACAGTTTTGAGTTCTTTCACCTAGATAATGAAAACAAAGCAGATCGTGAAAATAAAAAAAGTACATTGAATAAAACATTTTGTACTCATGTTTTCCAAATATATTTTTGCAATGTGTTTCAATGAATACGCATGTTTGAATATGCGCAGATTGCATCCTATTATAGTACAGTATAACCTCTCTTAGCCGGAATTCTAGTAGATAAGAATTTAGATACTTTTAGGCAGGTGGCTGCTTAATGCAGAGTGAAAGTCATGCAGAAAGCTCCTAGAGGAGCTTTCTGCATGACTTTCACCCTGCATTAAGCTGCCACCTGTCTTCAAGACTGATATTCATACTAAATTTAACGGCCGGTTAAGAGAGGTTTTACTGTACCATCATTGGCGCATACACTTATGACGGGACCAAGCACAGGTGTTCAAGGAAACAATACTCACTACCGCTTTCACCAAAATCAAACACTGCACAATAATTCTAAAGGTTGTCATATTTTTTTCACGTCTCTGTTAAACTTGTTTTCAAATAATTAACAAAACCGTGTTGCGTTTAATTCAGACCGAATTATCTCACTAGAGGCAATTATAAAATTGATTGAATAGTCCTAGTTTCGATTTAACAAGCACAGATGAGAGATCGGAGATATTGTAACAATCTCTTTGAAAAGAGTACTTCTCACTTCTTTATGAAAATACTAAACCAATATTTATGAAAGTCGAATTCAAACACTCGATACAAATAATTAGCGAGCATGAGATATTTATACCATGCCTGATTGTTTGATTTGAAGAAGAGTTGGGTTTGAAACACTCTGTAAATGTTTAAACTTTCCTTCTAGTACTATCTTCAAGCATGCTTTCCAACATTTGCTAAAGCTTTTGTCGATGCTTTAGCCCTTGTCTCGCTCTGACAAAAATAAAATTTTAATCAAATTTGGATCTGGTGCAAGTTTGACTACTTCCGATTATATCAAGCTTTTGAGAAACTATTGACTCGGGTGTCAAACAGCTTGGATCCTGATGAGGTTACCCGGCGTCTCATCTGGATCCAAGCTGTTTGCAAATGCAAGTCGGGTCACTAATAGTGGGATAAAGGTTAATTTGTATCACTATGTATAACATGTCTTTCATTGATGGTGCAGCTTGTAAATTTAACATGTGATACCACCGATGGGTGAGAATCAAGCTTCAAGGGTACTTCACATGGAGCTTAAACCTCCCCCTTGGTTTGCAGAACACGTCCTGTTGACAAGCTTAACATTTATCACATAAACACACCAAAGAAAGATATTATACGCTTTAAGGTCTACAAATAGTATATATCTACCATACGTACTAGAAGTACTTACTAAACTATTACTGTACGTACGTTAGATACTTTTACTGTTTGTAGCATAAGAGTACAAAAGCTTTCTTTGGTTTGATTATATAAAAAAAATGTTAAGCTTGTCAGCACTATGTTAGGAAAGAAGAATTGAGAGCTTTGTATGCAGGTGGCTGCTTAATGCTGGGTGAAAGTCGTGTTGAAAACTTCTTCGGGAGTTTTCTGCTTGATTTTCAACCTGAATTAACCCTTCGCTTGCTATTCACGTCAATATACCTACCTGTAAATAGTGAAGACCCAGATGAGGGTCTGCATTATTTACAAGTTGATTGTGCAACCAGTGCACCCCAGAGCAGTGATTGCACAGCGAAATACTTATACACAGTGAAGATATATGTAATTATACAACAGGGCATGGGCAAAGAAGGAGAAATGTGTTTTAAAATTCAGCAAGAGAAGGGTTAATCTGCTACCACTGTATCACTGTCTATATCTAAACATACGTTACCAAAGTACAGCTCTGTTGCAAATCTTATCGTTGTGGTGACACTGATTGAATGACAGATCAATATTTAGCCCTTTCCTTCATACATACACCTTTTTATGTATTCGAAAACAAACAGAGAAGACCCAGATCAGACGCCTCTTAGAAGAGCTGTCTGATCAGGGTCTGCTTTGTTTGCTAATTGAATTTGATATATCTATTGCATTAGTTTCTAAAATGGTTACATTGTCCCAACTTCCATATTTCATTATTTCGTCGATGGATATTCAGTAGGTATTGAAATTTGGAATAAACATATAACTGTAAACGGGTTAATGAAAATGGTATAATGATTGATAGTGTGTGTTTTTGTTTATTAAATTCCATCCGCTTACCTGAGTGGAATACCCCTGTAGTTATTGATAACTTTCAATTGTTCGTACAACTATAATAATACAATTTAATAATTATGTTATGAGTATACAATATTATAGTGACATGTGCATGACGAAAGAAAAATAACACTAAAATATAAAACAACATTATAACTCACGTGCCACGAGTGATGTATTGGCACATAGTATTTAGCATTATCCCTCTGTCTTTATGCATTGCTAACAGTAGATCGATTTGACTTAATTGCAATTAAAACGGAATATCAATAGAAATAAAATGTGCATTTATGATACAATAAATGTTTACTTTTATAGTTAATTGCTTTATGGTGCTATTTTTAGTTTGTATTCATTTAAAACTGCCATCGGATAATATTTTATTGAAAGTATTAATAAACAGTTTGGAGATTTGGAACTACTTTTTTCTATTTCTTTTGCACAATCGCGCATAACGTATTGTATTCATGGTATCTATATAGGGAATGTACACATATCTAGTTTTACGATACATGTACTTGTTATCAATTAAGTAAAAGGCGTATGGGTTGTTATGTAATAAACAAAATTTGCGAACTGTTTTAATTCCTCTTTCTATCTGTTATCGTTTGTCCAAGTAAAACGTGAACACCCCTGTTAGATCCTCCATTTACACCATGGTCCATGTAAGATGCTCCATTTACATACCCGGTTCCCGTGAGATCCTCAATTTACACACCGGCCCAATAGTCATACTAAATACAATATATATATATAGTAAAAACCGTTTTAACCGGACGTTCAAATTCGTGTCAGTGCTGGTCTTTAACCCTTTATTCCATGAATATTCATTTAAGAAATAATGATCTCATGAATATTAAACACTTCAATTGATATAATAGCACATGGATACTAGGAATTTTTGTCCATGACATTTTTGTCCTGCAAGAGCCATCTGATCTGGGTATGTTATGTTTGCAAAAACATAGAAAGGCGTATTTAGGGAGTAAAGGATTAAGACATGCGGCAGCTTAATTCAAGGTGAAAGACGATGTATCAGTCGTTGTCATTCCAAATCAGCTATTTTTAACCCTTTCCCATTTTTCTAGTTTTATATTTTAATTAAAAAAAGTTATTGTTTATAGTGGGTAGAATCATGCATTAATCAGATAAAGGATTGTATTAAACGAATTGAGTCGATCTGCCATTTTACAAGTTTGCGACGCTTGAGATTGTGTGTGTCTTGTATAATGTATATAGCTGTACGTGTACCATGACCATGCGGTGTTAGTAAATTATTGACATTTGCATGACACAGTACAATCCAAAGAAGTCAGATTCTTGATTTTTTTTAAAAGAGGTGGATACTTAATGCAATAAAAAAAAATATGCAGAAAGCTCCTATAACTTTGTGCATTACTTTTGCCTGCATTATGCAACGGCCTGCCTTTACATACTCCTATGTCAATCCATTCCCTCATAGACTATTTTTAGATCCAACCACTTTGAATAAATCTACCGAAAAGGAGCATTTACTAGAGAAAATGGATTTTTTATAATTGTGTAGTTTGAAACCATTGTGATAAATAGAGCATTTGCTCCTGTAGGAGCAAATGCTCTATTTATCACAATGGTTTCATAAAGTGACTTTTACAGAGGCGTAGAAAGGCGTATTTATGGAGGAAAGGGTTAATAAATTGTGGTCGCATTAGAGAGACTGTAGTGTATTTGTATAAATCATACATGCTCTTGTTGTTTGTTACAGCTGTGGTGTAGCTTTGATGTGGCAATTTGCAAACTGTTGCTCACAAGAACTACCCCTTATCCCGCTAACACTTGAGTGATATTTATACAGTTTGGATCTAGATCAGATAACGATTAATTCGATGTCTGATCATGATCCACACTGTTTGACGCCGGATTGGTAGCTACTCAAATGCTTGAAGAATATGTAGCAAGTAGTAATTGTAACCCTTTAACCCTTCGCTTGCTATTCACGTCGATATACCTACCTGTAAATAGTGAAGACCCAGATGAGACAGCTCCTGAAGGAGCTGTCTCATCAGGGTCTGCACTATTTACAAGTTGATTGTGCAACCAGCGCACTCTACAATACCTATACACAGTGAAGATATATGGAATTATACAACAGGACATGTGTAAAGAAGGAGAAATGTATTTTAAAATTCAGCAAGAGAAGGGTTAACCCCCATCTCATCAGGTAAATTCATCCAAATGGATATTTAGAACCCATTAAAGGATTCCTGCAAAAGAAACATACAAGCTTTTGAAAAGTTTTGACATTGACTGAGATATAATACAGTGTAGACCCCGACCAGGGTATACACATGTCCTATGGTTTGGATCGTTGGAGTTTATGGAGTAAACCTTTCCTTCATTCAAGCGCTTTTCTCGTCTTTGCAAACATAGAAGACCCAGCTTAGACGGCTCCTTCTGATCAGGGTATGCTCTGTTTGTGTATGAAGTTGTCTATTCCAAACACTCCCTTGAATATATTACCATATAAATTCAACTCAATGAATAGTTCATGAAGTGATCAATTCATGCATACATGTTCATTAGGGAAAGGGTTAAACAGGCTATTTTTAGACCCAACCTCTTTGAATAAATCTACCGAAAAGGAGCATTTACTAGAGAAACATTTACAATTTTGTAGTTTTGAAACCATTTCCTATGGCCCAAATACTCTTTTTATCACAATTGTTCCAAAAAAGTGACGTTTAGAGAGGCGTCAAACGAAGCGTCAATGTGAGGGAATGTGTTAAGCAGACCATGTTTCCAGCAGGACCAATGTAAAGATTCACAGTTACTACGACATACAATAAAACCTCCCTATAACAGCCACTAAATTGTGTTAATTAGTTGGTATTTAGGGCGGGTGGCTGCTTAAAGCAAGGTGAAAGTGTTTTACTTTCGCCTTGCTTTAAGCTGCCACCTGCCTTTAACACAAAATATTTGCTGTAATTTAGTGGTCGTTATAGAGAGGTTTTACTGTACACGCATTTTCTGGGACCACACTCTAACGCCATAGCTATATGTGTGATATATGATACTTTCGGTAACTGTTACCTGGTCAAATATGTACATTAGTTTCTTTCTCTGATATCATCAAGGTGGTTAAGCATTTTGTACTTGTTTTATTACCGGCAAAATCGCCATTGCTGGAAGAGTCTGCTTTGAAGTGAGCAAGATGTTACGGATGCGATCGCACATTATGGTTCTAACAAATATTGAGCAACATAGCAGTATTGATTGTACAGTCACACCCTCTAAACACAGGGCTTTTTACAAAGATTTAGACATGTGGCTGCTCCATGAATATTCAAGTAAGAAATAATGACGTCATGGATATCAATTAGATTAATTTGCTATAATAGCACATGGACACATGCATTTTTGGTCATAGCAGAAAGTGTAGAATCAAAGTTATATAACTTTGTAAGCAAACAGAGCAGACCCTGATCAGACGGACCCTATAGGAGCCAACTGATCTGGGCCTACTCTGTTTCCAAAGGCGTAGAAATAGGTATTTGTGGAGTAAAGTGTTAAAGGAGCTGATATGAAATCATGACCAGTGGTGAAATAAAAGTAAGAAATGAAAGTACACGTACATGTCTATGTTTGGAAACATCTCGACTCAAAGAACCTAAGGTGATATCATGAAGAGACAAATCCCTTTACAATGATTTGTAAGTTACAGGCATATATAGGCGAGTTATGGTACCGAACCCGAATTAATTTGCTAATTTTATATTTCCCGCGTATTGTTGTATCTTAGACTACATTAACCCTTCTCTTGCTGAATTTTAAAATGCATTTCTCCTTCTTTACCCAGGCCCTGTTGTATAATTACATATATCGTCACTGTGTACAAGTATTGCGCTGTGCAATCACTGCTGTGGAGTGCACTGGTTGCACAATCAACTTGTAAATAGTGCAGACCCTGATGAGACAGCTCCTGCAGGAGCTGTCTCATCTGGGTCTACACTATTTACAGGTAGGTATATCGACGTGAATAGCAAGCGAAGGGTTAAAACGTTAGTATGCAGTGTCTTCTGTAACGAGAACGATGTTCCGATATAGGCAATAGTATAAGTGGAGATAGTGACGAATACTGGTGCCGAAGAATACAACGAATACTGTTTTAAATATAACATAATATAGCATCGAACTTTACAGTTCAATTCTTTTCACTCGTTCAACATGTATTGAAGACTCTGAGGATAGGCACACAATAAACATTCGGTATGTTTAGGTTACGGTAAGTCGTGCACAACTTTTAACCCAGTGAATATTCATATATGAAATAGTGACACCATGGGTATTAATTATATTTTATAATAGAACATGAACACAGGAGTTTTGGACTGTTGCCATTGCATAAGTAGATAATTAGGTGCTATCTGATAGGGGTCTACTCTGTTTGTAAGGTTTAAAACGGAGGGATTATCATGTGCAGGGTAACTGATAATCATATTCTCTCATTCTGAAAATCCGACAAAGCAATGGATACAAACTTAATGCATATGAAATATACAAGGAGTATGCAAGTTTACACTTTCCTTCATATAAACACTCTTTTCTGCATTTGCAAACAGAGTAGACCTATAGGAGCCGTCTAATCAGGGTCTGCTCTGTTTGCTAATGGAATTTGATAGATCTGTTTCTTTACTTTGTAAAATTGCTACAATATTCCACATTTCATTAGAACTATTTTGTTCATGAATACTCAGTATGTATTGAAATTTGGAATAAATATAGAACATGGAAAGGGTTATTACTATTTTATCATGCAACGTCACGAAATACAGTCACTTCCTACTAGCATAATATTTTCCACGTCGGCGCTGTATTTTGTGAGGTACAGTGCATGTGTACTGACCCGACTGGAATGCAAGTTTGGTTCAGCCAATAGGAGGAAAACAGAAGGAAGAAAAAGGCATAATTAAACATAAACATCAAATTAACACATTTTCTCACCTTTGTCTCAACTATCTGTCCATATAAAAGGATTAAATCAAGTTGTTTTTGTTGTAAAAGTCGATGACGTCACTGCATGCCAACATGACGTCACGTAATTCGTACTTGCATGTATTTTCATCCAGGGGACGAAACCGCTTTAGCAATCTTTCTATTTCTTCCATTTTTCTTGGTGTTGCATGATAAATAAGAATTACTATGCTAGTAGGTTGGAAGTTCAGCTGTATTTTGGTGAGTTAGAAAAGTTGTTAAATGCGAGCCTTGGCGAGCATTTAACTACTTTTCTGACGAGCCAAAATACAGCTGAACTTCCAACCTACTAGCATAGTAATTCTTTTATCATGCAACTCCAAGAAAAAAGGAGAAAATGAAGAAAAAGAAAGATTTCTAAAGCGGTTTCGTCCATTGAATGAAAATACATGCAAGTACGTATTACGTGACGTCATGTTGGCATGCAGTGACGTCATCGACTTTAACAACATAAACAAACTTGATTTAATCCTTTTATATGGACAAATAGTTGAGACAAAGGTGAGCAAATATGTTAATTTGATGTTTATGTTTAATAATGCCTTTTTCGTCCTTCTGTTTTCCTCCTATTGGCTGAACCAAACTTGCATTCCAGTCGGGTCAGTACACATGCACTATACCTCACAAAATACAGCGTCGACGTGGAAAATATTATGCTAGTAGGAAGTGACTGTAGTTCGTGACGTTGCATGATAAAAGAATTTATCATGCAACGTCACGAAATACAGTCACTTCCTACTAGCATAATATTTTCCACGTCGACGCTGTATTTTGTGAGGTATAGTGCATGTGTACTGACCCGACTGGAATGCAAGTTTGGTTCAGCCAATAGGAGGAAAACAGAAGGACGAAAAAGGCATTATTAAACATAAACATCAAATTAACATATTTGCTCACCTTTGTCTCAACTATTTGTCCATACAAAAGGATTAAATCAAGTGTGTTTATGTTGTAAAAGTCGATGACGTCACTGCATGCCAACATGACGTCACGTAATACGTACTTGCATGTATTTTCATTCAGGGGACGAAACCGCTTTAGCATTCTTTCTTTTTCTTCATTTTCTCCTTTTTTCTTGGAGTTGCATGATAAAAGAATTACTATGCTAGTAGTTTGGAAGTTCAGCTGTATTTTGGCTCGTCAGAAAAGTAGTTAAATGCTCGCCAAGGCTCGCATTTAACAACTTTTCTAACTCACCAAAATACAGCTGAACTTCCAAACTACTAGCATAGTAATTCTTATTACTATGCTAGTAGTTTGGAAGTTCAGCTGTATTTTGGCTCGTCAGAAAAGTAGTTAAATGCCCGCCAAGGCTCGCATTTAACAACTTTTCCAACTCGCCAAAATACAGCTGAACTTCCAAACTACTAGCATAGTAATTCTTATAACCCTTCGCTTGCTATTCACGTCAATATACGTACCTGTAAATAGTGAAGACCCAGATGAGACAGCTCCTGCAGGAGCTGTCTCATCAGGGTCTGCACTATTTACAAGTTGATTGTGCAACCAGTGCACTCCACAGCAGTGATTGCACAGCGAAATACTTATACAACAGGGCATGGGTAAAGAAGGAGAAATGTATTTTAAAATTCAGCAAGCGAAGGGTTAATTAGCTCATTGGCTGGATCTGATACACAATTACGTTATTTATCTCGTCCCTAATAGAAACTCGTACTTATATAATCTTACTAAAAGTATTGTGTTGGTTTCGTTTTAACCCATTCCTCCATAGGCTATTTTTAGAACCATCCTCTTTGAATGAATCTACCGAAAAGGAGCATTTACTACAGAAAAGGAAAACTTTAGAATTGTGTAATTTTGAAACTATTGTGATAAATAGAGCATTTTCTCCTATGGAGCAAGCGCTCTATTTATCACAATGGTTTCAAAAGTGACTTTTACAGAGGCGTATTTATGGAGTAAAGGGTTAATTATTTAAGTGATAGAGGTGCATTTTGACGCCTTAGAAAATAGATTATACCCAGATAAGATCGCTCCTGTAGGAATCGTCTTATCGGGGTCTGCTCTGTTTGCTAATGGACTAGTACTACTCAGATTCTATAGTTTCTGCTAACGCCACAGAATCCTATGTGCTTATGCAATTACAGTAAAACCCCGCTAATGCAATGCGACCACCTAAAAGAGGTATAATTCTGGGTGCTAGATGCAGGTGGTAGCTTAATGCAGGACAAAAGTAATGAAAGGAGCTTTCTGTATTACTTTTGCCCTGCATTAAGCAACCACCTGCCAATAAAGACACCCATGTTTATTCATTAAGTGGTCGCATTAGAGGGGTTCTACTGTATATACAATTCATTCAATAAATATTCATAGAATGAAGTTTGAATACATATTTTTCTCCAGCAGACTAAATAAAATGAATATAACTCGATCCTAAATGAAGATAATAATGAAATATTAAACAATTAATAAATAAATAAGCATATAAATCAAAGAAAAGATGGGTGGTTTTGTCATTTTATTAGCCTATTTAATGTTCAGTCACATTTTGATGTGAAATAAATAATCTAATCATTAACTTTCTGCAGTATACGTTGACATAGAACTGACATATTGCTGTTGTCATTTTGACATATTTGTTGACCGATGCCTTTCGTATGTCGTGAATTTTAAAATTGAATGAAAAATGAATTCAAGTACAAAAACGTAAAGCAAACCCGTGTTAACTCTTCGCTTGCTATTCACGTCAATATACCTACCTGTAAATAGTGAAGACCCAGATGAGACAGCTCCTGCAGGAGCTGTCTCATCAGGATCTGCACTATTTACAAGTTGATTGTGCAATCAGTGCACCCCACAGCAGTGATTGCACAGAGAAATAATTGTAGATAGTGAATATATATGTAATCATATCACAGGGCATGGGTAAAGAAGGAGAAATGTGTTTTAAAATTCTGCAAGAGAAGGGTTAACATAAACCCGTTTTCGGAGACGCAGTAACAGTAAGGATTACAATAAGGCCATTAGGCGTTGTCCCATTGATATGACTGCAGTGTCATATCAACTGTTTATCGCCATAATAAACTTAAATCAAGTCTTAACCCTTTCCCTGTTAAACATTCATGTAAGAAATAATATCATCATGAATACATAAATATGTATTTCCTGAAATTTTATAATGGCATATGTACACATGAAAGTTTGGTATTAGCAGAAACTGTAGAGTCAAGATCTGTTATAATTTGTGAAAGCAAACGGAGCAGACCTTGATCACACAGTTCCTATAGGAGCAGTCTGATCTGGGTCTACTATGCGTTCAAATGTGTTAAAAGGTGTTTATATGAAGGAAAGGTTAAAAGAAGCACGTGAGTATACAGTAGACCCCGCTCTAAAGCCAACAACCAGAAAGGAGGTCATATCATGGATATAAAAATGTAGGTGGTTGCTTAATGCAGGACGAAAGGTATACGGAAAGCACATGGAGGAGCTTTTGTCCCGCATCTAGCAACCACCGATGTTTAACTATTTCGCTGCCAATGTCGCATCTATGATTACCTATGCAAACGGGTTGGATCCAGATGAGACGCCGTGTAACTCGGCGTCTCATCATGACCGAAACTGCTTGTTATTGTGACTATTTTTTTTAAAACAAATGAAGAAAAGTAAAAAATGAAAATTATAGAAGACGACAAAGTTTGCAGACGACACATTTGGCAGTGAAATAAAGCTATGTTCATTCAGAAAGTAGTTGCTTTAGCGGAGCTTTACTGTGAATTAAAAAGAGAGAGGACGTCTGTTTTCTGGAACATATTAGAATTTCATTCATTCGAAAGGGGAGTCTGCCTTTTACGATAAAATGTATCAAAGTAATGAAGGGATAATTTATATTCAGATATTACTTATCCATTGTAAAGTTATGTCACTTTATCCTAGGTATCATAGTTTCATCGTTAACCCGAAACTGGTAAAGTGACATCGCATTTTAATTATTCTCATGAAAATTACACACGAACTTTATCTCTTGTATATTTTAACCGCTGCCCTGATGTTAACATGAACTGATGACAACCTAAGCGAACAGTAGATTTGGGTAACTCGGCGTCTCATCAAGATCCAAACAGTTTAACACTGTAATGGCAAAGTCTGTAGAAAATTGGACATACATATGCGGAGGTCCGGATAAGATGCGTGAATTTAAACATTTTCAAGAATAAATCCTTTATTTCTCCACTAAACCCTACATTGTGACCACTCTTTAAAATCGTCCCGAAGAGACGATTTTAAAGAGTGGTCACAGTATAGTGTTTGATGGAGAAATGGCGGTTTTAGTATTTGGGTACGCACCTTTATTTTTAAAACGTGAAGACAAAACAATTGCTAAGCAAGCTGAAGGTTGAATCGTCATGGAATCACTTTCAATCCCATTAACTATTTCACTGCCACGTATTGCCATTTACAAAAAAACATTTGATGGTAAAATGCATTTCATAGCTCTCTTATCATGGCCCGTTTCAAATAAGATCGTAAGACTGAAAATTCATCATAAGTTCTAACATACGACGATCGCAACTAGAAGCTGCCGTCGTCGTATGTAAGACCTCACACTGATTTCTGTCGTACGGAGTTAGCCTTAGCCCTTTCCTCCATAAATACGCCTTTCTATGCCTCTGTAATAGTCATTTCTTGAAACCATTGTGATAAATAGAGCATTTGCTCCATAGGAGCAAATGCTCTATTTATCACAATGGTTTCAATACTACATAATTCTAACATTTTCCTTTTCTCTAGTAAATGCTCCTTTTGGGTAGATTCATTCAAAGGGGTTGGGTATAAAAATAGCCTATGGAGGAAAGGGTTAATTGCTACACATTAGAATGTGCGATAATTTCGACTATCTGGGCAGTAGCGATTGTCTTAAAATTATGTCTTAGGATTCTATTGGTCATACGATCGTTAGTAAAACGGTCCCCGGTACTGTTGGCTTCACAAATAACTTGCAAAGGCCCAATATACTCTCTGTAGAAACATCCCTTTAAATGAAAATTGGATTGGTCCATGATACAAAATTTGATGGGGCCAATTAGAAACTGAGGCATATACAAATGTACATGATTTTATGTGACGCTAAAACGGGATGATATATTTTGTAATCATTTGCTTTTGACGTCCAAAGATATAGACTTATGTTTGTGTTTATGTCATGGGGATACCATATATCTGTGTAACTTCATAAACAAAAAGATAAGACCTCGATCAGACAGCTCCTGTAGGAGCCATCTTATATGGGTCTACTCTGTTTGCAAATGTCTCTCTATGAAGTAAAGGGTTAAATGGTCTATTTCTTGAAAATTGAAAATGAATTTAAATTGCAATGGGCTAGGTTAAATGTCCTTAAAACTGTTCAGCCACTGGCATATGTGGGTTATGATTTGGTTTACATTGCATATCAATAAAGCCTTAATGAACACTTGTTTGAAATATGTCCGACGTTGAACAAAGGAAAACATTTCAATGTTCACAAGAAAGGGCGTTGTGATAAATTAGTTTTTAGGAATCATCTTTATGTTTGCGTCTTTCGGTATTGAAGTCATGATCGGCCCAAATCATGCGAAAAGTCCATCATAAATCTTATTGAACTTTGATCGAAATGAACATGAATATTTGCAAGCAGCTTGGATCAGGATGAGGTATTGAGTAAGCCCATGTCCGCCCAGAATCCACACTGACATTCTGCGTATTGTTCCAACAAAAGCAATTTGACTATATTTTTTTTGTGATATATTCAGCACACTGTTTATTTGTTCAGACGTTAGTTACTTAAAGGGGCAAAGGGTAAATATGTGTCCATCTGACGTACAGTAAACACCCCTCCAAAGAGACCGCATTATGAATAGCAATATACAAACATGTCTTTATAAGCAGGAGGTTGCTCAAGGCAGGACGAAAGTAATTCAGAAAACTCATGCAGGAGCTTTCTGCATAACTTTCGTCCTACATTTAGCGACCACCTGTCTTTAGGAGAATCATTAGGTGGTCATTGGGTGGTCGCTTAATAGGGGTTCTATTGTACTTCTCAACGAGATCAAACGTGTACTAAGTGAAGCAAGACTATCAATATGGGTTCCAACACAAAGCCAAGAGCCATTTCGATATCCGTAATAGGCAATTTGTTGATAGCTTGTGTCCTGCGAGCTGCTTTGAAAAAACCCCTTTCACTGCCAAGTATTGTCGTCTGTAAAATGTGTCGTCTGCTTCAATTTTCATTTCCCTTTTTTTTTTAATTTTAGTTTATAAACAGTAGTTACCGTTATACACAGTTTGGATCCCGATAAGACTCTGAACCAATTGACGTCTCACCTGGATCCAATTTGGTTGAAAATGTAATGACAGTTCCATCATCGGCAGTGAAAAAGATAAAACAATATGGCCAAAATGGCCATTTCTGTGAAAGAGTCACGATTGCCATTATTATCAACTGTAGAATGGATGTTTTCTCTTCTGTATTTGTAAAAGATATGTTAATGCGTTCCCCAACAAATGGAATTGAAAAGAAAAAAGTAAATATACAGTAAAACCTGTATTAAGCGGCCTTCAAAAAGAAATCTAATTATGGATCTGTAAGACAGACCTTAGCTTAATGCAGGGCAACAAATAATGCAGTTACTACCCTGAGTTACCTTTACCATGCATTAATCAACCACCTACTGTGTAACACTTATATGTTTAAAAAATGAATGCTCGCTTAGGACAGGCTCTACTGTATCTGTGAATAAAGTAGAGTAAAACCTCTCTATAACGGCCACTGAATTGTGTTAATTAGTTGTCATTTAGGGCAGGTGGCTGCTTAAAGCAAGGTTAAACCTTGCTTTTAGCAGCCACCTGCCTCTAACACTAAATACTTGATGTAATTTAGTGGCCGTTATAGAGAGGTTTTATTGTAATCAGCATGATAGGATAGGTAAGTCTATATTTTATTGTAACACGCCGGCGACTCAACTTGTGTTCGGAAACACTTTAACCCTTAATCGCGTGAATAGTCATGAACAAAATAATGACATAATAAATATTCAACAGTTGAATTTAAATTATGACCCAATGAAACATACATGGCCAAGGCAGAAACTTGAAGAATCAGACCTGTATAATTACATAAAAACATAAGTCTGGTCAGAGGGGCCGTCTGGTTTGGGGCTACTATGTTTGCAAAGGGACCAATATGCGTCTCTGTCAGATACAAGGTCAAAACCTCCCACAAACTCCATGTTCATACCTAGATTTTCCATTGCATCTGAGACGATTTTATCGTCCCTGGTATACGTCCATAGATTTTCTCCTTGTTGACACGTTTCCGTTTTTGTCGTCACAGTGAAATCAACGGTTCTATCTGAGATCAAGTCACGGACACTAGCAAACTGGCAATCCTTACAATGTTAAATCTTCGCCTACTAACCATGACCTAAATTAAATTTTAAAACAGATTGGATCCTGATTATAAGCCTAGTCACTCGGCGTTTCATTAGGATTCATGCTTTTTAACACTCAGTCAATAATTTCTCAAAAGCTTGATCGAACAGGATATCCAAATTTGAGGAGACAATAGCTGTTTTCACAGCAGGAAAAGAGTTTTTAGCTTGAAAATTATGTCTTTTTGATTACCAGTGTCCATTTCATATTCAGATGAATGCGCCATTCTAAAGTTGTGTCTCTTCAGTCCTTTGGATGCGGGGAACCAATATACTGGTCTTTGTAAACAGTGTACACCTAGATCAAAGGGCTCCCCGACGAACCATCTGACCAGAGTATGCACTGTTTGTCATTCAAACCCTCTCGCGAATTTTACCCTTTCAAACTGAATGGACTCCATCGTTAAACAATGGTGGATAGATCCACTTTTGAAAAATACGACATTCCAATGATTGAAGCGGACAGTAGGAGTCAGTTAGATTCGTATAAATCATACCAATCTGGAGCGGCAGATATTGAAATTGTAATATACATGTAGTTTAATATGGAGTATTTGAAGCTGTAATCAGACTCTATAGTGTTACATTTATCGTAATATCATGGGATATATTAACCCTTTCAACGCTGAATTATAAGAGTAGAATAGTGTTAACCCTTCTCTTGCTGAATTTTAAAATACATTTCTCCTTCTTTACCCATGCCCTGTTGTATAATTACATATATCTTCACTGTGTATACGTATTTCACTTCACTGTGCAATCACTGCTGTGGAGTGCACTGGTTGCACAATCAATTTGTAAATAGTGCAGACCCTGATGAGACAGCTCCTGCAGGAGCTGTCTCATCTGGGTCTTCACTATTTACAGGTACGTATATTGACGTGAATAGCAAGCGAAGGGTAATGCCTTAACTATAGACATACGCATTTCTACGATTTTGCAAACAGAGTAGACCCCTGTAGGAACCGTCTGATCAAGGTCTGCTCTATTTGCTTATGGTATAATGGTCTGCTCTATTTGCTTATGGTATAATATACACACACAATTTCTCTCATGGCAAACACTTTATGTGGTCATGTGCCATTCTAGAATTAATCTAATTCATATTCATGATGTGATTATTTATTACATGAATATACATGGAGTAAAGGGTTAAATCAGTGATTAAACTATGGAGTCAATTCAGTATGAAAGGCTTAAACTTGTTAGAGAACTTTGAATGACAAGCAATGCAGTCCCTTATCAGAGGGCTCCTCTAGGGACGTTCTAATCTGGGTCTACGCTGATTGCAAATGACAGTGCACAAGTATCCTGCACAAGTATCATTACCACTACACAAAGGTTTCATTCGAAACTTACATAAACACACTACAAACTGGACATTAAATTAAGTGGCATCGCCGGTCTTTAAGTGATGATTGCTGCTGGACCCAGGGTAAAAGTCATGATGCAGATAGTTTCTAAAGTAGCTTTCTGAAATCTACAATCAATGAAAGGCAATTAAAAATGTAATGGCGGGTATAAGAAAGGACGGAAGATGTAACAGAGTACGTAACAGGTTTTAGCCCACCAGGACCAAATGTAAAAGGTTTTGGATCGCCCTGTGCCCGTTGTGTCGGGTACCGTCAACTTTCCTTTGAACGACCGACATCTGCGAAACCGCTAAATGAATTATTTCAAAGGAATGATCTTTCAAAGTTGTATAAATCCTTCTGATCCGCCACATAAATAGGTCACAGGAACTGAAATAGATGTTAGCAAGTTAGCAACCATTTCCTAAAACAACATCTAACGCGATGAACGGATTTTGAACGCTGAACGGATTTTGACTAAAATACTCCGGAATAATAACCCTTGGGCAATCCTCAATTCTCGTTATATATAAACGAGTTCAGTCCGCTGCACAAGCAGGTCTTATGAGTTAAAGTGATGGTGTCCACTTGCATCGTGTTTCAAAAAGTCCTAAAAATACATAAATCGTTTGTTTATATGGAGAAAAAAAGTATACCGCAAGAAAACAAAATCAATAAAAGCTGAAAAAGATAAAACGTTCATGTGTTTGACCTGATAGTATTCGCCATGTATTAGTATTTAACCGGGGTGCGTTTTAGTTTTGTAATTGTTGGACGACATAAACCGATACTATTTTGTTGCAGAACAACAAGATTAAAGTATCGACTATAATGGTTTATTTTGTACCACAGTGGCATGTTTCATTATATCTTCAAATTGACACTCATTATAAAAACAATTGAACGTAACAAGTAGATCTACCTACATGTATTTTATGATGCATCAAGGAGCTTTCTGTATAACTGTCGTCCAGAATTAAACCATTCTCTCATGTTGACGACTTTTGACGACTCTGTAAAAGTCACTTTGTGAAACCATTGTGATAAACAGAGCATTTGCTCCTATAGGAGCAAATGCTCTATTTATCACAATGGTTTCAAACTACAAAATTCTAAAATGTCCCTTTTCTCTAGTTAATGCTCCTTTTCGGTTGATTTATTCAAAGAGGTTGTATCTAAAAATAGCCTATGAGGTAATGGGTTAAACTACCACCTGTCTTACATCGAAGCAATAACCTTATGTTGGTGGTCGCTGCTGATAGGTCTTACTGTAGGTATTGTCATTTGCAATGTAAGTAAATAATGAAGCAATAAACATTTAATAAATCTACATTTGCACGCCTTTACAAAAATGAAGAAATCTGAAATTTCATCAACTCGCTAGTCAGTAAAACCGCTCTAAACCGGCTGTTCAATTTGGTATAAATGTCGGTATTTGATACAGATGGCAGCTTAATGCAGGGTGAAAATCTAAGGTGAAAGTCCTCTAGGAGATTTCTGAATGATTTTCACCCTGCATTAAGCAGCCACCTGCCTAAAAGTATCTATATTCTTCTCTACTATAATTCCGGTTTATAGAGGTTTTACTGTACATGCGTACATGGGTATTATGTAATTAAATAACACGACAGTAAACCATGACATGTCCATGTATTATTGACCGCTGTGCTTGTGTGTGAGTTCATTTTCGAATATCTAACAGATCAGATTATGAATTAAATTAAAATTCCTACCAATCAGATTAACATCATCGATAAGGAGCGAAGTTTAACCTTTTAGCCTGCTAAGCAAATCATTTTTACAGATTTTTTCACCTACTACATTTTCAAAATTCACGCTATAATCAATTTGTCTACCAAAATGAAATCAGGCTGTCAAACAGTTTGGATCCTGATGAGACGCCGAGTTCTTCGGCGTCTCATCTGGATCCAAACTGTTTGCATAGGTGTTCACTCATCCGCCCATAGCAGGCTAAAGGTTAAACATTAAAACCTTCATTTAAATGGTAACCCATCTTTAGAGTTGTCTCGAGGAGACGGTTCTAGAGGGGGTCACAACATAGGGTTGGATGGAGAAATGAGGGAGTTAGTCTTGAAAAAGTACGCACTTACATTGCCTATGCTTCTGATAAGATTCTTGAGAACATATGGTTTGGTGGAGAAATGACAATGTTTGTATGTTAGTACGCACACTCATCTATTGCCCTGGATGAGACGACGATAAATTCGATGTCTCATCAGAATGGATAGGTTTAACAACATGACTGCTTATTTTAGAAGAAAGGGAATGACAGTCTCTTCGAAATCTGAATTAGAAAATATTCTAGATATATGTTAAAAAATATGTGAGTCGGATGCCCATGAATCATTCGCATTACAATTGCAAGCAGATGCAATCCATTATGGCCCTTTAGTTAAAACTCTCGTTATGTGTACAGTAAAACCCAACTAAACCGGAATTCGATTAGGGAAGAATTTAGAAACTTTTAGGAAATTGAATGCTTAATGCAGGTTGAAGGCCATGCATAAAGCTTCAAGAGGGGCTTTCTGTATGACTTTCACCCTGCATTAAGCTACCACCTGTCTCCAAGACTGATATTTTTAGTAAGTTGAAAAACTGGTTTATAATGGGTTTACTAATAGCTGATTTGGAGGATGCTCATGTCATTCTGACTTGTAATTAAGCACATCCACATGGCAGGACACCATTCACACTGTACAGACTTATGTTGGAGCCATTTAACCCTTTCCCTGTTCTATATTTATTCCAAATTTCAATACCCACTGAATATTCATGGACAGAATAGTTATAATGAAATATAAAAGGTGGAATATTGTTGTCATTTTAGAAAGTAAAATATCACACCTTTAAACTTCCATAAGGAAACAGAGCAGACCCTGATTAGATGGCTTCTATTGGAGCCTTCTGATCTGGGGCTATTCTGCAAATGCGCGAAAACACGTTTATATGAAGGAAAGTGTTAACTGTTTGCACGTAAGTGACGCGCTTGTGATTAGCTATGCAAACAGTATGGATCCAGATGACTCACCGAATAAATGGGTGAATCAATATATAGACTGTTTGACACTTTGGACTGCATTTTGAAGTGAAACAAAAGAAAAAAAAAGTTTTTCAGCAGACGATAATGTTTTACAGACCACGATTATTTGGTGAGCAAATAGTAAAATACAGTAAAACCTCTCTATAACGGCCACTAAATTGTGTTAATTGTTTAGTATTTAGGGCAGGTGGCTGCTTAAAGCAAGGTGAATGTAAAACAGAACGCTCCTTTAGGAGCGTTTTGTTTTACTTTCACCTTGCTTTAAGCAGCCATCTGTCTTTAACACAATATAATTGATGTAATTTAGTGGCCATTGTAGAGAGGTTTTACTGTAGTAAAATGGTCACGTCAGACGGACTACAGTAGAACCTGTCTTGAGCGGTCAGTCATTTATTGAATATAGGAGTCTGAAAAGCATGCGGTCGCTAAATGCAGGACACAAGTAATGCAGAAAGCACCACTTTTCACCTGTATTAAGCTACCACCTGCTTTACAGACCCATAATTAAACTTCTTTTTATGGTCGCTTTAAGACGGGTTCTACTGTAACTTCATAATCAGATGCAAAACCCTTTTAATTTTCTGGACACATTTTGACGATTCTTTGTGCACATTTGTGACGAAAGCCCGTTATCATAATTATAATATATCTTCTCTAGCTCTCTATGCGAAAAAATGAATGATTACAGATTAAAATGAATAAGTAGTGACTAAAATTGTTGAGACATTAGTCAACTAACGTTGGTTTGTTAAAGCTTCCTTCTTTTCTTTGTGAAGTCCGTCGCCAATGTTAGGCTGCAATCTGTATATCTAACTACTATTATTATTTCACATAGACGCTCAACAACGAATGCATCTACCTATCATTAAACAGCGACCAGAAGATACTAGAGACTAGTTTAACCCTTACAACGCTCAATGTTCAAATGGACTATTCCAAAATTCAAACAGATCAAACTTACGGTGAACATTAAGGTTTTTTCTGAAGAAAGGTGTTACATGACAAACAGTACCTACCCTGATGAGATGGCTCCTCTAGGGGCCCTCTCACATAGGTCTACACCGTTTGCAAAGGACATTAGCGACTTGTGTTGCGCACGGTAGATTTTCTTCGTGTTAACCCTTTCCCTCATTCAAACGTGCTTTCACGCATCTGCAAACAGAGTAGACCCAGATCAGACAGCTCCTATAGGAGCCGTCTGATCAGGGTCTGCTCTGTTTGCTAATGGAATTTGATAGATCTGTTTCTTTAATTTCTAAAATGGCTACAATGTTGTACCTTCCACATTTCGATGTAACTATTTTGTCCATGAATATTCAGTAGGTATTGACGTTTGTAATAAACATAGAACAGGGAAAGGGTTAACCATTTACTCCATGAATATTCATGTAAAAATAATGACATCTTTATGAATAACATTAATATATATAATGGCATATATACACAATTGTTTTGACCACGGCAGAAACTGCAGAATATTGATATAATTGCAAATGCAATCAGAGCAGACCCAGATCAGATTGCTCCTACAAACTCTGTTTGCAAAGACGTTAAACACATTTGCATGGAACAAAGGGTTAATTTGTCCCCCTTTTTTTTTTATTCCAATGAGCACTGTCTCAGATATAATTTGCTTTTTAATCCTTTCCCTGTTCTATATCTAGGCCAATTTTCAGTACCTACTGAGTATTCATTAACACATTTGTTATAAAGAATTCTTGAAGGTGGAACATTGTAGACATTTTAGAAAGTAAAGAAACAGATCTATCAAATTCTAATAGCAAACAGAGTAGACCCTGATCAGACGGCTCCTAGAGGAGCCGTCTGATCTGGGTCTACTCTGTTTGCAAATGCGTGAAAACACGATTGTATGAGGGAAAGGGTTAAGAATATTGTGTATGTGGCTTTTGTTTCTTGTTTGACTTACCTGCTCTCTGACGCTAAACAAATACATACGTGGGCACTAGGCAACGTTAATAACCTCTAGCATGCTGAGGAAACTTTCGTCGGCAGAAAATGTTATCGACATCAGTTGTCACAGTTGATTTATAATGCATTTCCTTTCAACAACAAGGTCAGAGTATCAGACAGTATGGGTCCTGATTAGACGCCGAGTTACTTGGCGTCTCATCTGGATCAAAATTGTTGGCATAGGTAATCACTCACCCGCCCGCTGCATGCTACAGGTCAGATAAGATATCCAATACGACTTTTTCAGAATATGAAGGCAAATATAATATCGACCATTAATTGGACTGCGTTTGAAATACATATCTATGCCATGACATTCCGACATTTTAAAAAGTGGTATCGAAAGTTTGACAAAGATTAATTTAATAGTTTTAGAGGCGTTATGTTGCTTTACAGATACTATCAGAAGAAATGTGAGGAATTAATGTAAACACTGAATGATAGATCGATATTTCATCGAATATTTAATAACAGTTTGCGCTCAACAATTGTCCATCACTTTACCGCAATGCTGGCACTTCACAGACTCCATTTTATAATTTGACATAGTGTGACAAGATGTTAACAATAGTCTGTATTCGTTGTTCTGTTTTGGGATGGCTGTCTGTTTGTTTAGGATGTTTTGTCTTCGCTTCTCTCAGATTATAATCACCTGACAGTCGCCAGAATACAAAACGCATTAATTTCCTTCGACACGATTTCACAATTAAACTTTCAGATGTGTTTATACAATAACAATGCCTCCATCTTTTAGAGTGCTGCTTGTAACACTATTTTCTTTTGTTAATAGTGTTGCTCCAGATCGGATGCTCGCAGACGCTATGATGATCATTCACTAGTACAGTTGCCTCTAAATTCTAATAATACATTCTAGGATTCTGTGTTGAAACTCGAATAAGCTATATTAGCTTTAAAATATATCGGACAAACTGATCAAGCATATCAAAGTCTAACCAATCTATGGGCTAATTTGTGATACACTTCGGTAACAGTTTTAATCCAGATGTAACACTATGCGACTCAGTGTCTCATCAGTATCCAAACTAGATCCGTTTCATCGTGCTTTAAGAAAAGAATAAAAAAAATAGAATAAAGCCAGACACGGCAGTCGATAATCTGAGTAGTGTTAACGATTAGGAAAGTAAATCAGAGTTAATCGAGAAACGGAAACAATTAACTGAACACTGAAACTGGGAAAAGACAAACAGTAAACTTGATATACCTCAAAGAACATACTGTTTAATCATTAATAAGAGTGGCCTCTCTAAACAAAATGAGACAAAGGATAAACGCGGGTCTCACAAAAAGCCAAACTGAATTTTTATTTATATGTATACAAGAGTAAGACGAAACTCAGAAGTGAAAAAGAAGAAGGCAGATTTTTCCAGATTGGAACGGGTCAATTAAAATAAGGGACTAATCCATTTGAAATCTATAATCTACAAGGTATATATGGTTCGATAGTATCTATTCTATAAGGCATATAATTGGCTTACGTTAATTTCCGAGCTACAGATATAATCAGGCTTACGTTGGTCTCGAATGTATAGGGCCTTTGTAATTTACGTTCGTCTTGATTTACAGAGCCTGTGTAGTTTACGTTGTCACAGTCTCGAATATATAAAGTCTATGCAGCTTACGTTGGTCACGAAATAGAGTATATGCAGTTTACGCTGGTCTCAAATGTACAGGACATATGTAATTTACGTTGGTTTCGAACGTAGTTATGAGGCACATATGTGCTACGTTTGTCTCAAATCAGCGTTGGTCTCGAATGTACAAGGCTTATGTAGTTG
This sequence comes from Azorinus chamasolen, assembly GCA_963576725.1. Taxonomy (NCBI): domain Eukaryota; kingdom Metazoa; phylum Mollusca; class Bivalvia; order Cardiida; family Solecurtidae; genus Azorinus; species Azorinus chamasolen. Next base: position 5,011,024 of record OY755243.1, on the reverse strand, counting down.
ACGTCGTCACGGATCAATATGGTATATGCAACTTACGTTGGTCTCGAATGTATAGGACTTATGTAGCTTACATTGGTTTTCAAATATACAGGACCTATGTAGATTTCGTTGGTCTCTACTGTGTAGGACCCGTGTATTTTATCCTCGAACGTAGAGAGCCTATGTAGCTCACGTTGTCTCGGATCAATATGGTCTGTGCAGCTCACGTTGGTATCAAATTATGTATTTAACCCTTTTCTTGCTGAATTTGAAATACATTTCTCCTTCTTTACTCATGTCCTATTGTATAATTACATATATCTTCACTGTGTACAGGTATTTCGCTGTGCAATGACTGCTGTGGAGTGCACTGGCTGCACAATCAACTTGTAAATAGTGCAGACCCAGATAAGACAGCTCCTGCAGGAGCTGTCTCATCTGGGTCTTCACTATTTACAGGTAGGTATATTGACTTGAATAGCAAGCGAAGGGTTAAGGCTTTTGTAGTTAGCGTTGGTATCTGACCAATATGGTCAATGTAGTTTACGTTGGTTCTATGCATGCGCCAGGTATACAGTCTTTCTAATCTGGATCTAGCTGTATTTAAATTACATGTATTTGGCATTCTGCTTTACGAACAGCAAAATGTTCATCAGATGGCACTGCTTTAATCGGGACCATATCGGATGGCTGATGAAAGTAGAACTGGTATGTAAGTTATAAGTACAGTAAACCTCTCTATAACGTCCACTAAATTGTGTTCATTAGTTGGTATTTAGGGCAGGTGGTTGCTTTAAGCAAGGTGAAAGTAAAACAGAACGCTCCTATAGGAGCGTTCTGTTTTACTTTCACCTTGTTTTAATCTGCCACCTGCCTTTAACACAAAATACTTGATGTAATTTTGAAGTAAATTGTGAAGTCGGGAGAATATGTACACTGTATATAGTTCCAGACTATAAACCTCACCTTTACCTTTTACCTAATTCAATGGCCATTATAGAGAGGTTGTACTGTATATGTGTCGTTCTCGAAGATACATGTAAAGTGAGTAACAAACCCTAAACGTCTAGACAAGCAAAATAGTACCAGCTGTCGCAATGGGGAAAAATAGGCATTCTCCGAAGATGACAGTATATAAGACAACATACATGTAGTTTATTCAAAGAAACATGCAGAACTGCATTTTCAAATATGAATTATGAACATAAATTCCAGTTTGTTAAATAATACTCTTGTAAGTTGTAAAGCCATTTTTAAATTAATTTCATTTTTGTTATTCTTATCGATATATATATATATTTGAACTATTTTTTGTTTTAGATATTCTATATGCATTGAATAACTCAGTTTTGTACATGTAATGCATTAGTGTGAAGCGCTTTTGAACGAAGATATCCTTGGGGAAATGAGCGGTATATAAATGTGATATATTATTATCATTATTAATGATAATGATAATGATAATATTAATAATAATAATAATAATAATAATAATAATAATAATAATAATAATAATAATAATAATAATAATAATAATGATAATGATGATGATGATGATGATGATAATAATAATAATAATAATAACAACAGTAATAATAATAATGATAATGATAATAATAATAATAATAATAATAATAATAATAATAATAATAATAATAATAATAATAATAATAATGATAATAATGATAATAATAATAATGATAATGATGATGATGATGATAATAATAATAATGATAATAATAATAATAATAATAATAATAATAATAATAATAATAATAATAATAATAATAATAATAATAAAAATAATAATAATAATAATAATAATAATAATAATAATAATAATAATAATAACAACAGTAATAATAATAATGATAATAATAATAATAATAATAATAATAATAAAAAAATAAAAAATAATAATAATAATAATAATACTAATAATAATAATTAATAATAATAATAATAATAATAATTAAAGACTATTAACTCTTTACCACATGGGTATTGATGTAAAAATAATGACGGTGTGAATATCCATCTGCTGAATTTTATTTATAATACATTATGGAAAATGGGATTTTTATCGTGTCACAAACTATAGAATCCGATCAAAATTATTTCATACGCAAACGACAGAGTATACCTAGATCAGGCGTTATTTGGTCATGGTCAACTCTGTGTGCAAATACGTCCAAGGACGTATCTATGAGATAAAACATTATTGGAATAGTGGACCGAGTATTGTGAAACATGCATCCCGGTTTCTACGATAAAAAGCTTTCGTTCGCTAATAAATTTGTTGAGAACAGAAATCAGGCAGGACATTAGGAAACTAAAGATGCCGTCTGATCATGGTCTGCTCTGTTTGCTTTTAAAATAATATAGATATGATTCCACAGTTTCTGTCATGACCAAACATTCTCATGTTCAGGTGCAAATATAAAAAACAATCTTATTGATATTCACGATGTAAATATTTCTTGCATGATTATCCATGGAGTAGAGTGTTAATGCATTATGTTCTCATAGCCTTAATATTCAATTTTCATTTGTAGCTTTCTTAAATGCTAAAACCCAAGCATGTCCGTATATTGGAACCACTGCCATGTGTTCGAATCCAAAACCTTGCTTAAATCAAGCTCACAACTAAATTCTGCAAACGGAAGATTAGTTCAAAATTAACATACCATGTACAGTAAAACTTCTCTATAACGGCCACTAAATTGTGTTAATTAGTTAGTATTTAGGACAGGTGGCTGCTTAAAGCAAGGTGAAAGTAACACAGAACGCTCCTATAGGACACAAAATATTTTATGTAATTTAGTGGCCGTTATAGAGAGGTTTTACTGTATTTGGCAATTCGTTGGTATTCTATTCGTTGTCATAAACTATTATGATGAACAGGTTGGTATGAGTGTATTGCTTGCAACAGACTTAACAGACATTTTCTCGCTATGAAAAACGATTTTCAAAATCATTGCTTCAAACTAGTGAGTCAAATTGCATTTCTTTAACACATTATCTCGTAGTGACGAACTTTTGCGCCTCTATAAAATTCACATTGTCAAACCATTGTGATAAATAGAGCATTTGCTCCTATAGGAGCAAATGCTCTATTTATCATAATGGTTTCAAACTACAAAATTCTAAAAGTTTCCTTGTCTCTAGTTAATGCTCCTTTTCGGTAGATTAATTAGCCTAGGACAGAATGAGTTAACACTTTACTCCGTGAATATTCATATATTAAGAAAAATAATGACACAATGACTGTTAATTAACTGATTATTATAATGGCACAATGAACAATGGGATTGGTATCGTGACAGAAACTGTAGAATCAGATCTATATTATGTCATAAGCATTAGCAAAGTGAGCATACCTTGAAGAGATGACTCCTCAAGGAGCCATCTGGTCCGGGTCTACTCTGCTTGCAAAAGGTGTATTTATGGAGTACAGAGTTAGTTTTTCGGTCATTTACCAGTAACTCCGTAATTACAAAAATACTTATTCGAAAATACGCAGCTCTGGGTGAAACATTTATAATTGAAGTGAATTGCAACAATTTCGTTGAACAGATAATTGACGAAATGAAAAAACATTATATTTATTTAACCGCGTGTTAAATATGGGGACAAGCCCGGGTCAGGTAGGCTACACCTGACTTGCATTTGCAAATAGCCTTGATTCAGATGAGACGCCAAGTAACTCGGTATCTCATCAGTTTCAAAGCTGTTTGACACTTGGTCAGCAATTTATGAAACAGGAAAACAATCATCCAGATCAGAGTTGGGTAAAAAACTATTGTTTTATCAGGATAAGGGTATAAGTGGAAGTATTTTGTAACATTTAGCCAGCTTAGCCAATTGTTGTTTTTACACATTTTCCCACACTGCATTTTCAAAATTCAAGGTATAATGTACTAAACGACAACCTGGGTGTCAAACAGTTTGGATCCTGACAATGAGACACTGGATTACTCGGCATATCATCTATATCCAAACTGTTTGTATAGGCAATCACTACAGAAGGTTAAATGTTAAAATGTTCTCCAGATAATGACCACCATAGAATGAGTCAGCGGCCTATCTAAATACCACCAATTATGATAGATTTCGGTGTATTGTTCCGGGTTTTGTCCTTGGTGGGTGTCGAATTATCTCGTCCGTGCGTTAAAAAATGGCGGAGTTTAACACCGAGATGACTTCTTAAGATAACAACGACAAACAATGAAAGTATCATAAACAGATAACACAATTGTCTTACGTTAACTAACAATAGTTTTAGTACGTTAGTCATGGAAACAAAAGAATAACTCTGTCACTTTCCTCAAATCGAGTAGTTGCAATATTTAAGGACAAAAGCCACAAAAAGGCTAATTTCTGATGTCTCGAAGGACAATGTAATCATCGACATGTTTCGACGTGAGCATTCAGTATCGAAAAAGTAACTGCCTATTTAAACGAAAGGCGATAGCAAGGCGAAAGTGCATTGTTCCTTGGCGTGCAGATAGGCTGATAGAGACTCAACGCATTCAGACCCAGCTATGATGAAACAAAAGAGGAGACGAGTGTCTGTGCCATGATGGCTGGGCCGCAGAACAAAAACCCTATGATTGTCATATTTCATGGCAGCTTGCAAGTGCTTCAAATTCCTCGCCGAAATAGGAGTATAAAATATCAATTCGGTTCGTCTTGAAATACGAAAACAACACTTAATGTCATGTTATCAGCGGTTAAAGGAGTAAAATAGATATTTTATTTTCATTAATCATTTACTCAAAAGGTACGCATTTGAACGCCTTAGCAAACAAAGAGGTCGTCTGGACAGGGTTTGCCCTGTTTGTTTATGACGTTATATAAATCTAATTCTACAGCCTGTACCATGACCAAAACAAATACTTATATATATTATTACAAAAATACAGCTATTTAATAGTCATACATACTTTATTCCGTAAATGATTTTTTCTTGGAATAAAGGGTTAAATTTCCCATTGTTCACGCTTCTTTATCAACTAGAAATCAAAGTTAAATCGATAAAAAAGTTGAACAATTATTTTATTACATCTATTTTCATCCATTTCACTTTTTTTGCAAGGCAAAATAGCTGGAAAAAATGACAGTGCTGAGCCTTTTTTAAGATCGAGAAAGTATTAACTTCTTTCATATGAGGATATGCAAATCGGCGATCTTAGGTGTCTTGCAAGTCGAATGGAATATTGAAAATCATTAAATCATCTGGAAAGGTTGTATCAGTCATAAATCAACATGAATATTTGGGTGAATAAGATGGATTATAGCCATGTTTAATCTATCAGAAGCGTTACATGTGCACCTTTTAACCTTGGCTAAGGTTTGCCCTGTTCATTGACACCACAGCTTAATTCTTTCGCAGCCAAATAAATTTCCTCTGTTAAGATTAACGCCTGCTTCAGGTCACACATTTAGTTTTCCTCGCGTATTTTTCAAAACCATAATATGAGTGTTATGCAGTGTTGATCCCGAGGAGACGACGAGTTTCACAGCTTTTAGTCTGGTTCTAAAATGTTTGCAAAGCCTATCACCGATTCGCATATGGCAGTGAAATGGTTGATCTTTAAAATGCTGAATAAAGTGTCCGCGCCTTTTAATTTTGTTTTCTTAGCTTTTTAAATAAATCTATAATTTCTTTGTCTAGAAATACTACCAACTGAGTATCACAAAATTTGAATCCTGATTTGTCACCAAGGTACTAGGTATCTAATATGGATACAACGTGTTTGCAAATGGTATCTATTCAATTCGACAGTAGCATAACGTCGCAGGTCAAATATACATTTCTTCAGTGACTTTATTTGACTTAAAGAAACTTTTTTTTCACCCTGGATGCCCTTGTCCGAAAAGCAGATTTGATAGATAGGTGGGTCATATTAACCTTTGCTCCGCTCTGAAAACATGTCTGCTTAAATTTGGAACTGGTGCAATTTCGGCTACTTCCTATTCGACCAAGTTTTTTCTGAAAATATTGATCAGGTGTCAAGACACGGGTTTTTATTTTTGAGAAACTAATGACCAAGTGTCAATCAATTTGGATCCAGGTGAGTCGCCGAGTTTCTCGACGTCGTGGGTAGCAGAATAAAAGTTAAAATGCTGTTGGTGAAATTGTATTAATCTCAGGCTTAATAAAATGTTTTACAGTTTAGAAAACTTGTGATCTGTAAGAGATTTCAGTTATCAATTTTGATCACTAAGTGAGCCGTATCTACAGGTACGGTGTAAGAGGTAGGTCAAACCCCTTAGCCGCGTATGGAGCAAAGACGTGTTACATGTTCAAGTAGTTTTGATCCAGATAAGACGATCCATGACTCGGCGTCTGATCAGTATCCGAACTGTTTGACCGTATACTATTATTGTTTGAAAAGAAATTAAGAAACTCTCCAGTTAAACAATTCAATCAGATAACACGTTTGTATGACAATTGTCTAAACGTGCCATAGGTTTAAGGTTACAAGTTTGATTGAAAAATTGTCTACAACTGCTAGATAAGTGGGTGGTTAACCTCTGATAATGATAAAAGAGTCTAATCATATATCGTAAATAGTCTACAAATAATCTAAAATTGCGACCTTTTCACACAGAAGGTTGTCTTTTCAGGTTTGTAACAATATTCGTTATTGAGCGATCGATTTTGTGAAATCGATATATAAATTGACAGAATGTTAAAATTCTGACTTATATCTGATACTAATATTGAACGTGCGTGGAAAAATGCATTTGTCTGTTAGAAAATCGCATTTTATTAACCCTTTCCCTGTTTAATGTTTATTCCAAATTTCAATACCAACTGAATATTCATGGACAACATAGTTATAATGAAATATGGAAGGTGGAACATTGTAGCCGTTTTAGAAAGTAAAGAAACCGATCTATCAAATTATGTTAGCAAACAGAGCAGACTCTGATCTGGGTCTACCCTGTTTGCAAATGTGTTAAAAAGGCACCTGTATGAGGGAAAGGTTTAATCTATACAATCTGCAAAAAAAGCAAACAACTGTGAAAAGAAAAAAGCAAATCATAGTAGAACCTCTTTTAACTGACCTTCAAAAAATCTAAGTGTGTATATGTGAGGCAGCTGGTAGCTTAATGCAGGTCAAAAGTAATGCAGAAAACTCCAATAGAAGCGTTCTGTATTGCTTTTGTCCTGCATTAAGAAACCAATAGCTTTTTAAGATCCCTATGGTCAATAAATGAATGGCCGCTTAAGACAGGTTCTACTGAAGTTGTAAGATATGTCTTACAAAATATGTCATATATAGCTAGTATCTGAACCTTCTATCTGATGAATTATGACATCAGGAATATTTATAGGCTGGTGTTTTATAATTGTACATGAACGCGGGATCTTATACATTGGCAGACACTAAATAACCAGATCTATATTATTCCATACCCTGTTTGCATAGGCGTGAGGGATAATGCGTGAGAAGGTATTTACAGTAAAACCTCTCTATAACGGCCATTAAATTACATCAAATATTTTTTGTTAAACGCGGGTGGCTACTTAAATCAAGGTGAAAGTAAAACAGAACGCTCCTATAGGAGCGTTCTGTTTTACTTTCTCCTTGCTTTAAGCAGCCACCTACCCTAAATACCAACTAATCAACACAATTTAGTGGCCGTTATAGACAGGTTTTTACTGTATACAGGATTGTTCAAAATAAGTGCTCAGTAGTAAACGTGGCATGATAAAGAAGGGAGAAAAGTCTCGAATGAATTTATCCATCTAGATAAACTGCCGTGAAGCAAGCCCTTCATTTATAACAGTTATAAGAGATTGTATGTATCTGAATCTTACAGTTTCTGCAATAGCCAACACCGTGTGTTCATAAACCGTTATACATATTCAGCTGAACATTATTCATAATTCCTTAGAGTAACCCTCTCATCAGGGTCTGTACCGTCTCTAGGAGCCCTGTCATCTGGATTTACACTGTTTGCAAATGACATTAGTGACTCGTTTCTCACAATGGAAAGGGTTAACCCTTCGCTTGCTATTCACGTTAATATACCTACCTGTAAATTGTGAAGACCCAGATGAGACAGCTCCTGCAGGAGATGTCTCATCAGGGTCTGCACTATTTACAAGTTGATTGTGCAACCAGTGCATTCCATAGCAGTGACTGCACAGCGAAATACTTGTACACAGTGAAGATATATGTAATTATACAACAGGGCATGGGTAAAGAAGGAGAAATGTGTTTTAAAATTCAGCAAGAGAAGGGTTAAGTCACTGTCAATGAATTTACAACGGCAAGCCTACAAACAGAGCCAATCACCATTGATGTTTACGGTGACATGTTTCAATGCAGCCGTCAAAAGTAGTATTTACCCCCATGCACAGCAAATTAACCACAACTGCCGAAAATCGCATCAATTTCCTACCCACCAGACCTCTTATTTTCTCTCCTTAAGTGTGCAAGATGTGCATATTTAAAATAATAGTAATAATTCGGTGCATATTATGTGAAATTTAACACTTCACCTTTCGCTATTACTATCTAAAACATAGCCAGATTATGAATGAAAATCTCTTAATGTCACGGAGTTTGCAAATTATAGATTTGAAAAATGGTGATAGACACTAGTATATTGTGCAAATGGGGCGAACAGTTGCTCATGCGAAATTGAATGTCTATGTCGACCATTATTGTTTAATGGTTCTGTGTCGTGTCTTCCAATTTGCGTAGAATGTATTATGTAACTATTCGTATTCCATATTTCTGCATATTTGTATATCCTGATTTCACTAATAGGGCATTGCAAGTTTTAATTTGACATTTATCATAACTTAAATAGGAGCATTAAAGCCAACTTGTCACAGAATATTGTACCGAATGGGTTATTTTAATAATTAATAGCATTCACACAGCAAAAACTACATGATAAGAATTATTCTTCGCTGCATTTAACTCCTTCACACCTTGGATAAACTTGATATGGTTTATGCAAACAATACGGGTACCTGAGGGAAACCGAGTAATTCGGCGTCTCATCAGGATCCAATCTGTATGACACTATGACACTATTTTTGATAGGAAATGTTTGAAACCGATCTTTTTAGAATTGGAAGTTATACCATTTCTTTTTTCAGTGGAGGGTTAGTTAGTGTTCAAAGGGTAAATTTATCCAATTTATCTAATCACAGAATGACGTATGTAGTACCGGCATTTATCCGCATTTTATATTCATGCGACAGATATTAACATTCATGTCAATGGCAATGAAACATTGTAAGTAAAAATGACACTGTTAAACAAACCCCATAAATCTTCACATAACATTTTTGCACCTTTATCGAAAGCTGTATTATATGCACATTTCATTGACCGCAGACAGCACATAGTCTGGTAAGGCGACCACAAAAAAACCCCTCGAATTGTAGGTCTTAAAGGCAGGAGGTAGTTTAATGCAGGACGAAATTAGTTTTAGTAGCGGTTGTTGTTGTTGTTGTAGTAGTAGTAGTAGTAGAAGTAGTAGTAATACAGTAGTAGTAGCAGCAGCAGCAACAACAGCAGCAGTAGTAGTAGTAGAAGAAGAAGTAGTAGTAATATAGTAGTAGTGGTAGTAGTAGTCGGTGTTGTAGTCGTACTAGTAGTAGTAGTAGTTGTTGTTGTTGTTAATGTAGTCGTCGTAGTCGTATTTGTTGTTGTTGTTGTGTTCGTAGAAGTTGGATTAGTAGTAGTTACTGATTATAGAGCACAGCTGCACACGGTCTCCTGTAAGTGTTATGCACATTTTGCGGTTTAATCTTTTGAATGCCGACTTTGCAAAGTGGAATGACCCATCAGAGTTTAACCCATTCCCTCATATTGACGACTTTTGACGACTCTGTAAAGGTCACTTTGTGAAACAATTGTGATAAATAGAGCATTTGCTCCTATAGGAGCAAATGCTTTATTTATCACAATGGTTTCAAACTACAAAATTCTAAAATTTTCCTTTTCTCTAGTTAATGCTCCTTTTCGGTAGATTTATTCAAAGATGATGTATCTAAATATAGCTTATGAGGTAATGGGTTAACAGTATACCTCATTCACTTTTAACTAGATGATTTTCGATGGCAAACAGTATAGACCCTGATCAGAAAGCTCCTTTAGAAACCCTCTGGTCTTGGTCTACATTGTTTGCAATTGACAGTACACCCGTGTCCCACGTTCAAAGGACTACAGTAGTACAACGATCAGATGGCGTTGTTTACAAAACAGTACGTATGTAAACACAGAAAATTAACGATAAATTAAACTGCGATATGTTGTATAGGTTAATCCAGGTCTAACATCATAACCACTACACCACTGCTTCTTATCCTAATATACATGACACAGTTGTACTTATCGTTAATTTTCTGTGTTTACATACACACTGTTTTGGAAACAACGCCATCTGATCGTTGTACTACTGTAGACTGTAGGAAATTCGGTAGCGATTGTCGTTAGTTATGATTTACGATTAGTTTGGTCGTGGGATCTTTAGTAGGACGGGTCCGCTCTTTCAATGCGAGGAAACACTTCTGTCCAGTAGAAAGTTTTCTTGGACCAACTTTCATATTGTACATACATATACATGCAAAACTTGTGAATTCAGAAAATTCCATGACAACCAATTAACAGGAGATAATTAGATTAAACGAATGGAGTGTGTACATAACATACTTCATAAATGTATTTGCCTTTTTGTCAAGAGTAACCAGGTTGGACCAATATCACCTCGGTACCACTGGGTACTGTCAATGCTTACACTTTTTCATTTCTTAACTCATTTTCTCCGAGGCTATTTTTAGACCCAACCTCTTTGAATGTATCCACCGAAAAGGAGTATTAACTAGAGAAAAGGAATAAAATAGAATTTTGTAGATTGAAACCACTGTGATAAATAGAGCATTTGCTCCTATAGGAGCAAATGCTCTATTTATCACAATGGTTTCATAAAGTGACTTCTATAGATGCGCAAAAATGCGTCACAAGGGGATAATGTGTTAAACCCTGTAATACATGTATATTCATGTAGGAAATAATGCCATCGTGAATATTCATTAATTGAATGTTTCTAATGACACAATGAACAATTGTTATCATACCTGAAACTGCAAGATATGTAATAATTCATATACAAACATATAAGACTCTGGTCCAGTCAACACCTACAGGAGCCGTCTAGTCTAGGTCTGCTCTGTTTGCCATTTCCTAACAAGGCGTATATATGTAGTAAATGGCTAAAATGTAACTTGGAATTGTTTGATATCGTTGTAATATGTTGGACATGTTTAGCCCTGTTTGTTCTGTTGGTGACATATTTACTATGACCTGGATCGATACTATTTAATGTTATTTATTCTCATGTTTTTGCAAATAATCATAATCATGTTTTATAAAACGTGATTAAAGTAAACGATATGTTCTGTTTTGTTCTGTTACTACCTAATGCATGTGTGTGTATTTTATTTTTGTTGTATGTTTGTTTGTGTTTTTAAAGGGGAGGGGTGTTAGAGATCAAGGTTGTTGACAAAAACAATGAACTACCTCATAAGTTTATCTTAAATGTTTGCATGTTGAGCAAAATAATAATGTCTGCTTAAATTTTTGTTCTGGTGAAATTTTGACTTCTTCCGATTTGACCAAGATTTTAAGATTTTAGATTGACCTAGTGTCAAATAGCTTTGATCCTGATGAGAGGTCGAGTTACCCAGTATCTTATCCGCAACCAAAGGTTTGCAAATGTAAATAACTAAGGAACTGTCATCTGCAAAACTTAGCTCTTGCTACAATATAAGTTTTATTTTTTCTTCCATTTCTTTTTTATAACTTATACAAGACATTAACACAATTGGAATATAGATGAGATGCCGAGTTACTCGGCATCTCATCTGGGTACAAGTGTTTGCACATGTAGTCACACTTTCGCCGCTAGCATGCAAAGGGTTAACTCTCTACTCCATGAATATTCATGTAAGAAATAATGACACCATGAATATTGATTAGATCTTTTTTTTTAAAATGATATATTAACACATTAATTTTATGCCAAAACAGAAAGTGTAGAATTAGAGCTGTATTATTCTATAAGCAAACAGAACAGACCCTGATCAGACGGCTCCTATAACATCCGTCTGATCTTGGTCTACTCTGTTTGCAGAGGCATAGAAATGCATATTTATGGAGTAAAGGGTATTCAAGTTTTGATGGTATAAGTTTTGAAAATTGAATACTGCTTAAGCCGGTGATAAGGGGCATGAGTAGTTTTGCACTTTTAATTACTTCTCATGAACAGACTCAATAAAACCGAGTCTGCAATTTTCTCTTTTCGCATTGCTACTTTTGCTTTTAAAGGATCACCAACTTTCAGAATATATTATTATTTACATTGTGAATATTGCACAATTTTTATATAAAAAAAATACATAACAACATTTTAGCAGACAGTTATCAAGTTTTTATCATTAATATTTTACTCTGTAGCTATGCCTTTTAAACCCTTTGCAAACTGAGTAGACCCAGACCAGACCGTCCCTGTAGCAACCGTCAGATCAGGATTTTCTCTGTTTGCTTAGATAATATACGTCGGGGTCCATGCTTATAAAGCTTTTTAGTTGAGTCTGAGTTTGTTCTCAAGCTTTTGATTGGTCAATCAAAAACTTGAGAACGATCTCAGACTCAACTAAAAAGTTTTATAAGCATGAAACCTGATTCTACAGTTAATGTCATAGTGTAAAATATAATCTAATTAATATTCATGATGTCATCATCTCTTACACGAATATTCATAAGGTAAAGAGCTAAATACGCAGACTATTTGTTACATTTTTCTTAGCAGAGATTAGTGCTGCATGCATAAGTTGAAAATACACACAAGAACACTGAAAAATGTGATTTGACTTTGTAGAATTATATCATTTCATAAGCAAACAGGGTTGTCTGGTCTGTGTCTACTCTGTTTGCAACAATATTACAAAGGCGCCTCTTTCGTTAAAGGGTAAAAAGCTGTGCACACAATTAAGACCGAGACAAGCCGTCACCTCAAAAGTATGAATTTATTACGTTGGCAGATTGAACAATTAAATGTCCAATAGCAGTGAGGGGTCGGATGACCAAGATCTACAACGTTTGCATAATCAAAATATCACCTTTTTTGCAGTGTCACTAATATGCGTGTTGCATTATTCGAGATGTAAACTATAACAGTTGTGTCTCTATCAAAGTTTGCAGATCCACAATGAATTATAATAAAATCTAAAACCGTCCAATATTATTTTTTTTAACAAAAACGTTAAACTGAATATTTGCTGTTCCTTTTATAATATATTAACAGAAAACGTCGAGACAGTTTGCTTAAAACGTACCTTTTGATAAGAAGAATGTTTTAGAACTTGGATGAATTCAAAAGAAAACTTCTTTTCTATCAGATGATGATGAAACACAACTAATTCAACCCCCATCAAAAAACCCCTAAAAATCAAACAGCAACATCATCGACAAAACAACATAGTACAATATGAACTATTGACAATGAAAAGCTTTAACTATTGCTATAATATCATATATATTTTTTGTTCTTGATTGGCTCAATCCTAGAAACACACAAACAGGTAAATGTTCAACAGTTTACATTATTAAATAGCAGGCATCTGCATTGGATGAAGTCTTTCAAACTTTGACAGAAATGACAGTAATGTCTATTTACTATACACCATTGCCTCTTTCATACCGTTACTCCTAGCAGTCGGCAATATTGAGTTATATATTTAACGATATTTAACAGCTTCATGCTTATGGGCGAGCACAAAAGCACCCACTACGCGGTGAAACCCTATACCATTGAGAGCCCATTTGCGGGTATCTCCATAAAGCCTTCTGATTGGCTGAAATAACCATAAATGACTGGATGGTAGTCCGGATTGACAAATAATGAACTCGTAGGAAAATTCAAATACCATTTAGAAAAGTAAATATTGGCGTTTGTTGAATACGATGGGTGGGACTAATCAGCGCAGGTAGAAATGAAGCGTGCACAGGGCGGAATTATCATTTACCGTGAGACTAGCCCTCTTAATCGTTAACATCATATATCGGTGAGAAGCAAAATCGGAAGTCAATTTATCATAAACTTCAGGGGTATATGATTCTGAGGTGACGACAAGAGTGAATTTGCGAAATTAAGCAGAAGGACATTGACACAGGAACACGTAACTCATGGATGTTATCTAAATGTGAGCATAGCTTACTTAACCTGATTTTAAAAGGCAGACTCGATAAATTAACTGATTTGAGTAGTTATAAATTTTTCCATTAACATGGCATCTTCTTCGGACGAGGAAAAGACTGGCGTTGATGGTGGCAATTCGTTAAGTGGTGATGCGGTCTTTATGAGATCGGCCTCAGATAGGTATCCGAGAACACCGAAGTGTGCCAGATGCAGGAACCACGGTGTGGTTTCCGCGCTGAAAGGCCACAAGAGATACTGTCGCTGGAGAGACTGCATGTGTGCAAAGTGCACGCTGATAGCAGAGAGACAGCGTGTGATGGCTGCTCAGGTGGCCCTCAGGAGGCAGCAAGCCCAGGAGGAAAACGAGGCAAGAGAGATGGGCCTGCTCTACGGACCAAATGGTCTCCTACAACTCAACCCAGAATGTTCTGATGTGTACCAAGACGGCAAAGCGACCACCCAGAGCACAACTACCGGTACAGACAAGGAAGACGGCGAAATTTCACCAGGTAAGTTAAGTTAATTTTTACCAGTCCCTTTAATCAATATTTACAACGGTACTTAAAGTGAGCTGTCGCAATGCTCATGGAATGAACAGTACAGTCTGGTGTAGACCAGTAAACATTACACGTTACCATTACATGATATTGAATCATAAACACCATTGGTTATTTGCATTGAACATAGGCAAACAGTAGTGACTCAGATCAGATAAGTGTTTGCACTGTGTGCTATTCCAATCAAGTTTGGCATGACCCCCTCTACACTGTAAAAATGGATGAATTCTAAGTTTCAAAATAATTTGCCATATATATTATGGGATTTAAAGGATTAAATCGTTGCTTCCTAGACTATTTTAGACCCAGCCTCTTTGAATTAATCTACCGAAAAGGAACATTGACTATAGAAAAGGAGCATTTAAGAAATGTGGAGTTTTTAAACCATTGAGATAAATAGAGCATAGAACTCCTATGGAGCAAATGCTCTATTTATCACAATGGTTTCATAAAATGACTTTTACAGAGGCGGCAAATTTTATTTTTGACTACTTCCAATTTGATCAAGCTTTGAAGACACTACTGACCGAGTGTTGAACAGCTTGGATCATTATGAGATGATCAGTGCTTCGTCTGGGTCCAAACTGTTTGCAAATGCGATTCAAGTAGCGGATAGCGAGCGAAAGATTAATAATTTAATATATATTATTTCCAACCAAAACTGCTGAACAGCCTGTGGCAAAAAAATCACCACTTTAACTGAAAATGAACAAATTAAGATTCATATTCTATTATGTATGTATTAGTTATGACAAGATATCAAGGGATGAAGCTGTGATGAAACTATGATGTATGAAGAAGTGTGTTTTATTTCAGCACAGATATGAAATGTAAAATAGTGTTCACCAAACACCATGTATTTAACATTTGCTAGAGGGTTACTCATAAATAATACAAGTAACAGTTAATAAAACTGATTTAGTATTAACCTTACATTACCACGTCATGATCGTATCCTTAATCTGCTGAGTAAATAAAACTGAATCTCCTTTTTCTGAATATTAATTAAACAAAAAGTATCAAAAGTTATCACTGAAGAAAAATATTTTTTATGGGAAACAGTGCAGACCCTGGTCAAATGATTCTTCCAGGGGGTATTTGGTCTGGATCTACACTGTTTGACAATATCTTATACAATTGCATTAAGAATTAAGCCATTCTTACGTTGTGGTGTTTTACTTGAACATGTGCGGAAACATTTTTAGTTATTGAAACCTGGCATTGAAACCTGACAGTAAGAGGAGAATTCATATGGCGATTAACGGCAGTGTTCCGCGTCAACTTTGTGACACCTTTTTTCTTGTAACATTTTTATTTGTGTGAAATATGTAAAATATTATTATGATCATAATGAACATCAAACCCCATAGATAAATGCCACAAAAGTATGTTTAAATCTTATTGTATTGTCCATTTTCACAACCAATGTTAGCTGTAAGGTGTATATGACAGGGATGTAGATAAGAAGCTAATTAAATAGTTTTGACATTTCTCCGCTAAAACCTATCTTGCTGCAACTCATTAGAATCTCTTTGGAACGGCGATTCTAATTAGTTACAGCCAGAAAGGGTTTAGCTCAGAAATAAGATTTTTGAAAGGCCAGTATCTTATCTGCAACGTGTAAAACACGTTAACCCTTTACTCCATAAATATACCTTTCTACGCCTTTGTAAACAGAGTAGACCCATATCAGACGGCTCCTGTAGGAGCCGTATAATCAGGGTCTGCTCTCTTTGCTGGTGATATAATACGGTTTCTCCCATGGCCAAAAAGCCATGTGTCCATGTGCAGTGTTAACAATAAATCTAATTCATATTTATGATGTCATTATTTTAAATGGTTAATTAATTCAGTAAGGAAGAGTAAAATCAAGTAAATGATATAACCAAAATAGAACTATGTAAATATCTTTAATTTACATTAAATCCGTTCATTGATGTTTCTGTTTGTTGTTGTTTTCAATGTGAAAATGAACCTGTCTCACGCAAGGTCAAACAAACTCTTTTGGGAGTGAATAGACTACACTCGTGAATGGACCCCCGTTAGAATGTGTAAAGCAAGAACGAATTCACACAAAACGAGAAAAGAGAGAGTTGTTATAGGAAGATCACAAAATAGATAGCGTATACAATTAGCTTTACCTAGGATAGTAACACAAGCGCAAAGAGTTAGAAAACCTTGATTTACGCTTATTATTGACTTCCGGAGTAAAGCGGGAAATAATTTCGCCATTCAAAATTTGTTAACAAATTTGATTTTCACTTAAACCTTTATCTGATAAAGAAATACTTAACGCATTTGTAAACAGAATAGACCCAAATCAGAGAGCTCCTGGTGGGGCTGAGTGAACAGGGTCTGCTCTGTTTGCTTATGGAATAATATAGATATGATTTTACGGTTCCAGAAAATGGTGATATATCTATACAGATTCCCTTGTTCATTGACCATATAAAACTTCATATAATGACTCACTAATATTTTACATATATTAATGTTGTAAATGGTAAGAGCTTTATCAATGTCAGTTGAGTTTGCAATTCTAGTACAGGGAACGTGCCACAAACAAGTGTACCTAAGGAGCTGTACACACAGGGAAATATCCTGCAAGACAAGCATTCGTGTCAGGTGATTTTGAGTTTGACTTAAACTAAAACACTCACCAATCACATACATAAGAATAACGTTTTATAATTTCGAAGCCCGATGGTTGTCCAGCATTAAAGCTCATGACAGGCGCTGTGGTGTTCGGTTTTTTTTTTATCAGACAGTAACCTGCCTATAGTGATCGTATAACTGATACATGTGGGGGTCTATAAGAACAGACGTTTACTTAATGCCGAGGAGTTTTCTGCATAACTTTTACCCTGTATTTATTCATTCCCTCCTAGACTATTGTTTTAGACCAAACCTCTTTGAATTAATCTACCGAAAGGGAACATTAACTACAGATAAGGAGAATTTTAGAATTACGTAGTTTTAAAACCATTGTGACAAATAGAGCATTTGCTCCTATAGGAGCAAATGTTCTATTTATCACAATGGTTTCACAATGTGACTTTTACAGATGCGCCAAAATGCGTCAGTAGGAGGGAATGTATTAAGGTACCATCTGCTTGAAAACTCAAGTACTAGACTTCTTCTGTACACGGGGTTTACTGTAAACGTGTAAAGTAGATCACAAGTTTATTAGACGATTTCTACTTAATCCTTTGAAAAATGTGTTTCAGACAATTTAACGCATATTTTAATTGTCTGTTTGCCGCAATTCCAATACACATTGATATTATCAGATAGGTAGTTAACTATAACCGATAAGAGTAATGAAGTGTTGTTTTTTTTTCAATTTAAAACTCTTTCCCAAATAGATTTTGTGAAATGAATGCAATTTTTCTGCAAACAAAGTGACCCCCTAAAACAACAATAACAATAACAACAACAACAACAACAACAACAACAACAACAACAACAACAACAACAACAACAACAAACAACAACAACAACAGCAAAACAAAACATAAAACAACCAATAATAAATAAATAACAAAACTAAACAAAACCAAAGCAAAAAAACATCAAAACACCACCACCAACAACAACAAAACAAACAACAACAAACAACAAAAAGTCTAAAACAAAATAACAAAAAAAAACCCAACAAAACAACATTAAAGGAACAAAACGAAAACAAACAACAAATAACTAAACCCCAACGTTTTTGGAATTAAATTTACGTTTGGTAATTGAATATTATTTTTACAGTTAATTATATAAAAAAGGGTAAACAACAGTTTTCAAAGTCGAAATATATCTCGTTTCTTCAGAAATTTCTGTTAACTGATACGCACATATAGAATACAGTAGAATACGGTCTTAAGCGGTCACCACAAAGCGGTCTAATTATGGGTCTGTAAGGCAGATGGTAGCTTAATACAAGTCAAAATACGTTTGCCCTGCATTAAGCAACCACTTGCTTTGAAATACTCCTATGTTCAATAAATGAACAACCGTTTAAGATAGGTTCAACTGTACAGAAAATGATATCATAGGCGACTATTTGTTGTTGAATACGGGAGTCCTTGAATTTGATGATTACTTAATGCAGGGCAAACCAAATCTAGGAAGCTCGGGTGTGAGTTTTCTGATTTTATTTGGACGTGCATAAAGCTATTCGCTGTCTTAAAGGCCAAGGATTAGACTTAATGGTCGCTTAAGATAGGTTTAATTGAATGGTTTTGGTGGTTTGTACACGGTCTGTCATTTAATGTTTTCCAGTGCTCAAGCGGAGAAAAACAGAGAGCAAGAAAGACGAGTGTGGAAGAGCATCTGTATCATCGGATGATTCCAGATCTATATCGCCAACTTACACTGAGGACAGACTTCCAACAGACTCTCTTAAATCACCGCCTTCCA
The DNA here is from genome assembly GCA_963576725.1 of Azorinus chamasolen. NCBI lineage: Eukaryota > Metazoa > Mollusca > Bivalvia > Cardiida > Solecurtidae > Azorinus > Azorinus chamasolen. The sequence goes on along the minus strand of OY755243.1, from coordinate 4,991,840 downwards.
CACAGACCTCGAGTGTCCCCTTCCCAGACGACCCCTTATATCCCACCCGAAACGGACGGTTGTCGGAGAACTGGGTGTTGAATCTGACACAAAACGCCTCAAAGAAACAACAACCGATAGACATGCTTTGTAAAATATTTCCGCACAAGAAAAGAAATGTTTTAGAACTGATATTACAAGGCTGCGGAGGAGATACAGTTCAGGCAATTGAGCAAGTTCTGAGCACCCAGCGCGAGGAAGAGAAAAATAGTCTACATCTTCACAGCGCCTTGGCCCATCCTCCGCTGGGAAGCCCTTTACAGAACCCTGTCTTTAAATCTGCCTTCTCGCCAATTTCTACTTTGGGTGCTGCGAACTCTTTGAATTCAATTAGGTACGCATGGAGCGGCCCCCCTGGTAGAGGCCTTGCTCTGGCCATGCCCTACCCTCATCTTTTACCTGGACTGTCCATGGGATCCATGGGCTATAATACATACGGGGCGGCAGCAGATAAAATGTCACCTTATAGTTTGTATCCATTTTGGACGGGGAAGCCATTTGTAAATAAGGAAGTAGAGAAATTACCAGGGTGCAACGGTGATTAAGAAACTATCATTTATAGTCGCAAGTGAAGAACAGTATTTACCAACTTTTCGCCAAAGACTAATAAATGTAGCAAAAAACATCTCATGAAGTAGATTCCAAGAATACAGTAAGGAGAGTCGTATTCAAAAGTGAAAGCACGTGCACGTACATTCTGATGAATATTATTTGCTCATTTGTTGTCTTTAAATATCTGATACTATTTACCCTTTGAATATTGAATGATTATTAAATGAGACATGTCCCATCATTGTTAAACCCATTCCCTCATATTGACGACCTTTGACGACTCTGTAAAAGTCAAATTGTGAAACCATTGTGAGAAATAGAGCATTTGCTCCTATTTATCACAATGGTTTCTAACTGAAAAAAATTCTAAAGTTTTCCTTTTCTCTAGTTAATGCTCCTTTTTTGTAGATTTCTTCAAAGAGGTTGTATCTAAAAATAGCCTATGAGGTAAAGGGTTAAGCACAGAATCCATTCAGTGGATTGGATTAAATTTGCTAGATGATTTTGAATGACAAGCATTGCAGACTCTGATCAGAGTCTGCAATGTTTTTCATTTCAAATCTTATCTGGTTCTATACTATTTAGAAGTACAAGTACAATAGTTTGCCGCTTTCAACGGGTTAAGGTGTGAAAATATGACATTAATTTAAAGCCTTAGTGAATTTTGAATAACAGTGTCGTGCACTTTAAACTTTCATGCATATAGCACTTATGTGTTCATGAACTAATTAATATTGCCATCTGGCATGGCCATGCTTGGCCAGAAGGTTATTTAAGTAATTGATTGTATATTAATGATTTATTTAATTCTTTCTTGTTTTATTTGTTATTTATCATTGTATGCATTATTCCCCATTCACCCGTGTTTACACATATCATTATTCTCACAATAAAAAAATGAAAATAACTTATCTTTAGTAATATTTTGCAAACCATTTATTCCATAGAGATGCCTTTTGGCGCCTTTTCAAACAGAGTATGGTCGTCTGACAGTGTCTTTTTGTTAACTTACAGAGTATCTTAGATCTGATTTTATACTATTTGACATAAATATGTATTCACTTGTTTTTATAAAACAATATATACTTATTTAATTAATGTTCAAAATGGGCTGAGTCTGCTTTTTCATGGGATAAAGGGTTACTTTAACCCTGTCTGTCGAAAAATACACAAAGCTCAGAGCTGCTGTAGGTTTGCATAATTCCGATTCATTCAAGCTTTGGAGAAACCTTGTTGCTAAAGTATCAAACAATCTGGATCCTGATTAGACGCCCGTGTCTTAGTCTCATCTGGATCCAAGCTGTTTGCAAATGTCATTAACCCATTCCCTCATAGGCTATTTTAGATCCAACCTCTTTGAATAAATCTACCGAAAAGGAGCATTAACTAGAGAAAATGACAATTTTAGAATTCTGTAGTTTGAAACCATTGTGATAAATAGAGCATTTGCTCCTATAGGAGCAAATGCTCTATTTATCACAATGGTTTCAACAAATGACTTTTGCAGAGGCGTCAAAAGGCGTCAATATGAGGGAATGGGTTAAGGACGTGCCAAGAAAGTTAATTAGGACTATACATATTGAAATAAAATAATTGTTTCAGATATTAATACGATTTACAATTTCCTTCTTAACAAGAACAACATTCCAAACAGTTTATGCCCTAATCAGACGCTAGAAGTCACGTGACATATGATCAGGATCCAAACGGTTAAGAGGTCATACGTGCGTTTTACCATAACGTGGTCAATATGAATATGTAGTTGACAGTTGGACAGTTTATACCTCTGTTATATAGTATACAAGTTTATACCTCTGTTATATAGTATACAAGTTGTTACATGGGTTTGGCTATTTGACTGTTTATAATCTGTTATATAGTATACAAGTTTATACCTCTGTTATATAGTATTCAAGTTTTACATGGGTTTGACTATTTGACAGTTTATACCTCTATGTGTAGTATACAAAGACGAATACTGAGTGGACTATAAAAAACTATGACGGTTTATATCTCTGTTATGTAGTAGGCCTATACTTTGTATTTAAGCATTATGATTAACCATTTACTTCATGCATATTCGTGTTAGAAATAATTAATAAATATTAAAAACCTAAATATCCATATTGGCTTATAGAGAATGGAAGTTTTGGCCATTGAATAATCTGTAGGATCCGATCTACTTTATTCTATCAGCAAACGGAGCAGACCATGATTAGACGGCTTCTACCTTAGCCATCTGATCTTAGTCTACTCTGTGAGCAAGGGCGTAAATATGTGTAGCTGTGGGGTAAAGGTTTTAAAACATAAAAGGTCTGTAGTAAACCCAGAGCAACAGATAAAGGTGCGTACTCTATTACTAAAATTGTCCTTTCTCCACCAAACCCTATGTCGTGACCACTCTTTAGAATCGTCTCTTCTAAAGCGTTGTCACAACATAGGGTTTGGTGGGAAAATAAAGGAATTCGTCTTGAAAATGTCTTAATTAACACATCTGGAGCTCTGATTGACCCATACCGTATCATAACAAAGTGCCAACAGACCTAAAGGCTACACAGTAAAATCTCTCTATAACGGAAACTAAATTGTGTTAATTGATTGGTATTTAGGGAAGGTGGCTGATTAAAGCAAGGTGAAGGTAAAACAGAACGCTCCTTTAAGCAGTCGCCTGCCTTTAACACAAAATACTTGATTAATTTAGTGGCCGTTATAGAGATGTTTTACTATATCTGTAATAAACCATTTAAATCATTTCAGTTTCACCCGTTATCCCTGTCGATGGCGAATCTTTTAATTACCTATGCAAACAGATTGGATCCAGATGAGACATCCAAATGCTTTGCGTCTCATCAGCATCCAAATTATTTGTTACAGTGATAATGTTCTTGAAGGAATAGGGAAGAATAATTATATAATGAAACATATAGCAGGCGAAACATTTTGCAGACTTCAATATATGGCAGTAAAAGAGTAAAGGGAGTGAAAAGAAATATATATATATATTTCATACCTAAAGTAGGATAAATTGTATCTAAGACGTTTGTTCTGCATGCTAAAGGTAGGTTAAGATATATTTTAAAACCTTCTCTTGCGATCTGATTGAGATGGAGTCAACTTAGTAGCCAAGCAATTCGGCGTTTCAGCAAGATCCAAGCTAATGACACTCGCTCGGTAGTTCCTCAAACGCTTGAATGAATTGGAAGTCAGCGTAAACCCATGCTTACCTAAGTAATACTCATTGATGTATGTACATGGATGAGACTTATACAGAATAGATAAATGTAAGAAATAATGACTGCATGAATATTAATTAATTCATTAATTTTATTTCAGTCTTAGTTTTTATAAATTGCAGAACAAAACTGAACAGAATAAAATTATCATTGAAATTACAATACTTAAAGGCAGACATCGAGGCTCCATTTTGAAAACATACCCAATAATTTACATTCACAAAACACCTAAGCATTCTAACATTACTAATATCACAAAATATATTATAAAGTTTAAGCTATTTTATAAATATATACATATCACTGATTGACTCTTTAATTTTTGTATGAGCCATAAATATAAATTCAAGCGCGGGCAAATCTCACAGCTGATTATAATTATAGAATATGAGAGAGTTTCGCGCCAGGTTTTCCTATCTAGAGTTGTTAGCCGAGTCAAAAATTGGGGGATCAAAATATCGATAAGCAGGTAATCACATTTCATAATCAAATCTAATGCTTTACCATGCTCACACATATTGTGAATATAAAATCTGTTGAGTAATTTTGCAACAGCAAACTCCAATGTCTGACGGTAGCTCTTTCAACATCAAAAAGTTTTCGCCTGTAAAAGTGTCGTGTGTTACGATTGTCAAAGTACAAATTTGCTTCCTTGTATTTTGAGAAAAAAAACCCCAACCTTTTATCAAAGAACATATTTGTTTCCTTTTATTTTGAAATAAAAAAACCCAGAAAACGAAAACAAATCCCAAAACAAAACAAAACAAACAATCAAACAGAACAAGAACAAACATATCAGCAACTGAGTCTGATATTCAGACATTTTGGATCCTGATGGACCGCCATGTTACTCAGTGTATCATGAAGGTCGACATACCTTATCCTCTCTAATACACGCTCATGGGGCGTTACATTGCTTGAAAGGAGCTTCTTTTCATTTTGTATACAGGTAGTTGCTTAATGCAGTAAGAAAGCACTACAGAAAGCTCCTGAGGAAGTTTTCTGCACTGCTTTCAGTCTACATTAGATAACACCTGTATTTTGAAAAAAAGAACAAAAGTATGTTTATATATATATATAACTATTAAGTAATAAAGAAACGTAGGATTTTCAAAGTACGGGTAGTAGCTTACACAATGAGTTTAATTTGTTTTATTGATTGAAATACCCCACCACCACCAAGAAGTAAGGGACCTTTGTTAGAGTGAGGACATTTATTAGAGAGAATACAGTAATTTGATAATGTCTAATAATGTACTTGTATTTTGAAAGGTAAATGAACGGCAAACCTACTAGCAACTGCGACTCGAATGGCATTCGCAAACAACATTGATCCAGATGAGACTTTGATACTCGCAAGTACATAAGAACTGCTCCAGATCAGAGTTAACCCATTACGTCATAGACTATTTTTAGATACAACCTTTTTGAATAAATCTACCGAAAAGGAGCATTAATTAGAGAAAAGGAAAATTTTAGAATTTTGTAGTTTGAAACCATTGTGATAAATAGAGCATATGCTCCTATAGGAGCAAATGCTCTATTTATCACAATGGTTTCACAAAGTGACTTTTACAGAGTCGTCAAAAGTCGTCAATATAAGGGAATGGGTTAAAGTAGACAATTTGATAAGGATTTTACACTGAGTCTCTGTACAGAAGAACCTGTGTTAAGAAACCATTAAAAATGTCTAATCATGGTCTGTAAGGTAGGTGGTAGCTTAATGCATGGCAAAAGTAATGCAGAAATATCTTATAGGAGCTTTCTGCATTACGACTGCCCTGCATTAAGCAACCACCTGCTTTTTAAGATTCTAATGTTAAATAATTAAATGGTTGAGTAGAGAAAAAATAAAACTTGATATGACCAAGATTAGTGTGCACTACTAAAAAGGCTAAATATAAATTGAATAACAGTTTAACCCCCCTGAATGCGGGGAACGAGTTGACTTGCATGCGGAACCAGTGTAGACCCATACCATAGGACTCCTAGTCTGTGATCAGGGTTTGCACTGTCTGTCAGTCAAAATCCTCTCACAACAGCTAGCCTTTCATACTGAATGGAATGCATAGTTAAACAATGATGAAACATTCTACTTAAACTATTAACATTTAAATGGTTAATGCGAAATATATAATAGGGCGACATTAAGTTTGAAAAAGTTCTGTCAGTCAGCACTATGCACATGTCTTACAAATGATACTCTTGAGTGGCCTTAACATTTGCTAGTGCAATTTATCCTAAACGTTTAGCTTGCTGAGCAATTGGTTTTTTACAGAAGTATTCACCCACTACATTTTCAAAATTCAAGCAATAATCAGTTTGTCTACCGAAATGCAATTAAGGTATCAAACAGTTTGGATCCTGATGAGACGCCGAGTTACTCGGCGTCTCATCTGGATCCATACTGTTTGCAAAGGTAATCACTCATTCGCTCGTTTCAGACTAAACCTTAACTATCATACTATCATTAAATTAGTTAAAGGCATTAAAATGCCAATTTGCTTGTATTCTTAATAGTTCAATCCAAATGCAAAACTTTAACACACATACTGGTCTGAAAGCCGAAGCATATTATCATTTATACAATTACTTTTGCTGAAACAAATTACTGGAATTACAGTAAAACACCCCATAACGGGAGTTAAAGTAAACACGAATTAAGATATGTGTATGCGGGTAGTTGTTGGGTACAGGGCCACAGTAAAACAGGACGCTTCATTTGGAGCTTTCTGCATGACTTTCACCCCGCATTAAGCTGTCATCTGTCTTAATTACTGACATTGATACTAAATTGAACGTCCGGTTTAGAGGGATATTACAGTAATAACTAATTCTACAGTGTGCTGTTATAATGACCACTAATCTATATCACTGGCTATAATTTATGTACATCTTTGATTGAAATAGCTAGTTGTGTCACATAACGGCAATTCATGAATTATCATCTAAATTGCAAAATTTGCTGTAATATCAGCATTATTCATAAGTGTATTACAGTAAAACCTCTCTATAACGGCCACTAAATTGTATTAGTTGGTATTTAGGGCAGGTGGCTGCTTAAAGCAAGGTGAAAGTAAAACAGAACGCTCCTATAGCGTTCTGTTTTACTTTCACCTTGCTTTAAGCAGCCACCTGCCTATAACACAAAATACTTAATGTAATTTAGTGGTCGTTATAGAGAGGTATTACTGTACTACATCAGAACCCATCTAAAGCTACCACTTAATGAAGAAACACATGTCATTATAAACACGTGGTTTGCTTGATGAGGGATGAATGCAAACCTTTCCCTCATCTAGACGACTTTTGACACAATGGCAAACAGAGCAGATCTAGATCAGACAGCTCCTGTAGGAGCAGTCGGTTCATTGTCTGCTCTGTTTGTTTATGAAATAAACATAGATCTGATTCTGACTCATAGTTAATGTGTAATAATTGTTTTTAAAAAGGTTTTCAAAATCAGTCAATGGATATTCATACAGTTAATTCTTAAATTAATATTCATGGGGAAAGCTTTTAGACCCAAATAATGCCAATTGTATGTGGTTACTTTAGAGAGCGGTTTTACTGTATTTGGTTTTGTAACAATACCTCATAAGCTAAATTAGACCCAACCTCTTTGAATAAATCTACCGAAAAGGAGCATTTAGTAGAGAAATGGTAACTTTTAGAATCGTGTAGGTTTGGAACCATTGTGATAAATATAGCAGGCCCTGATTAGACGGCTTCTATATGATCTAGGTCTTCTCTGTTTGCAAATGCATGAAAAGGCGTTTATATGAGAGAAATGGTTTCAAACGGTGACTTTTACAGAGGCGTCAAAAGGCGTCAACATGAGTTGGTGGGTTATATAAGAATCCCCTCAGTCTGCTCTGTTTGCCATTTTGAATTCTTTCAGCAGCTGTTACTCTTTCATACTGAATGGGGTTTTCTGTTAAACTTCTCTGAAAGAACAGTCCATTTAAAAAAATCAAAGAGCTTTACTTGTTGATTTTCCTCCAATCCCTTTTTATCCCTAGACTATACAGATACACATAACCCTTTCCCTGTTCTATATTTATTGCAAATGTCAATACCAACTGAATACTCATGGACACAACAGTTATAATAATGAACTATGGACGGTGGAACATTGTAGCCATTTTAGAAACTAAGGACACAGATATATCAAATTATACTAGCAAACAGAGCAGACCCTGATCAGACGGCTCCTATAGGAGCCGTCTGATCTGGGTCTACTCTGTTTTCAAATACGTGAAAAGGTGTTTATATAAGGAAAATGGTTAAACACAAATCGATCATTCTACTTTGTAAGTTAAGCATCGAAATGGGTAAGCTTTGAAGGCAGTGTTGTTAGATGTATCAAAGATAATAATATCATTTTGTGAAAATGGACAAGTGTAATCGTTATTTAATGTTAAATTTAATTGACCCAGGAGATTTTTAGTAATTATACCAAAATTGTTTGAAATCAAAACCACGTTTAATGTGTCATCATTTAACCCTTTCCCCGTTCTCCCTGTGAGAAGAAATGACTTCATGGTTTTTTATAAGCTCTATTTTCAAAGTGTAAACTTTTCAAGGAAATGTTTAAATGTTTCGCTTGGACAAACACTGTAGAATCAGATTTATATCATATCAAAAGCAAACATAGCCGGCCCTGATAAGATATTTCATATAGAATCTGGGTCTACTCTGTTTGCAAATGCGTGAAAAGGAGTTTATATGATGGGACGGGTTAATCTAGGTCATTATCGAAGTCAACTATATATAACGGCAACGAATAAACCAGACTGTGAGTACTCATTTACATATACAGTTGAACTTCGATATCTCGAACTTCAAGGGACCATACACATTAGTTCGAGATAATAGAAGTTCGAGTTATCCGATTCATGATCCTGAAAATTTCTTTTACAGCCTAAGGCAGGTCTAAAGTAATGCTGAAAGCTCCTGTAGGAGCTTTCAGCATTACTTTAGACCTGCATTAAGCTGTCACGTGTGTTTCTAGATATGCGTAGTTATACATTTTAGAGCAATTCTGTATCGTAAGTTTTGAAAGGACTAAACTACTAGTTCGAGTTATCCCGAAGTTCGAGTTATCCGAGTCCGAGATATCGAAGTTCAACTGTAAATACAAAATAACACATTCCCTCATATTGACGACTTTTGACGACTATGTAAAAGCCACTTTATGAAACCTTTGTGATAAATGGAGCATTTGCTCCTATAGGAGCAAATGCTCCATTTATCAAAATGGTTTCAAACCACAAAATTCTAAAACATTTCCTTTTCATTAGTTAATGCTCCTTTTCGGTAGATTTATTCAAAGCGGTTGTGTCTAAAAACAGCCTATGAGGTAATGGGTCAACTGACAAATTAATGCTTCCTCAAATCCTGATCAGCTGATTATTTTTACTGATACTAGATTTTGTAATGTCAATTTGGACCTTGATGAGTCGCCGGTTGACTCGGCGTCTCATCTGGATCCAAACTGTTTGCAAATATCAATCGGTTAGTGCTAAGCTGGAGAAGAGCGAATGTGAGTATTGATGTTGATATATAGTCCCACAAAAACAGGTTTGAGAAGTCATGGCTATTAATCTTTTACATGATAAAGGCACTTTTTGAGGTCTTTGCAAACAGAGTAGACCCAGATCAGTCGGTTCCTATATGCTACAGATTGTATACTGTTGCCATGACAATAAAGTTTCTATATTGTTTTGTTTATACAAGAATCAGGTTAATATTCAATGGCTGGAGTCTGACATGGATATTCACCAGGTTTAAGGGTTAATAAAACACAATGAACAAATAAGAGTTGCTTCTTCACCATAATCATCATTATCATCATCATCATCAGCATCATCATCATCATCATCATCGTCAACCGCGTTAAGATTCTACAGACCTGAATTAATCTTCTCCAGATGGTGGGTCCTGTCTGTATTGTATTCCTCGAAGATGTCATCTCCAATCAGTGCGGTTCCGAGGGTTCCTCGAAGACCTCATCTCCAATCAGTGCGGTTCCGAGGGTTCCTCGAAGACCTCATCTCCAATCAGTGCGGTTCCGAGGGTTCCTCGAAGACGTCATCTCCAATCAGTGCGGTTCCGAGGGTTCCTCGAAGACGTCATCTCCAATCAGTGCGGTTCCGAGGGTTCCTCGAAGACCTCATCTCCAATCAGTGCGGTTCCGAGTGTTCCTCGAAGACCTCATCTCCAATCAGTGCGGTTCCGAGTGTTCCTCGAAGACCTCATCTCCAATCAGTGCGGTTCCGAGGGTTCCTCGAAGACCTTATCTCCAATCAGTGCGGTACCGAGGGTTCCTCAAAGACGTCATCTCCAATCAGTGCGGTTCCGAGGGTTCGCAGAATAAAGAATAGAAACGTGTTCATATATCCCCATTATAAGACAAAGTGGATTGATAACCTAGTTAATATAGACTATCCGGCAACGCCAGTAGGGCCAGCTCACCATACAATACAACATATGATGGGGAAAGCAACGTAATGGGTTTCTGCAGCTGCATGCTATAAACATTCGGCAAATTAGTATTCATGATGTCATTTCTTAAGTGAATATTCATTGAGTAAATGGTTAACAAGATCGGATGATTTATTCAGCATTTAATTAATATTGATTAACGAGATTTGCTTAAATCAACCCTGTGGGTGGGTTTAGCCTATGAGTGTTTTAAGTCTTTCAATACTAGGGACCTCATTGCAATTACCTTTGCAAACAGGTTGGATCTAGATGAGACGCCAAACAACTCGGTTGAGCATTTCATCAGGATTCAAAAGAATCTAAACTCAGACGCTTTTTAGATATAGAACAAAGTTAAATTTGAGAATTGTAGTCGAAAATATTCAATAACAGTAGAAACTAAAACAATGTATGACCTGTACTTCAGTAGAACCCGTCTTAATCCTTTCCCGAATATAAACACCTTTTCGTGCAAATGCAAACATATTAGACCCAGATCAGACAGCTCATAAAGGAGCCGTCTGGTCAGAGTCTGCTTTGTTTACTAATGGAATTTGATGGTTCTGTTTCTTTACTTTTTAACTTGGCTACAATATTCCACCTTCGATATTTCATTATGATTAGTTTGTCAACGAATATTCAGTAGGTATTGAAATTTGGAATAAACATAGAACAGGGAAAAGGTTAAGCGGTCATTCATTTATTGAACATAGGATTCTTAAAAAGCAGATTGTTGCTTAATGTAGAGCAAATTTAATGCAGAAAGCTCATATTTAAGCTTTCTGTATTAAGTATGCCCTGTATTAAGCAACCATCTGCCTTACCGACCCACAATTAGCTCTCTTTTTTATGACTGCTTAAGGCATTCTACTGTATAAGATATTCCATAAGATGACCAGAAAATATGATGTTTGCTTATGAATTGCTACGGATTCTTTCATGGTAAAAAACTCACTGGTTCATATTGTAATGACAACACATTATTCATTATATCATTTTTCATTACATGAACATTTATTTTAAAGGGTCAAGTATAAAATATTGGCTTGCAAAGTCATATATTTTGTACTAGTAGCGTATCTTTGCTATAATTTCCATGTAATCAAAAACTCTTTGGCTCACATTTATAAAAAAAACCCCATAACCCTTTCCTCCGTAAATACGCCTTTCTACGCCTCTGTAATAGTCACTTCTTGAACCCATTGCGATAAATAGAGCATTTTCTCCTATAGGAGCACATGTTCTATTTATCACAATGGTTTCAAATTACAAAATTCTATTTTTTTTCTTTTCTCTAGTTAATGCTCCTTTTCGGTAGATTTATTCAAAGAGGTTGGATCTAAATATTTAAAGGTTTGTTATTGCAAATTTGAAGAATAAGAAATTGTTCTCGTTTAACCCTCTACCTAATATAAATGCATTTTACGCATTTTCAAACAGAGTAGATCAGTTTAAGACAGTTCTTGTAGGAACTGTCTGAATAGGGTCTACCCTCTTTGCGTATGGATTAATATAAAAATCAAATTCCGCAGTTTGAATTTCCTTGTCCATATTGTCATTATAAAACTACATTTACTTGATATCAATACAAACATTATTTCCTTTCATGAATATTCATCAGATCAGATAAAATGTTAAACAGTTTCATTAGGTAAGTTTTTACTTCAATTCACGAGGACAGTGCATACATTCTTTAATATATGTTATTTCACCCCCTTTCCCAAAAATAAAGAACTAAACAATTATATAGTAGACCATTCTTTGCCATCCCTTAAAAAATAAGCAAATTATTTATTATCAGCCATAGGTGAATGTGAGTAATACATGTACTTTGACCATGTGTTACGAGGAATCAGTGGGCTGAAAATTCATAGGTCAGAGCTTTATTTTAAATAAATGATTCTACATTTTATCCCATTTTTTCGACATTTCTGTGCTATTCATTTCTTACAAAAATGTACAGTAAAATGTTACCAACAAGTGTTAATGTTTTGTCATGCATTAAGCAACAACCTGCTTTAAAGACACCCCTATTTATTCAGTTTGTGGTCACTTTGGATAGAATCTACTGTATAGTTTTGTTTTCATCACTACATCATTGGACAGAGAAACTGTTAAATTTCTTTTTAATCGTTTATATTTATGTGACATAATAACTGACAGTATGTTGTATAGGACTACAGACAACAAAACTTATGTCTTTGACTCATCTTGATAGGCTTTCTTTCATATGACAAAACTGTACAAAGCATTAACTCTTAATCCCTAACACCGTGATTATTCATGTAAGCAGTAATTGCATCATGGATATTAACTAGCCGATGGCATATAAACAGAAAAGTTTGCACAGGGCATACTCGTTTTTTTCTGTAGAATTAATATAGTTCCATAGGCAAACAGAGCAGACCCTGGAGGAGCCATCAGATTTTGGTCTGCTCTGTGTGTACATCTGTTAAAACACTTATTTATGTAGTAAATACGGTGATTGTATAAATGTGGTGAATGTATACATGTAGTGGTCTTCAAAGGAAGTTTGTTGTTTAAACAGCACGAAAGTAATACAGAAAATTACCATTGACAGTACTGTAATCATGCATCAAACTAAAAGTTGTTATTGAAATCCACAGATATTCTAATAGTCTATGTTAGAGAGGTCCATAAATACGGCTTTCTACGCCTCTGTAAAAACCACCTGTTGAAACCATTGTGATAAATAGAGCATTTTATCCTATAGGAGCAAATGCTCTATTTATCACAATGGTTTCAAACTACAAAATTCTAAAAAAAATCCTTTTCTCTATTTAATGCTCCTTTTCGGTAGATTTATTGGTTGGAACTAAAAATAGCCTATGAGGGAATGGGTAAATGTATAAACAAAATGTACATCTTAACATTTTATTCCATAGATAATGCCCTTTAACGTCTTTAAAACAGAGAACATCTAGATGAGACGGCTCCTACAGGGTCTGCTCTGTCTGTTTATGGAATAGTATAGTTCTGATTCTACAGTTTCTGACATGGATAACATATCTGTGTCCATATACCATTGTAAAATATAGACTAATTAATATTCATGATGCCATTATGTGTTAAATGAATATTCATGAAGTAAAGGGTTAAATTCTAAGACATAACCTGTCTTAAGTGGCCATTAACCCTTTACTGCATAAATACGCCTTTCTACGCTTTTGCAAATAGAGTAGACCAAGATCAGACGGCTCCAATAGGAGCCGTCTGATCAGGGTCTGCTCTGTTTGCTTATGATATAATATAGATATGATTCTACAGTTTCTGCCATAGCTTAAAATTTATGTGTCCATATGCTATTATGACAAATTAATTTAATTAATATTCATAATGTCATTTTTTCTTACATGACTATTCATGGAAGAAAGGGTTAAACAGAAGTCTAAATTTATATTTCTAAAACAGGTGGTAGCTTAATGTGGGACAAAACAAAGTGATACAGAAAGCTCTCTCTATCACTTTTACCCTTCTTTAAGCAACCACCTATCTTCAATAAATAAATTATCCTTTCAGACAGTTCTACGGCAATCCGTTTTCCATAAGCCTTTGTTTTGATTCTGTTGTTTATCGTGCTTAACTCATACTTTCAATTTAGCGCCTTTCATTTTTCTATTGTTTTTGTGATTCAGATGATTTCTTCTTCAAAGTGGCATATCTTTCACTCAATAGCTTCCCATCGGTTTCGGCCATTAAGTTCTCACATACCCGTTTGTTCATGCGCCAAACATCATCATTCATCTGTTTTCACGCTTTTCTATTTCTCTGTTCTACCTCTCGCTGTTCTTTTTGTTTGTGTCATCGTTCATTGTTACGTCCCCATGTAAATTGTTTTCATGTGTTGAGTTGGGGGAACCCAGCCTTTTTGTGTAAGCCGGCAGAGTGTCTGTGATAAATAGAGCCTGTCTACAGACCTAAGGTAACCCTGTCAACGGCCGCGCTTTAAACGTTTTGCGTGTCGAAATCATGATAAACTACTAAATATTTTCGTCTGCTTTATTTTGCAGATACAATATATTCTGTTATTGTTTGTAAAAATACGTTCTGTACGACAGACATGGTGGATTTATATGAGACTCCCAATTACTCTCCCTCTCATCTGGATCCAGACTGTTTGCACTTGTTTTCACTAACTCGCCGGGGGCTGTTCGAGCGGCTTTAACGACCAACAAAGCAAACCGGCAACTGGAAACCCTAGCCTACCTGAGTCGCAGACAAGAAAATGCAATTATCATGATCACATTCATTTATTAATCAAATGATATAATTTCTTATGTCATTTGTGTTTAATCGTAATTTTTCCTCTCTGTTGGGTGTTTTACAAATATTGCAATACTGCAATGCAACAGTAATACTAACTGGCAAAGACATGCAATTTAAATAAACAACGCCCACTCGAACTGTAATCCAACTCGTCTGCTCTACAAGTGCCGTCTGCCTAGATTGTTTTAGACATGGTGATTTTTATCGGTACCCACAGCTGAGAGTTACAAATCTTCGATTCTGCTTTTCAGAGACATGATACAGCGGTTAACCTCCCCCAGCTTAACCCTTTCCATGTTCTTTGTTTATTAGAATTTTAAATACCAACTGAATATTCATGGATATAATAGTTATACGGAAATGGGGAAGGTGGGACAGTGTAGCCATTTTAGAAAGTAGAGAAACAGAACTACATGTGTCAAGTTCCATTAAACACAGATCATATCCTGATAAGACGGCCCCGTCTGATATGTGTCTTCTCTGTTTGCAAATGCGTGAAAATGCGTTTATATGAAGGAAAGGGTTAAAACATTATCTCCTAGTGACGCATTTTTGCGCATCTATAATAGTCACTTTATGAAACCATTGTGATAAATAGAGCATTTGCTCCTATAGGAGCAAATTCTCTATTTATCACAATGGTTTCAAACTACAAAATTTCAATTTTTTCCTTTCCTCTAGTTAATGCTCCTTTTCGGTAGATACATTCAAAGAGGTTGTATAACTAATAATAGTCTAGGAGAGAATGGGTTAAAACAAATACTATCTGCTCAAACTATTCTCTCATTGAATGTTACATTCGATTTGTTCTTGCTTTTAAGAAACTATTGATTGAGTGTCAAACACATTGGATCCAGATGAGACGCCGAGTTACTAGGTCTCTCATCAGGATACAAACTGTTTGTAAATGTTAATCAGATCTCGATTAGCAAGAGAATGGTTACATTACTAACCAAAACAGGGCTGGCAATTAGCAATGTTTGGAAATAGGGAAGGCACCAAGTAAATTTCTGTGGTGGAACTGGTTAAATTTTAAAGGCAAATTCAATATACAACTAAAGTATGGTGGCATATTTCTGACACCATTTACCACTTGGCTTTTGTGAAAAGTTTCCAGTTAATATCTCATACTTATCTGAAATAAATGGGAAGTGGAATTTTCATGAAAACCTGATGATAATTTTATCGCATCAAAATGACCTGTTAGTGCCGTATAGAGCCACCACATAATATAAATAAAGAGAAACTTTTCTCGAAAACATTTGTGTTAGCTAACAATTGATATGCCGTCCTATTTATTCATTTAACCCTTCTCTTGCTGAATTTTAAAATACATTTCTCCTTCTTTACCCATGCCCTGTTGTATAATTACATATATCTGCACTGTGTACAAGTATTTCGCTGTGCAATCACTGCTGTGGAGTGCACTGGTTGCACAATCAACTTGTAAATAGTGCAGACCCTGATGAGACAGCTCCTGCAGGAGCTGTCTCATCTGGGTCTTCACTATTTACAGGTAGGTATATTGACGTGAATAGCAAGCGAAGGGTTAAGTCTCATCCATGTACATACATAAATACATGAATACGTAAAACGCCAAGCAATAAAACGACGTCCTTGCATATTAATTGACAATGCCGCAGTCACCCGAATAAATTTTTCTATTTTTAGATAGGTGGTAACATGATTTTTTCCAATTATTTAATAGTTATCTGTTTTCGTGATAGATTTAAGATAACTTCATTAGGTTGTGACAGTTTAAAGCAGTATCATAAACAAATCGTGTTAAGATATTTATCTGGTTATCGTGTTAAGATATTTATCTGGTTATCGCGAAAAGTTCCCACGTTCAACTTTTCAGATAACTCTTTAAAATATAACGCGAAAGATTTCGCGAAAAATAACTAGTTAAGTATTTATTTGAGATATTAACAGTAAACTTTCATGGTAGTCAAGTTGTTTAGTGGTGTCAGTAAATGCCACCACACTAAAGCAAACACATTTTTAAAAAGTGGAGCAAAAACGGTCGGCAGTTTAGAAGCAGGCTTTTTTCAAATACAAATTCTTAGCATGATGTGGGCGACATTATTATAACGTTAGCAAAAAGTTTGTATGTAAGATGCACCAGGACTCTCACAGAGATAATTTACTGGGGTTAACTGTCTGGATGATATGTCATGGCGCCTGGACGAATCTATGATAATCATTGCAAACACCTTGGGTCGAGATGAGACACTCAGTAACTCTTTATAAGCATGGATCCTGGATTCAAACTGTTTGCACAGGTAATCACAGTTGCAACACTGGCAATGAAAGAGTTAAGAGGTGTCGCTGATTGTAAGAGTAGTTCAGATTCAGAAGTCCTTTTTTCTGTACCAAATTCATAATTGTGACTACTCTTTAGAATCGTCTTTATGAGTAGTGAAGACGTGATGAAGACCTATTGTAAGAGCCGTCTGACCACTTGAGGTATGATCTGTTTGTTGATGGAATTATAAGGATCTGATTCTATGATTTCTGCCTTGGCCACACTTTATACTATCTAATTCATCTAATTAATATGCATGATGACATTGTTTCTCACGTGGATATTCATTAGGTAAACGATTTAATTAGTGGGAACCTATCTTGGGATACAATAACCTATAGCTACGCGTTGCTGTCCACTAAATGGTAGCGCCTTCAATTGTTATGGCTGACACTTCTGCCCTTTTTTTTTAACCCTTTCCTCCAGAGGCTATTTTTAGACACAACCTCTTTGAATATAATCTACCCAAAAGGAGCATTAACTAGAGAAAAGTAAAATTTTAGAATTTTGTAGTTTGAAACCATTGTGATAAATAGAGCATTTGCTCCTATAGGAGCAAATGCTCTATTTATCACAATGGTTTCAAGAAGTGGTTATTACAGAGGCGTAGAACGGTGTATTTATGGAGGAAAGGGTTAAGGGTTTAAAAGGGTTATCACAGTATAAAACTGCTCAGACCGTGGTGAGACGCACGTTTAAACTACAGTAACGGTGGTCGTAAGTTATGACTGTAGTAGCGGTGGTCGTAAGTTAGAACTATAGTAGTGGTGGTTGTAAGTTAGGACTACACAAGCGGTGGTCGTAAGTTTTGACTATTGTAGCGGTGGTCGTGAGTTAGGACTTACGACAGTCCCTGTCGATTTTTCGTTAGACGGATTCCATGAAATTCTGGTTATATCAAGGGAAACATGGGTAAAGTGGCAAATATACTTGTATCATTTCCAACAATATGATGCTTGATTAAGTTTTGTTTCTGTGTTTTCTATTTATTAATTACGCATTTAAATGAATTCTATATCTTGCATTTCACAAGACATCAGACATGGAAGTTAAGACTTGGAAATAATGTAGTTTATCATTTTCTTTGTCTATCACTTTTTATTTTCAAAATTAATCACTATTGCTGCACCTTGTTTAAAGAAACATATTACCCAATGTTAACTATTCACATTCTGATAAAAAATAAATAAAGTCGGTTTTAAGTTGATACAAGTATGCATGTTACAATTTTAACCTACATCCGATTTGTTAAGGATCTAATGACCGAATGTCAAACATATTGGACCCTAATGAGAAGCCGAGTTACTCGGCATTTCCTTTTAGATCAAGACTGTTTGTATACGTCAGCCAAGTCGAATTTAGCACGAGAAGGGATAAAATACGAGCAATGAATTAACAAAAACTTGAACTTGAATGCACCCCACGTATTCTTTGTTGAAACGGCGTGCAAATAGCCACAATTCGTTATGACATATGAAATAATCTGCCCAAATAAAATATTACAAATGTAATAGTATATTGTGACGTTAAAGATGTATAGTAGATTGACACTATTAACCGACTTTCATTTAACACAAATTTCAAAGAAAGTTATTGTAAAGGGCGGGTGTTAGAGTTGAAAGATTGTCTGAATCTTCAAACTGGCGGCATAAGTAGTTTGAATTGTGATAAAACACAACAGGCATGATTTAAATCTGGACTGAAACTATTTTTAAAACATTCTGTAGGTTAAAGGTTTTAAAAGCATTTGTATGATTTAATCTAAACCATGTCTATAACGTTTAAGTAAATTAAAAATCCCTTTATTATGGTAATTATTAAAAAAAGAGTTTCACGAATTTTAATTTAGAAACTGGATGCGTTTCATGATTGATAGTATTTACCTGTCAGCGGAAAGTTATGGTTCCAGGGTTGAAAGGTCACAAGCTCCATAGCTTTGGTGTGGAAAATTGTCTGTGAGCATTGAGTCAAAGTTTAATGCACAAAGGTCTAATTTCGAGGGCAGTGTCCACAGTCTCAATTTATGATACAGTGAAACCTCTATACACTGGCCACACAAAAGAGGCATATTTCTGTTTTTCAATATGTGCGATAGGTTAAATGAGGACGAACGTAATACAGCACGCGTCCATGGGAGCTTCTCGCAGTATTTTCATTCTGTATTCAGCAGCTGTCTCCTCGTAACGATACCGATACTTATAAATTGATTGATCGATATTGAGAAGATCTACTGTCTTTGGTTAATTGCTTTTTAAGAAAGTAACATATCAGTTTCGCCCGTCAACCTCCTTAATTAATTATCGGGGAAAAACTAAGCATATTCTGATAATTGGAATACTGATTCAATGTACATACCCTTTGTGCACTCCTGGAGGGCTTCTGTAATACAGACAAACCTAAATCAGGCATTGTTAACCCTTCGCTTGCTATTCACGTCAATATACCTACCTGTAAATAGTGAAGACCCAGATGAGACAGCTCCTGCAGGAGCTGTCTCATCAGGGTCTGCACTATTTACAAGTTGATTGTGCAACCAGTGCACTCCACAGCAGTGATTGCAGAGCGAAATACTTGTACGCAGTGAAGATATATGTAATTATACAACAGGGCATGGGCAAAGAAGGAGAATTGTATTTTAAAATTCAGCAAGAGAAGGGTTAATTCTTTGACAAAGACGTAACGTAAAATGAAGGAATAA
The DNA here is from genome assembly GCA_963576725.1 of Azorinus chamasolen. Classification (NCBI taxonomy): domain Eukaryota; kingdom Metazoa; phylum Mollusca; class Bivalvia; order Cardiida; family Solecurtidae; genus Azorinus; species Azorinus chamasolen. Next base: position 4,972,237 of record OY755243.1, on the reverse strand, counting down.
CATTGATTTAATAATACTGTACAAAAATATAAGATTACAAGGTGTTGAAGAAAGAATAACAATTTAATATAAGCATCGAATACGAAATATAAACTGGTTCAGACAAATCCTGAAATGTTAAAAACAACACTTAACTCCAAATAATTTTCGTCTGCAAACAATGATGTCTGTTTGAAGTCTCAGGGTATACTTTCCTTCAGTTTCTTCTTTAAAATGTAACTGGTTTTAACAATTAGTTGATGAGAAAAGGATTTTTTTTTAGAATTTTGTAGTTTGAAACCATTGTGATAAATAGAACATTTGCTCCTATAGGACTTTTACAGAGTCGTCAAACGTCGTCAATATGAGGGAATGGGTTAAAATGTCGGTATTATTGATTTGTATGATTTATTTGTTTGGTTCTCCTCTTTAAGCTCACATGTTTTTACTTTCATGTAAACTGTGACAAATATAAAGGATATGTTCTGTTCTGTGCTGTTCTGTTCTGAGATGCCGAGTGTATTGGTGGTCTCATTTGGATCCAAACTGCAAATGTTTCGCCTATCACGGTGAGCCGCTTGGGTCGCTTTCTGGGGACTTGGGCAGTGAAAGAGTTAAAGATAAAAAGTACTTATACAGTAGGACCTTGCTTAAGTGACCGTCAAAAATAGGTCTAATTATGGGTCTGTAAGGCAGGTGGTAGCTTAATACAGGTCAAAAGTAATACAGAACGCTCAGGAACTTTACTTTTGCCATGTATTAAGCAACCACCTGCTCTTTATGATTCCTGTGTCCAATTAACTCTTTCCTCCATATGATACGCCTTTCTACGCCTTTGAAAACAGAGTAGACCCAGATCAGGAGCCGTCTGATCAGGTTCTGCTCTGTTTGCTTATGATATAATATAGATATGATTCTATATTTTATGTCATGGCCAACAAGTCCTGTGTGCATATGCTTTCATAACAGTTAATCTCATTAATATTCATAGTATCATTATTTCTAACATGAATATTCATGGAGTAAAGGGTTAATATAAGATCGTTTAACCCTTTCCCTGTTCTATGTTTATTTCAAATTTCAATACCCACTGAATATTCATGAACAAAATAGTTGAAATGAAACCTAGAAGGTGGAACATTGTAGCCATTTTAGAAAGCAAAGAAACAGAACTATTCAAATTCCACTAGCAAACAGAGCAGACCCTGATCAGATCAGTAGTTTATCATTTTCTTTGTCTATCACTTTTTATTTTCAAAATTAATCACTATTGCTGCACCTTGTTTAAAGAAACATATTACCCAATGTTAACTATTCACATTCTGATAAAAAAAAAATAAAGTCGGTTTTAAGTTGATACAAGTATGCATGTTACAATTTTAACCTACATCCGATTTGTTAAGGATCTAATGACCGAATGTCAAACATATTGGACCCTAATGAGAAGCCGAGTTACTCGGCATTTCCTTTTAGATCAAGACTGTTTGTATACGTCAGCCAAGTCGAATTTAGCACGAGAAGGGATAAAATACGAGCAATGAATTAACAAAAACTTGAACTTGAATGCACCCCACGTATTCTTTGTTGAAACGGCGTGCAAATAGCCACAATTCGTTATGACATATGAAATAATCTGCCCAAATAAAATATTACAAATGTAATAGTATATTGTGACGTTAAAGATGTATAGTAGATTGACACTATTAACCGACTTTCATTTAACACAAATTTCAAAGAAAGTTATTGTAAAGGGCGGGTGTTAGAGTTGAAAGATTGTCTGAATCTTCAAACTGGCGGCATAAGTAGTTTGAATTGTGATAAAACACAACAGGCATGATTTAAATCTGGACTGAAACTATTTTTAAAACATTCTGTAGGTTAAAGGTTTTAAAAGCATTTGTATGATTTAATCTAAACCATGTCTATAACGTTTAAGTAAATTAAAAATCCCTTTATTATGGTAATTATTAAAAAAAGAGTTTCACGAATTTTAATTTAGAAACTGGATGCGTTTCATGATTGATAGTATTTACCTGTCAGCGGAAAGTTATGGTTCCAGGGTTGAAAGGTCACAAGCTCCATAGCTTTGGTGTGGAAAATTGTCTGTGAGCATTGAGTCAAAGTTTAATGCACAAAGGTCTAATTTCGAGGGCAGTGTCCACAGTCTCAATTTATGATACAGTGAAACCTCTATACACTGGCCACACAAAAGAGGCATATTTCTGTTTTTCAATATGTGCGATAGGTTAAATGAGGACGAACGTAATACAGCACGCGTCCATGGGAGCTTCTCGCAGTATTTTCATTCTGTATTCAGCAGCTGTCTCCTCGTAACGATACCGATACTTATAAATTGATTGATCGATATTGAGAAGATCTACTGTCTTTGGTTAATTGCTTTTTAAGAAAGTAACATATCAGTTTCGCCCGTCAACCTCCTTAATTAATTATCGGGGAAAAACTAAGCATATTCTGATAATTGGAATACTGATTCAATGTACATACCCTTTGTGCACTCCTGGAGGGCTTCTGTAATACAGACAAACCTAAATCAGGCATTGTTAACCCTTCGCTTGCTATTCACGTCAATATACCTACCTGTAAATAGTGAAGACCCAGATGAGACAGCTCCTGCAGGAGCTGTCTCATCAGGGTCTGCACTATTTACAAGTTGATTGTGCAACCAGTGCACTCCACAGCAGTGATTGCAGAGCGAAATACTTGTACGCAGTGAAGATATATGTAATTATACAACAGGGCATGGGCAAAGAAGGAGAATTGTATTTTAAAATTCAGCAAGAGAAGGGTTAATTCTTTGACAAAGACGTAACGTAAAATGAAGGAATAACATTGATTTAATAATACTGTACAAAAATATAAGATTACAAGGTGTTGAAGAAAGAATAACAATTTAATATAAGCATCGAATACGAAATATAAACTGGTTCAGACAAATCCTGAAATGTTAAAAACATATGATACGCCTTTCTACGCCTTTGAAAACAGAGTAGACCCAGATCAGGAGCCGTCTGATCAGGTTCTGCTCTGTTTGCTTATGATATAATATAGATATGATTCTATATTTTATGTCATGGCCAACAAGTCCTGTGTGCATATGCTTTCATAACAGTTAATCTCATTAATATTCATAGTATCATTATTTCTAACATGAATATTCATGGAGTAAAGGGTTAATATAAGATCGTTTAACCCTTTCCCTGTTCTATGTTTATTTCAAATTTCAATACCCACTGAATATTCATGAACAAAATAGTTGAAATGAAACCTAGAAGGTGGAACATTGTAGCCATTTTAGAAAGCAAAGAAACAGAACTATTCAAATTCCACTAGCAAACAGAGCAGACCCTGATCAGACGGCTCCTCCAGGAGCCGTCTGATCTGGGTCTACTCTGTTTGCAAATGCGTGAAAACACGTTTATATGAGGGAAAGGGTTAAGATATTTTCTACTGTATAAGCGCTTTCAGACAAATCCTTAAATTCGTAATAAAGGCACTTCTGTCGCAAACAAGAAAGTATATGATATAAGGGTAGGAAGATTTAGACAAATCCAGTATTAAGACCACTTAAAACCGTAAGACGTACATATAAGTAAAATCGCTTAGAAAATAATTAAGAAATGAAATTTAAATCCTTTTATATTAAGATTAAACCATACATGGTCAACATTTCCATGTATTCACACTATTTATACATGTCAATAACATTGTTGGTTTTATCCTAAACTAGGATAAAGTTAGATTAGTTTGGATTGCTAGACTCCTCTAATATTGTACTCAATACGTATATATACATGTATGTGCTTCTAAATTACTTTTTGCGAGTTAGAATATTAACTTGTCATCAGTTAACCATTTACTCCATAAATACGCCTTTCTGTGCCTTTGCAAACAAAGTAGACCCAGATCAGACAGCTCCTGCTGGAGCCGTCTGATCAGGGTCTGCTCTGTTTGCTATGATTCTACAGTTTCTGCCATGGTTAAAAAATCCAGTGTCCATGTGCTATTATACGAATTAATTTAACTAATATTCATGGCATCATTATTTCTTACATAAATATTGATTTCATGGAGGAAAGGGTTAACACATTACCCCCTAGTGACGCATTTTTGCGCCTCTATAAAATTCACATTTTGAAACCATCGTGATATTTTATTATAATTATTATTATACCACATTTATATAGCGCTCTTTTCACACAGGATATGTGCGTTCAAAAGCGCTTCACATAGATACATTTTATATACAAAACAGGGTATATTCAATGTGTAATTATAGAACATTTGAAATAAAATAGTTAGAATACTTATATATAGATACGAATAATATAAATAATAATTATAAAAAAGAATTTATTTAGAACCTAAGTAAACCAATTTCATCCCTTCCGTAAGTTTACACACTCACGTCATAAAAAACAAAATTTGAATGTAACATTCTATGCACAGTGCCGGTACGTCACACAGTTTTGACCCAGAACCAACAGAATTGGGTACATTTTTTGGCATACAACACTACACATAAAATATTGTTGGAAAATTGGGTAACAGAACAGATCAATTTGAAGTTCATGCATATAAACTAAGTAATACAAATAAACAACTGTACTATACGGCCCCCACTCAAACTATTCGACCCGCCATGGCAATGAGGCAGCACACAAGAGATAATCCGTATTTTAACGGAGTTGTAACAGGGTATATCCGAAATTTAATTACAGAGTAAAATGTCCTATTATGGGAACCCTAAAAGCCCAGCCAAAGTAAAACTAAAGAGGGTATTCCGTATACTGTTCCTACAACATATCCCACCGGCTGCAATGGAAAGGAATCATATCGGACAAATCGAGACTGACTGAGACATGCGATGCTGCATCGGACCGTACATGCTTAACCTGCCCACTGCCCATATATTACACGACCCAGTTCACTGGTAAGCAAAAATAAGGAAACTGGGTTAGCTTAACAGGAATCCCTGGCACTGGTTGAGGGCAAGGTATCAAGTCATGCCAGCAAGACTCCCAATGTACCAGTGGGAATAGGGATGCCCTGTTTCACTACGGTGCTCCCTCCGGCATTGGAACTGGAGTTACCAGAGGTCCCAAGCATATAGGGATGCCCCGTTTGACAACAGCACACCCTCGGAATCCAACTTCTGGACAGCGGAATCTGGCTGACACAACACCCGCACGTACAACAGCAAGGGGATTCCCTAGAAGTCCATAAAATTTATGGATGAAATCTTTTTGTTCGTTTATCTAATTATTTCTTCTACATTTGCGGATCATTATGTTTGAAAAAAGGGTTTAAAAAAGTCCCACAGTCATAAGCGAGTGGCAGGATCAACACGCTGTGGCTAATGCAGCAGTTATAATAACCGACAATTAGTAGCTACGTTTTCTAAACTGCCCTAATAACATATGTTGATAGTATGTGATAAATAGAGCATTTGCTCCATAGGAAAAAATGCTCTATTTATCACAATGGTTTCAAGACTACACAATTCTAAATCTCTCCTTTTCTATAGTTAATGCTCCTTGTCGGTAGATTTATTTAAATTGGTTGGGTCTAAAAATAGCATAGGACAGAATGAGTTAAAGAGACATATACAAACAATGCACATCCATCTCAGATGATCCCTGAAAGATTAGAAGCCCTCTGATTAGGTTCTGCACTGTTTACTTCACGCATTATTTTCCAAAGGTCATATTGGCAGAACCAATCAATCTTTGCAGAAGTACAACTAAAATAATTTAAAAATACGTATCTTGACGAGTGAACTAACATATATAAGTTAAAATTGGTTAATAAAGCGCAACGACGCGAGCGAAACTTTGATTATGTCGAATGATATATGTGCGTAATTCATCATATTTTATGTTCATAAATGTCAAGTCATTCATAACAAAGGGCAATTAGATAAAAAATATGGATACTGTTTTTATATATAAATACATGTTTATTTTTAAATATAAATATATAGAGCTTAGGAACTAATTTGACTAATGACGTTTGCTCAGACTTTACAATTACATTGAGGCTTATTACGTGTGTGTATGTATGTATGTATATATGTATGTATACATGTACAAAGAAAACTATCTTCAACAATCACCTAATATAAGTTTATTTTTAGCTTTTAAGACAGGTGATAGCATAATGCAAGACGACATTTATGCAACCACCTGCTCTTATAGACAGTCATGTTTATTTATGATATGGCAGCTATAGACCGGTTCTACTGTATATCTATATAAAAAACTATTGTAATACCAGACGTTGAGGTTAGTATAAATATACTTCCACCCTGCATTAAGCTGTCACCTGCCTAAAAGTATCTAACTTCTTCTCTACTACACTAGAATTCCGGTTTAGAGGGCTCTTACTGTATCTATATACATGTAAATAATTATACCGGAATCACAAATGATATACATCGTGTGTGTCTAACCATTAATCATTAAAGGGTTCACGAATTTCTATCCATTTTCTATTAAACCGCATTATCTTACCGAAGCTGCTTGTTCATGGGTTGAAAGTAGACCAAAGATCGGCCATTAGCAAGGCAGTATCTATTGTCAACGCCATTAGAATTGTGACAAGAAAAATATGAAACGATAATATTCAAATTAACTCTTGTCGTGCTAAGAGCGTCTTGAATGTCATTTGCAAACAGTTTGGATCCAGATAAGACGCCGAGTAACTCAGCGTCTCTTCAGGATCTAGTCTGTTTAATACTGTCAACAGCCGGTAGTTTTTCAAAAGTTTGATATAATCGGACGTCAGTAAAACGTTCATCAATTTAGAGATTGAGCGGACATTTTTTTCAGCATGAAAAGGATTAATATTATTAGGACAAAATAAAACAATATCTTGACAGGCTGAAGCGATCTAGCATTTTGACGTGACGTTATGTAATTGACTCTCTATTTATCACAGATATCCAACCCGATATTACTTATATTTCACTTAATTGAAAGCCAATTGGCAATATTCAACAGATAATGTATGCCCGAGGTCTATTTGGAAGAAAAAGCAAATTCATCGTGGATGCAAGTTTTGCACAATGGACTGCAATATTTCATTGTCCATATTTCTATTTTCTTTCCCCCATGGTTTGTCCATCAATTCATAGAAATACAATAAAAGTTGAATATTCCCGTGAATTCCATCTTTAGGGCCCGTAAATTACGTAAACTTTGAATCCATATGTACAGGTATAATGAAAATTGCTATTATGGAACAATCAGATTATCATTTTATTAAATCGCGCAACGTTGAAATGACATTATCAGAGATCTGATCTTAAAATCGACCGACAAAGATGATAGGATTAAACATATAATTTAATATTTTCACTCTTGCATTGCAGTAATTGTTAATCATTTAATTGTCATTATTTATCTATGAAACTTTTCAATAAATGTACATTCTACGATTGTGAACAAATCATGCCATTAAAAATTGAAAGTAATCGTTAGTACATTGTGTTTTCTTGTCCGAAATTTGGTTGTTAATGATTTTATCACATTTGTTTCTCGAGATGTTATCAAAAGCATTAGGACAATATGTCGCTAAGAAAATTTCAATTTTGCGAGGTATTAATTTCGATACAAAAACTATGAGTGACGTGTTTGATTACCGCAGTGATCGCGCTGACTTAAGGGGTCGGGCATTTTATCAGGGGTTACACATTGAAGACTTAATTGACCTAACCATTGGAATGTTCCACCTTATATTGCTTCAAGAAATTCCTTTGCGAAATTCGAATTAAACTTTTCCTTCATACCCCCTTCTACGCGTTTGCAAACAGAGTAGACCCAGATCAGACGGATACCATAGGAGCCGTCTGATCAGGATCTGCTCTGTTTGCGTATTACATGATATAAATCTGATTCTACAGTTTTAGTCAAAGTAAAAAATGTCCGTGAAAAATTTAACCCTTCGCTTGCTATTCACGTCAATATACGTTCCTGTAAATAGTGAAAACCCAGATGAGACAGCTCCTGCAGGAGCTGTCTCATCAGGGTTTACACTATTTACAAGTTGATTGTGCAACCAGTGCACTCCACAGCAGTTGCACAGCGAAATACTTGTACACAGTGAAGATATATGTAATTATACAACAGGGCATGGGTAAAGAAGGAGAACTGTATTTTAAAATTCAGCAAGCGAAGGGTTAAGTTAATTCAGCTAATAAATATTCATGATGCAGAGGCCCAGATAAGGTGCGTAAATTTAAACATTTTCAAGAATAGCCCCTTTACTTCTTCACCAAACTCTATACTGTGACCACTATCTATAATCGTCTCGAAGAGACGATTCTGAAGAGTGGTCACAGTGGCGGAGAAATGACTTTCAAAGCCTCGTCCAGTATAGCTTTTTACAACTATGTGCTGTCCAATACATTTCAGTACAGGACCCATGTATAATGAGCTCTTGATTATGTACCACCGCTTGCTTCTTTCGTGTATTCTGCGGTGTGTTTTAGTAATGAAATCTGATATTTCTCCGTTAGTCTACAATTTATTTTTGTTATCTTGTTTAGTATACAAACTAATCAAGATCTAAAGACGCTTTATATGTATAAATGTAATTTATTTTTTTAATTTTATTTTTGTAAGATAGCAAACTTCGCCTAGTTTTAGGCATTTATTTTTCCTGTAAGATGTTCATAATTGTATTTAATCTATGTAATAAAAAGTAGTTTTAACATATATTTTATAGAACATATCCAATAATAAATGACATTCATGGGTTGTCGTGGAATTATTCCGTGTGCACTCATATTGGACTCGAGCTTTCAGCCGTACAATGAGGATTTATAAGGTTTTTACATGTAGTAATATCGGCTAATTATAAATAGTAAAAGTCAATGCGCGGACTGAACACTTTAAACGCTACAATTTCAAATGGACTATTCAAAACTTCAAACAGGCAAAGCTTACCGCGAATATTTAGGGCTATGTTTGACTCGTTTACCGTATGGAAATGGTTAAATATATTCGTCCATCCTTCTTGCCAATGTCTACTGTTAAATACTTCAACCCTTGGATATTTCTGTAAGAAATAATGACATCATGAGTATCTATCATTTATATCTATATAGATGATATTACATAAGTGTTCATTTACTATGATACACAAAAAAAACCCAACAACAAAAAACAGGCGATTATTCCTATTTCAATGGCAACTGTCAACCTGACCGACTTGCAAGCGTCATTTATGCGTTATATTACCCGCGTGTAGTATAAAACTCATTATATTAACACATTGCCCCCCTAGTGACGCATTTTTGCGCATCTATTAAAGTCACTTTATGAAACCATTGTGATAAATAGAGCATTTGCTCCTATAGGAGTGAATGCTCTGTTTATCACAATGGTTTCAAACTACAAAATTTTAAATTTTTCCTTTCCTCTAGTTAATGCTCATTTCCGGTAGATACATTCAAAGAGGTTGGGTCTGTAAATAACCTAGGAGAAAATGAGTTAACTTGGATACAAGCAGCGTCACGTGATAAAATGATACATGAACACGGGAATGTTTTGCCATAACAAATGTTGTAGCATCTGCTCTACATGTTTGCTACTTCATAAGCAAACAGAACAGACCCTGATCAGACGGCTCCTCTGAGTATTCAACTGAATAAAGAGATAATCGCATTCTGTATCGATCTACTTATTGTATCGGGATGGTTTTGAGCATTTATCAATTGTAGTAACAACATCCCTTGCGGCTGGTTTGTATAAATGGTACAAAATGCGCGATTAGAAAGTTGTAACAATTACCTTCACCCTTCTGAAGAAACCTTTCACTGATAGAAAATATATCCTACTCCCACATTTTGAAGCAGCTCTTCTTCCTTTCTATTCAAAGGCGTAAACAAAGTGTCAGACTGTTTGACTCTGGTGAAAAGCATCTATATGAAGGTAAGGGTTGAGCCTAATTTACTAAGTGCTTTTGTCCAAATATGTAATATGAAGGGTTCTTTGCATGTTTATTTCATTTTTAGAGATTTTCACATTTTTTATCGGGTTGTGCATTTATTATTAACAATTATTAATAAAACCGGACATCTTAATCCTGATTCCGCTATCCGCGTTTGCAAACAAGTTGTACCCAGTTGAGACGACGAGTAACTCGGTGTCTCATCATGATCCAAGTTGGTGGACATGCGGCTAATAGTTCCAAGTTGTTTGACATGCGGCCAATAGTTCCAAGTTGTTGATATGCGGCCAATAGTTCCAAGTTGGTTGATATGCGGCCAATAGGTCCAAGTTGTTGACATGCGGCCAATAGTTCCAAGTTGTTGACATGCGGCCAAAAGTTCCAAGTTGGTGGACATGCGACTAATAGTTCCAAGTTGTTTGACATGCGGCCAATAGTTCCAAGTTGTTGACATGCGCCCAATAGTTCCAAGTTGGTTGATATGCGGCCAATAGGTCCAAGTTGTTGACATGCGGCCAATAGTTCCAAGTTGGTTGATATGCGGCCAATAGGTCCAAGTTGTTGACATGCGGCCAATAGTTCCAAGTTGTTGACATGCGGCCAATAGTTCCAAGTTGTTGACATGCAGCCAATAGTTCCAAGTTGGTTGACATGCGGCCAATAGTTCCAAGTTGTTGACATGCGGCCAATAGTTTCAAATTGTTGACATGCGGCCAATAGTTCCAAGTTGGTTGACATGCGGCCAATAGTTCCAAGTTGTTTGACATGCGACCAATTGCACTAGATCCAAATTTGAGCGGACATTTTTTTTCATAGAATAATGTGCGTTAAAAGTGGCTATTTAGTGAACAAACATGAAAGTAATACAGTGAGTTGTTTTTTGTATTACTTTTAGCTTTCATCAAGCTATAGGCCATCCGTATTAACACTTTACCTGTTCAATACACATGTAAGATATAATGACATTATGAATATTAATTAGATTTTTTATAATGGCATATGAGCATGGTATTTTGATTCAGGAAGAAACTGTATAATCAGATACAACATAATATCATAAGCAAACAGAGCAGACTCTGACCAGGATGTTCCTGTAGGAGTCGTCTGAACTGGTTCTACTCTGTTTGCAAATGCGTGAAAATGCACTAATATAAATGAAAGGCTTTGAAATCTTTCGAACGGTTTTATTCTATTACCTATCCTTTAAGCCCAATGACATTTCCTGTCAACAAGAAGCTTTATCACAAGTTGACAACTGTCTCAAAAGAAATAGTCTCTTGGATGCACCACAACATGCTGAAGCTCAATACTGACAAAACTGAGGTCATCCTGTTTCATACAAAAAACACAGAAGTACCTGAAGAGATTCATATGCAAGTAGGACCCTCTAAAATCAAGCCATCTTTGTGTATAAAGAATCTCGGTGCATGGCTCGATTCACAAATGGATATGACAGCACACACCAATTCCGTGCAGCACACATCAATTCCGTGTGTAGGTCTAGTTATGCACAGCTCCGACGAATAGGCCATATAAGAAAGTACCTCTCACCTGCTGCTACTAAGACTTTGGTGAACTCTCTTACATCAAAAATAGACTACTGCAACTCATTGCTTCATGGAATTTCAAACAAAACACTGCGGAAAATTCAAAGAGTGCAAAACACAACAGCCTGCATCATAACCAGGACTTCTCGATATGATCATATCACGCCGGTTTTGAAGGAACTTCACTGGCTTCCGGTTCAACATCGGATTGAATTCAAATTCTGACACTTACGTATAAAGCCATGCACAATGAATCCGCCAAGTACATTGACGACATGCTTGACGTGTACATGCCCCGCAGAGAATTAAGATCAGCAAGTAGTTCTTCGACGTTGGTTGTACCAAAAAGTCGTAAGGTAAAATACGGTAAGAGAAGTTTCATGCATGCAGCTCCAAAACTCTGGAATGCTCTACCATCAGGCATTAGAGATGCAAGCTCACTGGCATGTTTCAAAAGATCTCTGAAAACGCATTTCTTCAACATATATTATTAGGGCAATTTAGAAAACGTAGCTACTAATCGTCGGTTATCATAACTGCTGCATTAGCCACAGCGTGTTGATCATGTCACTCCGTTATGACTGTGCGACTTTTTAAACCCCTTTTTCAAACATAATGCTCCACAAATGTAGAAGAAATAATTAGATAAACGAACAACAAAAACCTCATCCATAATTTTTATGGATTTCTAGGGAATCCACTTGCTGTTGTACGTGTGGATGTTGTGTCAGCGGGATTCCGCTGTCCAGGTGTTGGATTCCAAGGGAGTGCTGTTGTCAAACGGGGCATCCCTATATGCTTGGTACCTCTGGTAACTCCAGTTCCAATGCCGGAGGGAGCATCGTAGTGGAACAGGGCATCCCTATACACCGCTGGTACATTGGGAGTCTTGCTGGCATGACTTGCTACCCTGCCCTCGACCAGTGCCAGGGATTCCAGTTAAACTAACCCAATATTCTTATTTTAGCTTACCAGTGAACCGGATCGTGTAATATATGGGCAGTGAGCAGGTTAAGCATGTACGGTCCGATGCAGCATCGCGTGTCTCAGTCATTGCGATTTGTCCGATATAATTCCTTTCCATTGCAGCCGGTGGAATATGTTGTAGGAGCAGTATATGGGATACCCTCTTTAGCTCTACTTTGGCTGGGCTTTTCGGGTTACCATAATAGGACATTTTACTATGTAATTAAGTTTTGGATATACCCTGTTACAACTCCGTTAAAATACGGATTTCCTCGTTGCCATAGCGGGTCGAATAGTATTTGACTGGAGGGGTTGCATATTGCGCGTATATAACAGTTGTTTATTTGTATTGTTTAATTTATATGCATGAACTTCAAATTGATCTGTTCTGTTACCCAATTTTCCAGCAATATTTTATGTGTAGTGTTTTATGCCAAAAATGTACCCAATTATGTTGGGTCTGGGTCAAAACTGTGTGACGTACTGGCACTGTGCATAGAATGTTACATTCATATTTTGTTTTTTATTATCTGAGTGCGTTGACACAATCTAATTGAGCATAGTGTGGTACAGACAGATAAACTTACGGAAAGGATGAAGTTGGTTTACCTATGTTCTAAACAAATTCTTTTTTTCATTATTATTCTTATCTATATATAAGTATTAAATATATTTTATTTTAAATGTTCTATAATTACACATTGAATATACCCTGTTTTGTATATAAAATGTATCTATGTGAAGCGCTTTTGAACGCACATATCCTGTGTGAAAAGAGCGCTATATAAATGTGGTATAATAATAATAATACTCTATGAATATATTAACTTTTATCCTACTGTGAAAAAATAGTGTCTGCTCAAATTTTGATCTGATGCAATTTTGCAAATGCGAGTCAGGTCGCAGATAACGGCACAATGGTAAAGGCAAACATCAGTAAAAACTCATTTAGCCTGTATCAATTATACCCCTCCCACCTATACAGCGTGTGTAAGATGACTCTATATGAAATGCATTCATCCTGTATCAATTATATACCCCTCCCACACATACTGCTTGTGTAAGATGACTCTATATGAAACGCATTTATCTAACTCGTATTCTACCAGGCGCTACCTACCTGATTCCTATTTCCAGACAGTTTGGATGCAGATGAGACACGGGTACTACATATATGACGTCTCATCAGAATAAAAGTTGTTTAGCACATGATCAGTAGTTTGTTTTCAAACGTTTGAACAAATTGGAATTAATTAAAAACCGTTACAGATCGGAGTTCCGGCATGGATCAATTTTACAGCAGGATAAATATTAGGAACTTATTATAACATGTTGCCAAACAGTCTTTTTTCTGCTGAGAAAAACTGTTACCTTACAAAAGCGGGTTGTAAGCCAATACTATACTCTCTCAATATGGTAATATCTAATTAATATTAATTACATTGGGTTTTTATAATGGCACATGAACACAGATAATGTTTGTTATAACAGAACCTGTATAACCAAACCTATATTATTCCATAAGCAAACAAAGTAGATCCTGATTGGAGCTGTCTGATCTGGTTCTACTCTGTTTCAAAGACGTTCAAAGCTGTCTTCATCAAATAAAGGGCCATTGTCCATTAAATTGTGTAACCATTACACTTTTAATGGTCCACAGGCGCCGTGTAGCAAATTATGTATTCACCCACTTGGGTAACAATACTATTTTCTACAATTAACACTACAATGGCTTGTTAAAAGCTTGCCAATTATTTGTAATGATCGAACAATTCATGAAATAATTAACTTATTAAAACATAATTATGCAGCCATTGTGCCGCGACCACAATGGTCCTTCGTCTTGCAAATTGCAACAAGATCCGCAAACATATCGATGGCGTATCGCAACGTTATTGTAACACCATTACAAAACGTTATATAACCAATTACAAAATACAGTGAAACTACTCTAAAACGATCACTCAATAGGGGTCTAACTTTTCGTTCTTTAATCTTAATCATTTATCTGATGGGGTTTCGTGTAAGATATAATGACAACACGAACATGTATTTTGATTGAGTCATATGAACACCACAGGACTATTTGGCCTTGACAGGAACTGTAGAACCAGATCCGTACTATTCTATAGGCAAACAGAGCAGACCCTGATCAGACAGCTTCTACAAAAAGCGTCTTATCTGTGTCTACACTGTTTGCACATGTGGGTATCAAATGACGTTTCTGTCAGATAAAGTAATAGTCCTTTACTCCATGAATATTCATGTAAGAAATAATGACATCATGAATATTAATTAGATTTATTGTTATAATAGCATATAGACACGTGATTTGTTTGCTCATGGCAGACAGTAAAGCCTCTCTATAACGGCCACTAAATTGTGTTAATTATTTGGTATTTAGGGCAGGTGGCCGCTTAAAGCAAGGCGAAAGTGAAACAGAACGCTCCTATATAGGAGCGTTCTGTTTTACTTTCACCTTGCTTTAAGCAGTCACCTGCCTTTAGCACAAAATACTTGATGTAATTAAGTCTCCGTTATAGAGAGGTTTTACTGTACTGTAGAATAATATTTATATTATTCATTAAGATACAAATGTGCATTCATTAAACATACAAGTGTGCATTATTAAGTGATAACTGTGATTGAAAATAAATGTGTACATGTATTCATTAAAATACAAATGAGTATTCATTTAATATACGCATGTTTATTCATAGGCGGTCGCTTTAGAGGAATACAATTATGACCATCTGCTTCAATCTACACAACATTTTCCCTCCTTTTCGTTTGAAATCCACGACAATGGTATAGCAGCTTGAACCTGGACGACAAACAGGGTAGTTGATCTGGTTCCTAACCGTTTGCAAGCGTTATCTCAAACTTACCGGTACATCATGGTTACACTAATTTTGCACACAGTCGTTATAATATAACCCTTTTCTGGCTGTGAAAATCCCATCCCAAAGAATGTCAAACAGCTTGGATCCTGATGAGACTCCGAGCGAGTCGGGATTCAGACTGTTTACATATGCCAGTCAGTTCGAGCTCATCCTCAGAAGGAGTAATACTTGTATCTCACACGCTCTGCACGTCCGAATGGTGTGGAATTAAGATTGAAAGAGCAACTCTTGATACACAGTAGAATCTGCCTTAAGCGGTCATTGCAAATGGTGTTATTATGGGTCTCTGAGGCAGGTGGTTGCTTAATGCAGGGTAAAGGTAATACATAAGGAGCTTTCTGCATTACCTTTAGCCTGCATTGAGCAACCACCTGCTTTTAATACTTTAATGTTCAATAAATAAATGACCGTTCATGACAAATTCTGTTGTAATTAGCACACCAAACGGTTGTGATCTGCAAGAACTGCCACCTGTCAAATTTCATATTGTCCTTTTAATGTTTCTTCTGAAATGTAGCCAGAGTGTCAATACAAAATTATTCTGCTTTGCATCTGGATCCAAACCATTAGCAAAGGCTATCGCGGATATGTTTCTGGGGGTTAAAGGGTCAACTCTTTTCCGGCTACAGTAAAACCTCTCTATAACGACCACTAAATTACATCAAGTATTTTGTATTAAAAGCAGGTGGCTGCTTTAAGCAACGTGAAAGTAAAACAGAACGCTCCTCTGGGAGCGTTCTGTTTTACTTTCACCTTGCTTTAAGCAGCCACCTGTCCTAAATACAAACTAATTAACACAATTTAGTGGTCGTTATAGAGAGGTTTTACTGTACGTGTATTTGCAAACATACATCTGGATCAAATTGTTTGCAAATACACGTACAGTAAAACCTCTCTATAACGACCACTAAATTACATCAAGTATTTTGTATTAAAAGCAGGTGGCTGCTTTAAGCAACGTGAAAGTAAAACAGAACGCTCCTCTGGGAGCGTTCTGTTTTACTTTCACCTTGCTTTAAGCAGCCACCTGTCCTAAATACAAACTAATTAACACAATTTAGTGGTCGTTATAGAGAGGTTTTACTGTACGTGTATTTGCAAACAATTTGATCCAGATGATATTTAGACTAACTCGGCGTCTCGTCAGTATATATCCATGCTATTTGACAGTTGGTTAAGAGTTTCTCAAAATCTTGATAAAATCGGACGTAGTCAACACTGCACCAGATCAAAATTCTAGTAGGCAATATAATAATATTTTATACTGTTAGATAAGGTTTAACCTTTATTCTGCTATGGGCGGATGAGTGAATACCTATACAAATATTTTGGATCCAGATGAGACGCAGAGTAACTCGGCGTCTCATCAGGATCCAAACTGTTTGACACCCTTATTGCATTTTGGTGGACATATTTATTTTAGCTTGCATTTTGAAAATATTTTAGGTGAAACATTCTGTAAAAATAATTTGCTTAGCAGGCTAAAGGTTTAATGAATATATTGGTCGATATTTTCTATGAAGATAGCAGTGGAGGGAGACAGGGAGGGGATTGCATATTGCACAGTGCCCAGCTGTTGCTTCTTTCGGCATCAGATTACTAGTTGATCACGTCATTTCAACCCTGCCCTCGAGAATTAATTGTCGTTTGAGCAAATAATAATGTTGTATGCTTTATTATTCGAAGATTTTTGTCTAGCTTCTTTATAAATACAATGGACAGGTTTCAAACATCCTGAATCATACTTAGTTATTCGAGTCATTCGGAGTCTCATCTGGATCCAAACCGTTCACAAAGGTCGATCACTGTTGATACAGATGTACATGTACACTGTTTCAGTGGTAAACATTGACTCTTTCGCAGCCAATAACGAATCGGTGTTACTTATGCAAGCAGTATAGATCCAGATACAATACCAAGTAACTCGACATCTCACGAGGATCGAAATTGTTTGTTTAATACTTGATTATTTTTGAAATTTCAAAAATGAAAATAGAGTCAGACGACAAATTTTGCAGACGACAATTGGTGAATAGAATAGAGTGACAGGCCGAACGTGCTACGTTGCATGCCGTGCATGTTAGTTTTCATAAACACTGTAAGATTGATGAAGTTGTTTCAAGTACCGTAAATTATTTTCTGACATTGTAGAATCGACCCAAGTGTTAGCAGAAACGTTATTTACACTACGCTTCACACATCTAGTCTATACTGATCAATGACTCTATACGATCACTTCGAAGTAAACGGCCACCTGCCTTTAACTTGTTCGTTCGTATAAATGCATGTTCACGTATTTGCTAACAGAGGAGACCCAGACCAGACGGCTCCTATAGGAGCCGTCTGATCAGGGTCTGCTCTGTTTACTTATGAAATGTATAATAGATCTGGCTACTGTTTCTACCAATATAAAAATACTGTGTACATAATTATATAATTATAATAATCAATAAAATAAATATTCATGATGTCGTTCTTTCTGACATGAATATTCAACAGTGAAAATAACGCCTTTTAACACCTTTGAATTCAGAGTATAGACACAAATTAGAATCACCTTTCAGAATAGTCTGATCACAGTCTGGTCTGTATACTTAATAATAATATAGATGGAATAATATAGATGTGACAGTACAGTTTCTGCCATGGCAGCACTGTCCTGTCTTCATATGCCATTTTATAATAATAATAATAATGATAATAATAATAATAATAATAATAATAATAATAATAATAATAATAATAATAATAATAATAATTCGGTGTTGTTTAAAATCTGTAGATCGTCGTTATGTCTATGTTTGTTAACATGTATTATTATTATTACTTACATGTATATTTATGGAGCAAATAGTTAAAAGCCAGAACTAGTTTGATGGTGGCTGTACCTAGGTGTTACTGTACAAACAAAAGTACACATGACAAGACAACAAATATGGCTATAGATTTTGCCACATGTTTTCTACTGAGTATCTGTTACGACTGACGTTGTATGTTTTGAGAGATTTAACCCTTGCCCTGCTGAATAATTAATACTGGCTCCTCCCTTTCTGAATATTTATAAAATAATAATAAAAAACTCCCATCAAAATTTATCACTGAAGAAAACGATTTTTATAACAAACAGTGCAGACCCAGGTGAAAGGGCTCCTTTAGGAGCTGTTTGATCTGGGTCTACATTGTTTGCAAGATAGTATATACTCGGTTACAACACGTTAAGGGTTAATATGCTCCACTAATGGCAATTGGTAGGGGATACGATGATTACTCCTTATCATGTTAAACTCAGTCTGAAAAAATCTGATGCAAGTAAATTGTCCAGATTAGAATCTGAGCAGGCAGTACTGTTTAAAAGCAAGCTAAGGATTCGTACTTCAAAGTGGCCACATCTTGAAAGGTTATCGCGTATCGCTATCAAAATGCATTCACATATAATTCACATATAATTTGATATTTATTATGTTAAATGGGATACTCTGTACGTCTTCACTAGAATATCGGGCTTCCGTAACATATTGACAGACATTATCAGGAAAATAAAGAACAAATTACGAATCTCTTAGTATGAGGATATGACTTTATAGATAATAAACCTTTTTTTAATCACGAATGGCAGAATATCATCATCCTGCGATAGGATACATCTTTAGAAATACATGTACCTTTATAAGTCTTTATCAGTAGCATACCCTTTAGATATGACCCTTTAACAAAAGTCGTCAATATCAGGGAATGGGTTAATCTCTTGCCCAGAACTTCCCGATTTCGAACCTTAATGCCCGTCACCATGCAGGTTGCAGTCAGTAACCATCTTTTCATTAGCCTGGGGCTTACCAATCGGCAATACTACAACGAGCCCCTGACATGGATCAACATTTTACCTTCCTGTCCCAAAGCGGTTGCCTTCTCGGCTTATAAAACGCTATGGACAGACATTGTCTCCAAATGCACCGCTGAAATTGCACACACTTCGGCGGTAAAAGGAAGAAAGGGCCTTATGATGACGGTGATGATGATTACGATGATGATGATGATTATTATTGTTATCATTACTATCATTATTATATATGTCGTCGCGATGCTACACGCATGTGAACAGAAAGTGGCAGGGGTCCTCGGGGTTATAAGGACGGAGAGACACGAGAGTATTCAAAGGATTAAACACGGGTGGAATCTTTTAGTAGCAAAGTGCTACCTTTTTAGTCTTGGTAGTTTCTGTTTGTTGTTTTTGAAGAACTCTTTTCTGCGTCAAATATAACTCATCTGTACACTTAGTATTTTCCCATTGGCTTTGTCTAGTGTGTGAAAATTTCGTCAAGTAGATGCGATGTCATACGTATATATTTGGATAATGATTTGTTATTTAATAAGTAAACCAAACAGACCATGGTCTTGGTCTACTATGTTTGTAAAGGTGTGAAAAGCCGTTTTCTATGAGGTAAAGGGTTTAGCATTTTTTTGTAATTTATAACATGCAATTATTAACAGGTACATGTATATCAATTCAGGATTTGGACCAAAGCTGAACGGTTGTAAGTTCTTCCTAAAAGCGTATGTATTACTTCAATAAAACAGCTGCCTTGACTTCAGATTAACATAAAAAGAAATGAATTTGTCAGAGATTACTTATACAGGAGTTCAAGTACTATGGACATTTGAAGTACATGTATACAATAAACCCCTCTAAAGCGACCACCAAAGTACGTCTAATCCTGGGTCTTAAAGACGCTTTGCTCTCCGATACAGTTAAAATGGCTACATAACTTTTTCTAGCCATGTATTCCATACACACACCTTTTAACGAATTTGAAAACAGAGTAGACCAAGATCAAACGACTCCAGTAGGAGACGTCTGATCAGGTCAGGGTCTGCACTGCTTTCTTATGATGTAATATAGATCTGATTCTGCAGTGACTAACATTTCCTATGTTCATGTGAAATAATAAGAAATAAAATGTAATCTAATCAATACAACCCCGCTAATGCGACCACCAAAAACGGGCATAATTATGGGTGGCAGAGGCAGGTGGTAGCTTAATACAGGATGGAAGTTATGCAGAAAGCTCCTGTAGGAGCTTTCTGCATAACTTTCGTCCTGCATTAAGCAACCACCTGCTTTAAACGACGCCAGTGGCTGTTTTTAAGTGGTCGCATTAGCGGGGTTTTACTGTAATAAGAACCAAAATGTACTCTAATCAATATCTATGATATTATTATCTGTTACATGAATATTCATAGAGTAACGTATTAACCACACCCAGTCAACCAGTAATGAATAGGAAATAATAAATGAAGAATTAACTGCTGTTTTGGTCCCTAAATTACTAGATTCAAATTAACTTAGCCTTTTTTCTAAAGAAAAAAGACAACCCGGTTCTGTGTTGATGCTAGTTTCAAATCTTACAAAATTGGTTCAGCTAGTAATCACAATAATTTTGTTAACAGTTTGGATCCAGATGAGACTACGAGTAAAACAGTAAGTCATCAGGATACAACTTGTGTGACACTCATTGGTTGATTGGTAAAAGAAATAACAGAACTTTCGAGCTTTGGGAGACAGACAACTACATGAATTTTTAAAACATTACCATGAATATTAATGCAAGGAATAATGACTTTATCAATGTTAACCGATTTTTTTATAGTGGTATAAAATAATGGAATTTCCGACCCCCTGAAAAATCTACACTATCAGATCTATATCATTTCATAAGTAAACAAAGTAGACCCTGATCAGACAGCTGCTACCGGAGCTGTCTGATATGGGTCTATTCTGTTTGCAAAGCCGTAAAAAAGATGTATACATAAAGTAAAAGGTTTTACGACACTTTTTTAGCATGTTAAGCGCTAAATGTCGTGACCTGGAATGATCTTTCAATGTTTGGCATGAAACACTGACATTTACAAATAAAACGATAATATATTCAATTACTTTTAAGTTTTAACCCTTTCAATACTAAGTAAATTTCGGAATCAAAACGTGTCATTCTTTACAGTTTCTTTCATTTCTTTTAAAACACAGTGCTGTCTGTGTGTCAGATAGTTTAAATCTTTATGAGACGCCGTGAATCTACGTCTCATCTGAATCTAAACTGTTTGCAAATGGTATTATAAACTGCTTCATAGCGTTCAAAGAATTAACCAGCAGCCACATGTGTTTTCTCGTCTGTGCGACGTCACGTGTGAAATAAGTAGCTGACAATGCGCATGTGTAAACAAATGATGTCACGTGATAGTCGGCTATACTCACAGACGGAGCGGATGATCTAATATTTGCTTAGCAATTTTAACATTCAGAAGAGCAAGTCAAATGAAACATAATATCAAAGAGACAGGTAATTTGAAGAGTGTGCTGTTTAGTATTATGGAAACACTTGAGCAAAAAGAGCAAGATTGGACAGACTGGCGCCCCTCTCTTTCGGCAATTAAAACATTCAATTTGTACAAGCAATTCGTTTATTTAAAAAGTCAAATCTAAAACTATAAGGTGTCATACAAGCCAACGTTGTTATGTCTTATCTAAAACAAACCGATCCTCAATGGAAAACACAAGTTGATTTCTATATTAAACAAATCAAATATTTGGTTTGCAAATTGAATTTTAATGACACGGTAAACGTTTGATTTTCTGTTTTCCTTCTCACGGATAGAAACGTGTACAGTTAAACCATTCTTCAACGACTACTCAAAGAAATCTACTTAAACGTCTTTAAAACAGGTTGATGCTTACTCCAGGTGAATAGTAATACAGAACACACATTTAGAAAGATGTATGCATTACTTTTGAACTGCATTAAGCTGTAACATACTTTATAGGACCCGTGTTAATAGTCGGGAAGTGGCCATTTAAAACAAGGTTTACTGTAATATGTTGCGTGAAAAAGTTATAAAGCAGACATTTTCATACTGACATTACAGCAATAGTTGGTCAACGATCAAAACCTTATTGTGTAAAGCTATACTTCATGAATATTCATACAAGAAAACGTGATATCATGAATATTAATTGCATGCATTTTTACAGTAGTGTATAAACACGGGACATTTTGGCTAGAGTAAAAACTGTTTAACCAGATCTATATAATTCCATAAGCAAACAGTGTAGACTTTGATCAGACAACTCCTACATGATTTTGGCTCCAAATAAATCCGATTTCATGACATAATAAGTATGCATGTAACTCTTTAACCCTTTCCTTCATATAAACACCTTTTCACATATTTGTAAACAAAGTAGGCCCAGATCAGACGGCTCTTATAGGGTTTGCTCTGTTTGCTAATGGAATTTGATAGATCTGTTTATTACTTTCTAAAATGGCTACACTATTCCACCTCCCATATTTCATTATAGCTGTTTCGTCCATGAATATTCAGTAGGTATTGAAATTTGGAATAAACATAGAACAGGGAAAGGGTTAATTCAGCATTTCGCTACCGTTTACGTTGTAAAACTGACTTCTCGGACATTTCATAGTTATACAAACATGCATCCGTATTTGAAATGTACAGTAAAACCTCTCTATAACTGCCCCTAAATTACATCAAATATTTTGTATTAAAGGCAGGTGGCTGCTTAAAGCAAGGTGAAAGTAAAACAGAACGCTCCTATAGGAGCGTTCTGTTTTACTTTCACCTTGCTTTAAGCAGCCACCTGCAGCCACCTGTCCTAAATACCAACTAATTAACACAATTTAGTGGCCGTTAAAGAGAGGTTTCACTGTAATGCAGACAGTGCTAACAAAGATAAGTCGTCACTTAAAAAAAGGTAGGAACTTGTCATGGGGTGTAGATTATCTGTATCGACACTTTTAAGTTGCTTTTATAGCGATGCGACAGAGTGATTGACCAAGAATCTTGAGCCTTCCGGTTCTATCCCCATACCCAACGGCTATATTGTTACTAAGCAAAACCCCGGTTACAAACTGATCAGAATCTACACTGTTTGCAAAGCCAGTTTGATTTTGATATTATTGAATAGTTCCATTTGGTTTAATGGTAAAATCCGTTTTACGGCAAAAAAACTCTTAGCACATATATATATATGACAAAACCACTGGCAAAAAGACTCTTACTTAAAAAATACAATTTTAAACAACAACCACGCAGCGATTTTGCAATACCGTTGAAATTATTTAAAAACCGACCGAATCCTGTACTCCAAACAGGGTAGACCTAGATCATGTAGGAGCTGTCTGATCAGGGTCTGCACTGTTTGCTTATGAAGTAATACAGATATAATTTCTTCTATGCCATTGCCTTGTTCACATGCCGCTAAAAACTCCAGTGTATTAATCCCCGTGAAGTCAATATTTCTTACATTAATATTCATGGCATAAAGGGTTAGATAATCACATACTAAATACATATATCGGTCTTAACCCTTGTCCTGTTGAAAACAAATTAGTCAGGGGTGCAGCTAAGATATGTACATTTAAACATTTTCAATACTAACTCCTTCATTTCTCCACCAAACCCTATACGGTGACCACTCTTTAGAATCGTTTCGAAGAGACATTCTAATGAGTGGCCATTCTAATAAGTGGTCACAGTACACGTATAGGGGTTGGTGGAGAAATGACGATTTTAGTTTTTTGGGGTTTCGCACGTTTATTTGTAGCTCTGTGTCTGTTCAAACTCTGATAGGCTGTATTTTTCACGCTGTATTTGAATACATGTACTTTTACCTCATATTCAATGAAAGTCCCGAAATTAAAATGTTAAAATGAAAGTCCCGAAAACATACGCATGTTTTCTATAACATCATAAATATTTGTTATATTCAATCATTCCTATAAATCAGCCGACTGTATATTTACTCCCCTGGTCATTGAGTCATTCACCTACAACATTGAGCACTGCTAACATATAGCGCAATCAAGCAGCCGCAGTATCGGATAGTGACCCTCACAGGTACCCATTTTAACCCCTGGGTGGAGAGCAGGTGCTGATGGGAGACACTGAAAAGCGTCTCTGAAATTCCCGGGAGGGACCGGGATTTGAACCCCGGACCTCCGGATTGGTAGTCAAACGCGTTACCACTAGATCACCGCACACCACAATATACGAACGCTAAAAGTGTGAAAGACTGACTGATTGACCGATGAACAATGTCCAAATCTTAGCCAACGTTTCTTATTTTCAGCGCTGCTCAACCTTTACTGTATGAATAATTGTGTAAGAAATAATGACATAATGAATAATGACTAACCAATTATTTATAATGATATACAGGAAGTTTTGGCCATGGCAAAAACTGTAGTATCAGATCTATACAATTCCATAAGCAAACAGACTAGACCCTGATCAGGCGGTTCCTGCTGGAGTTGTCTGATATTGGTCAACTCTGTTTTGCAGAGACGTTATAAGGTGTACAGTAGAACCTCTCCTAATCCACCATTCATTTATCGAACACGGGAGTCTAAAAAAGCAGGTGGTTACTTAACCCATTCCCTTTTATTGACGACTTTTGACGACTCTGTAAAAGTCACTTTGTGAAACCATTGTGATAAATAGAGCATTTGCTCCTATAGGAGCAAATGCTCTATTTATCACAATGGTTTCAAACTACAAAATTCTAAAATTTTCCTTTTCTCTAGTTAATGCTCCTTTTCGGCATATTTATTCAAAGAGGTTGCATCTAAAAATAGTCTATGGGGGAAAGGGTTAAAAAGCAGGTGGTTACTTAAGGAGCTTTTTGCATTACGCCTGACCTGCATTAAGTTACCACATTATTTAGACATTATTTCGATGGCCGCTTAAGACAGGTTCAACTGTAAGGGATCAGGTAGCAAACCGATCTGTTTGACATTTTTTCTCTAATTAATCTAGTTTAACCATTTCTATCTATATATGTCATTCCGCCATTTGCTTGCCATGAACTACCACGGCCAAGCCTCACAGAACAATTTGTAAATACGACAGTTATAATAAATATCCTAAATTACATAAATAACTCCCTTCAAATGATAGATTTCGGAGGATAACATTTATAAATCAGTATATGAAAGTAGTTACCATGATGCAAGGTTGGTTCTTTACTTCAAGGTCCATGCTTATAAAGCTTTTTAGTTGAGTCTGAATTTGTTCTCAAGCTTTTGGTTGCTTAATGCAGGGCAAAAGTAATGCAGAAAGATCCTATTGGAACTTTCTGCATTACTTTTGACCTGATTTAAGCTACCACCTGCCTTACAGACCCATAATTAGACGTTTTTCTCGACAGCCGCTTAAGACGGGTTATACATTATACTGTACTTAATATTTAGAAAGAGGGAGCCCGTTTTAATTATTCAACAGGTTAAGGATGAAGGAGATAGGATTTCTATCGTATGTAGCATCTAAATCAATTTTATAGGCAACATCTGATATGATTGGCGGGTTTAATTTAATATGTAACAAAAATAGTCTGATTGACTGGTTAACCTTAAGCACGTTACGATCAATGAATGATTCGTGTTGCAAACAGTATTGATCCAGATGAGTTAGTGAGTGATTTAGCATCTGATCTGGATCCAAACTGGTTAACAATTTTAGTAGGTCTAAGGATATAAATAGAAAACAAGTCTACTTTGGGTCTTCAATTCACTAAAATTTACTCAGAATGTGAATACTTTGACTGCTCAATATTCAGATTGGAAAGGCCTATCAGTATGGTGTATATTTAGTAAGAAGGGCTTATCTTAGCTAAAAGAGTTGGAATGACAAACATTGCTGATCCTGATCCGAGGGCTCCTCTATGCACCCTCTGATCTGGATCTACACTGTTCGCAAATGCTTTTCCCAAATCCAAACTGTTAAAGGTTGATTTAACTCATTCGCTACTAAATTCTGTCATCTGCTAACTTTGTCGTCTGCTTCAAAAATATTTTTTTTTCATTTTCTTTATTTTTTGTTTCAAAAACATAATCACAGTAACAAACAGTTTGGATCCTGATGAGACGCCGAGTTACTCCAAACTGTTTGCATCTAGGTAATCACAGATGCGACATTGGCAGCGAAAGAGTTAAAAGGGGAGGGGGTGTCGTGGCAAGATGAGCGGACGAACTTCTGACTCAATCGTTAATGAATGTTGGCAATAAATCATACGAAGTTTTTTCTCCTACAATTCGTGATTTATAATGTAAGCTGAACTTTTTCTACAATGTCTAACACTCAATTTAGGTAAAAATTGAAGCAAATTTATTCGAATATATATCATTAACACTTTGCAGCCAGATTTATACCGTCTGCTATGATTATCGTCTGCTTCAATTTTCAAACTAGAGTTTTTTTCTTTCAGTGTTTTGTTTTTAAATTTAAGCAGATTATCAAACAGTTTGAATCATGATGAGACGACGAGCGCTGAGGCGTCTCATCTGGATCTAAACTATTTGCTAAAATTATCACGTACTCGCCCATAGCGGCTTCAAGAGTTTCGGAATTGATTTCATTTAATCCATTTGCTCCCAGTGGATTCTTCCATGTTTATATATTGGATAAGTCCATTTTTTTTATCTAAGGGATTCATGGCCTAAATTTTCAATTACGTTTTGTTTTATATTGAAATTCCTATCAGCAAACAGTGTAGACTCTGATCAGACGCCGCATTATGCGGCGTCTGATCAGAGTCTACACTCTTTGCATACGTCCCATATATGGGATCGTGGGAGCAAATGGGTTAATTAAATCCAGTTTTGTTTGTTTGCTCGTTTAGCTCTGTCTTTTGCGAATATGTGATCACACTTACAAACGAAGACGCAGTTACTAAGCGTTCCATTAGCACCCAAAGATTTTTATTAATGTGATTATGTTTTTGGATAGAAAATTGAGGAAAACTAAAACAAAACGTGCGTACGCAAAAACTAAAATCGTCATTTTTTTCACCAAACCCTATGTTGTGACCAATCTTCAGAATCGTGTCGAAAAAAAGTTTCTAAAGAGTTACAAAATAGGGTTTGGTTGAGAAATAGGAGGTTATTCTTGAAAATGATTTAATTTACGCATCCTACCTAGACCTCTGTAAATATAGAAAAATCATGCAGACGACACATTGTGCAGACGGCATCGTAACGCTTTACCTGATAGAGGCATATTTTGAGAAACCGTCTGATCAGGGTCTGGTCTATTTGCTTATACGATTGACATGGCTGAAACTAACCTTGTTCGTAAGCTATCATGAAAATTGAACTACAATGGGTGTCTTTATAAGCAGGTGGTTGCTGAATGCAGGACAAAAGTAATGCAGAAAGCTCCTAGAGGAGCTTTCTGCATTACTTTTGTCCTGCATTAAGCTACCACCTGCATCTAGCACCCATAATTATACCTCTTTTAGGTGGTCGCATTAGCGGAACTTTTTAATATTCATGATATCATCATCTTAATATGGCACATGAATTCATGATTTTTAGTGATTTCAGAGAGTGTAGAATCACTTCTACAGGATCTGTCTGATCTGGATCTACTTTGTTTGCAAAGGCGGTAAAATACGCCTTTATCAGACCTGGAGGCGTATCTTTGAGGTAAAGTGTTAACCTTTTAACCCATTACCCCATACGCTATTTTAAGATACAACCTCTTTGAATAAATCTACCGAAAAGGGGTATTAACAAGAGAAAAGGATGTTTTTTTTTAGAATTTTGTAGTTTGAAACCATTGTAATAAATAGAGCATTTGCTCCTATATCAGCAAATGCTCTATTTATCACAATGGTTTCACAAAGTGTCTTTCACAGAGTCGTCAATATGAGGGAATGGGTTAACGTATGACTATTCATGTAAGAAATAATGACATCATGGATATTTCTTAGCTGACTTTTTATAAAGGTATATGTACACACTCATGATGTTTTATAATACTTATAGAATCTGTAATCAGATTTGTTATAATGCATAAGCAATCAGAGCAGAACCTGATAATACGTCTCCTATAGGTGCCGTCCTGTCTGGGTCTACTCTGTTTGCAAAGGCGTAGATAGGCGTATTGATGGAGTGAAGTATTAATACAAGAGCGTTTGGGAAAATTAACCAATAGCTGTCAAACTCTGTCGTCTGCTAACTTTGTCGTCTGCTACACATTTTCATTCTTTTGATTTTCTTCATTTTTGTTTCAAAAACATAGTAACAGTAACAAACAGTTTGGATCATGATGAGACGCCGAGTTACTCGGCGTCTCATCTGGATCCAAACTGTTTGCATAGGTAATCACAGATCCGGCATTGGCCACGAAAGGGTTAACCAATAGCTGGATGGTAGACAAAATGTTCGTCATAGATTTATATTCAGGAAACCTTGACCACCATGTTTTGTATCTGAATAGTGCAATTAATCACGGGACAATTTTTCAGACTAAAAGTACCGACGTATGTGCACGCGAATGATGGTGCCAGTTGATAATGACAACTTAACACATTTGCTTTGTTGATTCTTGTAACACGCCTCCTACTGATAAGTTGCGCCAAGTTGCGTCATTTTTTGTTTATTCTTTTAGATGCGATTATCGTCTGGTGCACGCACCGTCGTCTGTATGAACCAAAACATATTATGCAAAGTAATTGTCGTCTGCAAGTATTGTTGTCCGTTTAACCTTTTGGATGCTGGACACGGGTGTACTGACATTTGCAAACAGTGTAGACCCAGATCAGAGACACTAAATGAACCCTCTGACAAAGGTCTTCACTGTTTGTCCTTCAAAATCCTCTCGCAAGATATAGCTCTTCATACTAAAAGGTCTTCATTCTTTTATCTCTTTACTCCATAAATACTCCCACAGAAGCCGTCTGATCAGGGTCTGCTCTTTTTGCTTATGATATAATATAGATATCATTCTACAGTTTCTGCTACTGCCAAACATTCCTGTGTGCATGTGTCAATATAAAAAATAAAATAATTAATATTCATAATGCTACTATTTTTACATGAATATTCATAGAGTAAAGGATTAAATAATAACACACCGTACATTTCCATGGTTAAATGTTCTTGTTCAAATATATAAGTGTGAAACACTCTTGGAGGAGGCGTCTGCTCAGGGTATGCTCTGTTTGCTTATGGAATAATATAAGTCTTATTCTACCGTTTCTACTATGGGTAAAACTTCCTGCTTTCATGACTTAAAAACTCGGTATAACTAATGCATATGCAGTCATTATATCTTAGATGAATGTTCACGAGTTAAAGTTGGTAAAATGGCTTTGTATTATCATCTTTAACCCATTACCTCATAGGCTATTTTTAGATACATCCTCTTTGAATAAATCTACCGAAAAGGAGCATTAACTACAGAAAAGGAAACTTTTAGAATTTTGTTGTTTGAAACCATTGTGATAACTAGAGCATTTGCTCCTATAGGAGCAAATGCTCTATTTATCACAATGGTTTCACAACGTGACTTTGACAGAGTCGTCAAAAGTCGTCAATATGAGGGAATGGGTTAATACTAACCTGAGAGGACAATGAGATGTGAAAAATGTTATAACGATTGTAACCTGTGATGACATTGAGATATGAACAGTGTTGTAACTACAGTTCAGATTCGAAAAATGTTGTAACTACAGTTAAGATGTGAACACTGTTGTAACTACAGTTAATATGTTGACTTAACTGTAACTACGGTAACATGTGAGGAAATTGAAATGTGAACATTGTTGCAACTACAGTTGAGATCTAAAAATTGTTGTAACAACAGTTGAGATGTGAACACTGTTGTAATTAAAGTTAAATTGTGGAAATTGCTGTAGCTACGATAACCTGTGAGGACATTGAGATGTGAACATTGTTGTAACTACATTAACTTCTCTCTACAACGAGCAAACAAATAAAGTACAAGTATTTGTCTTTAAAATCATGCTGCTGCTTCATGGAATATTTCTGTATTATTTTCTTTCTGCAGAAGCCACGTGAAGAAGCTACGTGCTTTGATATATTGGGGAACACACTGCATTACTTTCCATCTGCACAATGCAGCCATATGTTTTATGTTAATTATCTGTGATCGTTTCTACAGAATTCATCTGTACAATGAATTGGCAAACTCGTGATGATATTTGCAAACATTTGTATCAAGAGGCATCGATGCGTTATTCGACACATCGGAACCCATAAAATCTGAATGTTCTAAGTGGAATGGTGATTTGTGTCTACCCCTTTCCCTGTTCGATATTCATGTAAGAAATAATGACAGCATGAATATTTATTAGCTGAAGTTTTATAATATAAACTTTTCAAGGGAACGTTTTGCTTTGATAAAAACCGTAGAATTTAGATCTATATCATGTCAAAAGCAAACCCTGACCAAACGGCTCCTCCTGACTTGGGTCTACGCTGTTTGCAAATGCGTGAAAATACGTTCATACGAGGGAAGATCCATTTAGCATTGAAGGCTAAAATTTGCTAGACGAACAATGCAGACCCTGATCAGAGCACTCGGTAACTCGTTTCGCGCTTTCAAAGGGTTAGGAATTAACCCTTTCCCTATTGAATACTCATGTAAGAAATTATTACATCATGCATATTTATTAGCTGAATTGTTTTATTGCCATATGCGCACAGACTTTGGTGGTATTGGTAGGAATTGTAGATTCAGATCTATTATCATTTCATAAGCAAACAGACCAGACCCTAATAAGACGGCTCCTACAGGTGCCCTCTGATATGTGTCTTCTCTGTTTGCAAATGCGTGAAAAATCATTTATATAAGCGAAAATGATCATTAGAAATCAAACAAAATCGACCGAAGTGGACCGAAAAAAAGGCTGGAATAATATTGCACTATGCTCTCGATATTAGCCAGTGGTATACCTGAGTGACATTCACAAACAGTTTGGATCCAGATAAGACACAGAGTAACTCGGTACCAAAGCTGTTACTCGGTCACTAGATTCTAAAACTTTAGAACGAATCAGATGTAATTACAATAGAGCATGACCTAAGCGGCCATTCATTTATTGAACATAGGAGTTTCAAAAAGCAGATGGTTGCTTAATGTAGGGCAAAAGTAATGCAGAAAGCTCCTATAGGAGCTTTCTGCATTACCTTTACCCTACATCAAGCTACCAACTGCATTACAGGCCAATAATTAAAACAGACTCTACTGTAAAAAGTTCAGCAGATCGGAGCTTTTCCAACATGAGAAGGGATAAGTTGTAAATCAATTATAGGTTGGAAACATGTTTGTTTCGTTTATATGACAAATTACCCGCTAATTATTCATTCTGGCAAAAAATAAGACATTAAATTATGTAACAGACAGTTATTCAATTGTAGATCTTCTTTTAGCATTCGGTGAGTTCCTGCTGCATATCAGTGTAATGTTATAATTTTTCTGCCTTCAGTTTATCTCCTGCTGTTGCCAGTTTGTTGATTTATGGCAATGAGCAGGTTTTGTATTGAACTCCCGTAACTTCCAGCCAATGGTGATAACATTTAGTCAATTTGATAACGTCATCGTCCAGACACTGTAGTCCGTTTTTAACCCCTTAACCCTTTCACCGCCAATGTCGCATAAATGCACCACGACAAATAGTGCAGTCCCAGATCAGACACCGCCTTTTCAAGGCGGCGTCTGATCAGGGACTTCACTTTTTGTCTCATTCTCTATTTCTATATCTGTGCTTTATTTCTTGGAAATTTGCATTTATTTATCTCATTTCATTACTGTACCGAATGATTAAAAAAATTGGATTGCAGACGACAATTAGAAATTTGGCGCCGAAAGGGTTAATCACTAAAATTTCAAATGGACTATTCCACAATTCAAGGTTATCCTGTTCGCAAAAGACGTTAGTCACTTGTTTCCTGCGCTGAAAGAATTAAATGCCTAAGCAAACAAGTGGGATACGTTTCTAATCACTAACACTTTGCCTGTTAAATAAAATATGGAAGTCAAATGTTGCTACCTGCATGAACACTCTAATTCCAATCTAAAACAACGACACGGTCAGTGTATCATTTAGTTTGGTTCATCTATCTATCCAAACTGTTTGCAAAGATAATCCCAGATCGTCTAGTAGAGGGCTAAATGTTAACCCCTTTCCTCATATAAATGCATTTTCACGCATTTGCAAACAAAGTAGATCCAGATCCGACGGCTCCTACAGGAGGTGTCTGATCAAAGTCTACTCTCTTTGCTTATGATATGATATATATATGATTCTACACTTTCTGCTATGGCAGAAACTTCCTGTGTGCTATTATAGCCATTTAATCTAATTAATATCCGTGACGTCACTATATCTCATGAATGTTCATGGAGGAAAGGGTTAATTAAACTTTTATCTGTCAAAAGACATAGAAACATTCAACGTCTGATCAGGATCCAAACTGATTGATACTGTGATGTTTCTCGAAAGAAAAAGGAAGAACATTTAAAAAAAAACTGAAAGCTTTAGCAGTCGACGAATGTTGTAAACGGAGCAAACACTCATTGTTTTTTGCAAACATGGCATCGAAGAGGTTAATCCCAACGTGTTGCAGTAAGCTGTTTTTCAGTTACGTAGTAAACATCTAACGACGCCACGTGTCTTCAATGTGATGATAAACATACAGACCTAGACCAGTCACCATTAAAGATACGGCTTATTAATGAATCCGCATCTGCAACACGGCAAAACCCCTCTTAAGCGGACGTTATATTGGTATTAATTAATGCCGGTCAAGTGCCGCTTATGAAAGTGTAGCAATGCTGGTCTGTAAGACAGGTGGCCGCTTTATGAAAGTGTAGCAATGCTGGCCTGTAAGACAGGTGGCCGCTTTATGAAAGTGTAGCAATGCTGGCCTGTAAGACAGGTGGTCGCTTTATGAAAGTGTAGCAATGCTGGTCTGTAAGACAGGTGGCCGCTTTATGAAAGTGTAGCAATGCTGGTCTTTAAGACAGGTGGCCGTTTTATGAAAGTGTAGCAATGCTGGTCTGTAAGACAGGTGGCTGCTCTATGAAAGTGTAGTAACGCCGGTCTGTAAAGAGAGGTGGCCGCTTTATGAAAGTGTATCTATGCTGGCCTTTAGGACAGGTGGCCACTTTATGAAAGTGTAGCAATGCTGGTAAGACAGGTGGCTGCTTCATGATGGTATCGATGCTGGTCTTTAAGGCAGGTTGAAACATTATGAAAGTATAGCAGCTTAATGAATGTGTATCAATACCGGTATTTAACCCTTTCTTCATATAAACGCATATTCACGCATTTGCGAACAGAGTAGACCCAGATCAGGGTCTGCTCTATTTGCTGGTGGAAATTGATAGATCTGTTTCTTTAGTTTCTTAAATGGCTACACTGTTCCACCTACTACCATATTTTGTCCATGAATATTCAGTAGGCATTGAAATTTGGACTAAATATAGAACAGGAAAAGGATTAGACAAGTGACAAATTAATACATGGTGAAAAGCATCCAAAACGCTCCTCGGGGATCTTTTTGCATGACCGCCACCTTGAATCAAACAATCAGCTACATAACATATATGAATTCTGTTTATTACTAAAAGTTCGGTTTAGAGGGGTTTACTTGATTTAACCCATCACCTCATAGGCTATTTTTAGATCCAACCTCTTGAATAAATCTACCGAAAAGGAGCGTTAACTTGAAAAAATAGGAATATGTTAGAAGTGTGCAGATTAGAAACCATTGTGATAAATAGAGCATTTGCTCCATAGGAGCAAATGCTCTATTTATCACAGTGGTTTCAAGAGGTGGCCTTAACAGAGGCGTCAAAAGGCGTCAATATGAGGGAATGGGTTAAATAATACACATATAGATTGAATGCTGATCATTCAATAGCGCCCATTCCGTATGAAAGGTGCAGTAGAACTCCTCTAACCTGGACGTTATATTCAATATAAATATCGGTCTAGGAGAAAGGCGACAAGGAACTTTCTGCGTGACTTTCATCCTGCATTAAGCAGCCATTTGCCTAAAATATCTAAATTCTTCTGTACTAGAATGCAGCTTTAGATGGGTTTTGCTGTATACTTTGTGAGAGCATTTCTGATGACAAGCAGTGCAAATCCAGATCAGAGGGATCCTCTAGGATTCATCTGATCTGGAACCACATCGTTTGCAGTTGCCAGCATTTTCGTTTTCATCGTTCAAAAGGCCAATGTGCCTAGGCATTTGTCACAATTTTCATGCTCTGTTAGACCACATTCGTAACGGATCACATTTGTAACAGATGTGTTACGAATGTAATCACATTCGTAAACGGTAAAATGTGTTACAAATATGAGTATCCAACATGGGGGTTGATATTAGAATCACATATGTAACAGGTTGAGTTCCTGACTGACAATGTTCAATTAGTAAATAGTAATAAGATTATCATTGTGACCTCCATGCAAAGTTGTCCGTTCCGTTGTTAAACAGATAGTGTCCGTTCTGCTCTTTCAGGAAAATTAACCTATTTATCAACACGAGATGCTGAAATATTTCATGAAATCTGCGTACAGTTTACCTTGTAACAAAAGTGTAAGCTATGTCATTTCAAAACATATAATGAATAGAAATTGTATAAAGACTTAAATAATAACGTATCAAAATTACGGGTATAATTAAAGTTTCAATAACATAGCCACTATCTCGATTCAAATAGACATTTTTAATTTCACTTTTAATTTCATTCATTCTCAGTGCTATTTGATATAATTTTCATGCAGCTGTCGTTGGAATTAAATTCCAAATCTATAGACTTTCCTTCAAATTGGAACCAAAACCAAATTCATCAAAACCTCAGACTAATCTGAATGGATTCTGTTAAACCATCTAAGTGATCAGAGCCAGGTTAGTATTAGATCTACACATTATTAATTTACTAGTCTACAACTGAAGTTACAATATGCATTACTTAGACAATAATTCGAAAGGTAACACAAATATCTTCTTCATATTACATTTCAATGTTTTCATTCTCGATTATTATTAATCACTATTCAGTAATAGACGCCCTTTGATGCTTCGTATCAATAATTGTCTTGTATTTCCTTGATGACCATGTCTCAACTTTTCATAACCTTAGCAACACATTTTAAAAGATATAACGTACATGCTTGTAACATGTTTAGGATCCGCGCCTAAAAGATCTTGAAGAGTTTCCATTTTTCATATAACTTGTTATATACATGCACCTATGCAATGCTGTTAATCTGTGCCTATCATAAAACAAAAATTACTTCTTAGTTCCTTTAGTTGCTGTTAATTGAGTAATACACTATGCCAAATATATTTAGCTATTATAAATCTAATGATATACTTTTAGGAAAGAAACCATTAGTCATTTCTTTTGTAAACAGTACTAGTTCGTTGTTAAAATGTGAACAAGGTTTCATTTTTGCGATGAATGATGATGATAATGATGATGGTGATGATTGGGTGGTAATAGTTTAATTCCGATACTAATCACGACCTGACTGGAAATAACACATCATGTAATTGCTCACAACTTGTGATAAATGTATTTCATTTGTACACATTTACTTTTAGCTTCCTTTTCTGTATGACATTTGACGTGTTAAAAGTGTGACTGTATGTCACATCGTAAATCGGCATCGATTACATTCGTCACAAAATGTTACGAATGTGGTCTAACAATGCTCTATAAGTGAAGTGTAATAGATAAAGGGACGTATTTTAATACCCAAATCTTCATATATCTACCAAAGCCTATGTTATAAACATTTTATAGGACCGTCTCTTCCAAACGAATCTAAAGAGCCACCATCTCTCTACCAAAGTCATTCTTTCGAATCGTCTATTCGAGTGGTCACAACTTTTTTAGGATCCCTCTGATCTGGGTCTACACTGTTTGTAAATGACAGTGTACTCCTTACCCGCATTCAAAGGGTTGAAGCCCGTCTTATCTCTGTATCTGTCTATAAGATCGCATGCGACTTCTAACGCATATACAGTAGAACCGGTCCTAAGCGGCCATTCATTTATTGAACACAATAGTCTTAAAAAGCAGACTGTTACTTAATGCAGGTCAACAGTTATGCAGAAAGCTGCAATAGGAGCTTTCTGCATAACTATTGACCTGCATTAAGCTACTGCTTGTCTTGCATACCCTTGATTATACCTCATTTTGATGACTGCTTCAGAGAGGTTCTACTGTAACTGTTTGGCTGTCTCGGATTGCACGCACTTTGAAAAGTTAGTTAACCCTTTCGGTGCCAGCATTGTCGTCTACTGGGCATATTTTCGTTTATTTTTAGTGTAAGTGTGTGCACTTCTTCCATTTTCTTTATAAAACAGTAAACAGAGTGTCAAACAGTTTGGATCCTGATGAGACGCGAGTTACTCAGTGTCTCCTCTGGATCCAAACTGTTTGCATGTGATATCATAAACCCGTCATTGTGGCACGGAAGGGGTTAATGTTCATGAGTTTCAGGGGTCATCCCGATCAGACGTCTCGTCGCAAACACACGTTTATATACATCTGTTTGCAGAATACTATAGAAACAATAATGCATTCAATACCTCAGGTATGCCTGTCAAAGCTACAGATAAAGGTGCGTACCCAAATACTAAAATCGTCATTTCTCCACCAAACCCTACACTGTGACCACTCTTTAGAATCGTATAAAGGACCTACTCTCAAAACTGTTTAAATCTGCGCATCTTATCTGGACCTATGTATATATTGGTATAAATAAGATAAGTATATTGTATTTATATCCTGTAAATGTTGTCTGGATGACCTTGTCGAGCATGATGGTAAAGCAGGTGAGTCATATA
This sequence comes from Azorinus chamasolen, assembly GCA_963576725.1. Taxonomy (NCBI): domain Eukaryota; kingdom Metazoa; phylum Mollusca; class Bivalvia; order Cardiida; family Solecurtidae; genus Azorinus; species Azorinus chamasolen. The sequence continues at coordinate 4,935,181 of OY755243.1, read as the reverse complement.
TACCCTGTTAACACGTTATAAATGAGCAGGCCGGTCTGAAAGGTTTAGACCTACAAAATAGAAGCCACATAAACATTTACTCCACATGTGCGTATTTTTCATCTTTGCAAACAGTACATCCAGATCAGACGGAGCATGTTTGCTTATGGAATTATTCAGATATGATTCTACAGTGTCTATTATAGCATTATAAAAAATAAGCTTATCAATACTCATGACATCATAATTATTTACATGAATACCTGTGAAGTAATGGGGTAGTAAGTTCCTTATCAACAATTAACCGGTACTGCCAGAAAAAGACACTTTACACTTTGGTTGAAATTATGATTTACCTCAGATGCAGATTGACCTAGTGTCTCCTCAGAATCCAAGCTGTTTGACATTCTGAATGTATTTTGGAGAAAAATTGAAGACACTGTATCTTTTAACATTTTTTGCAGACGATATTGTTTTGCAGACGACAATTGCATAACACGCGAAGAGTTTCCTTAACGACCATCTTTGTGATGCTAAGGGTTGTGTCGTTATTCAAATGTTACATGAAATATACAAAAGGTCAAGGTGTTTTATTGAAAAGAAACATAATATATGAGTATTTTACAACCTAAACAGTCAGAGCTTGTTATTTCGACGAGGGTAGCCGAAAGTCATGATATAGTTTTAGATTGATGTTTTTTTAACTGTCACCTATTATTATGAATAGGTTTTAAATATGTATCTTTTTACCAATATGAATGTGATGATTACCCGTAATAACTTAGATACACTTATCTAACGGAAGCGAATCGGGATAAGAAATTCCAAGTTAGTGGAGTCAGTCTTTTTTTCCTTTTGATCATTCAACTTGATCACATTATTTCATTTTCCGAGTTTGCTTCACTGACCAACCCCCATTTTTCAAAAACTGGACAAGTTTAAACGCCCGCGAGATGAAAGTAACAGTTTGAGAGATACATATCTAGTTTATTGAAAAATTTCCGTATCTAAGATACAAATGAATTTACAGTGGGAAAATAGAACGTATTATTTCCATGGTTGTTGTGAAAACACCATCTTAAATGTTCACAAGAAACATAAAACATATATGACCACAATGAGATTGTGATCAAAAGAGGCCAAGGCCTGACTTTATCAGCATCTATAAGCAGATTGATAATGTTTTTAATGTTATAAGCGATATATTTGCAAATGTGATAAGCGGCCGATATTCACGACCATTTTCGGCCATAGTTGCCCACTGAAATCCTTTACGGACATAACTTGTTAAGGAATGATATATGTTAACCTTTATCCATTTTATTGATATAAAACGGTAATGTATGTTGATATGATTTGTTAAATTGTGGAAATTGAATGAGAAAGTTCGATATTGAAAGCTAATGGGTCATAATGGCTTGTAATTTTGACTTTTGTGGTCACAAATGTACAGAAGGTTTGCTCCCTGCTATTCTTGTGTATAACATTTGGGTTACAGTAGATGAAAATGGCAAAGAGAGAAAGGACATTTATTTTATTGGGGTTATTTATCAATTTTATGTTTCAAAGTGTTAATTAAGTTTGGTTCCTCTTGGCTCTAACATTTCATTGATCCAGACTAAACGTCATAACGGTCCAAGACTGCATTGAATTAACCCTTATCGTACTGAAAACCAAAAACATGTCTGCCAAAACTCCGACCTGTAGTATATTTACTTACTTCTGATTCGTCCAAGCGTTTGAGAAACTATTGGCCGAGTGTCAAACAACTTGAATCCTGACGAGACACCGAGTTACTTGGCCTATCATCTGGGTCCAAGCTGTTTGCAAACGCGAGCCAGGTCGCGCTTAACATGCTACGGGTTAACGATAACATTATATATCAACTTCTGAAATATAATTAAGCATGTGTAATACTTCAAAGGTTAGAAATACACATTAAGAAGGCCAAATGTCAGACCCTTTGGTTGTAACAAGGGTTCCAAAAGCTTAGTTGTATAAAAGAACTGGCAATAAATAACTCATTAATACTTCGGCCCCGTATTTCTTGGTTCTAGCTGGCAATGGCCGTGTCAAACAATCAAGAGTATGTAAAGTTAGTCATTCCAAAGGTGACAATTAATACTACCAATGGGGTCGAATAAGATCTTAAAGTTTCAATCATATTTGATGAACCCTTTAACTGGTAGAAACGCATTTTCACGCCTTTCCAAAGAATTGACCCAGCTAAGTCAGTTCATGTAGGAGTCGTCTGATCAGGGGCTGCTCTGTTTGCTTATAGAATAATACAGATTTGGTTCTACAATTTCTGCCACGGCCAGAAGTATCTGCGTGCCTATGCCATTATAACATTCAGTTGATGTCATTATTTCGTAGATGAATAATCATTGAGTAAAGGGTTAAAGTTTCTATTATAAATGGTTCCTCGTGATATTATAATAACGAACTGCGTTTGTTCTGAAAATTTGCATATACTATATAAAAGACATTTTTTGGATTTCAACCTTTCATGTGGTGTTTTCATAAATTAAAATGCTGTTTTTTCATTTCCCACAAGCACCAAGCACCATTCAAAAATATTTTATACAAATATTGAACAAAAACGACCGGCAATTGTGGCCTCAATAAAATTTATAAACATTCAATATATCAAAATAAAAGAAATACTATACAATGATACAGAGATATTCATAATAATTATTTATGACGAAAACTTCCATTACTTGCTCTTTCTAGTATATACATCTGTATTTAGATGATAAACATGATTTGAGTTGTTTATATTCAATAATTGTGAAGGACACTTCTGCTGCATTACATTATTTAGGAATATAAGCACTATTTATATACATGTATGTATATAACTGAAAAGTTATCTGTTTTACAATTGATTTTGTTTTTAACTTTTGTAATATAAATAACAAAATAGTGTTATCAGTTATATAATTGTTTTGAACAAATGCGTGAATGTATATACGATTTGTCAGAAAGAATAAAAAACACACTTACGCACGCACGCACGCACGCACGTACGCAACACGCACGCATACACACACACGTACGCATGCGCGCACAAACATAAAACTTTATTAATAATTACAAACGTTTACAAACATCTGAGTGTATGGTTAGGACATAAATTTCATATAACAAACCAAATAACATATCATTTCAAACCAAATAACATATCATTTTTCATTGCGGTGCAAACATATTCAAATGGTGTTCCTGTGCAATTTAATTTAACTGTGTTTAGTGTTATTCTTAATTAATGAAAACTAGAAATATTAAGTGACAGTTTTCTGTAATTTGTTGAACATAATGCTGAGAATTTCACAAATATGGAGTGAGCATTACTTGTAATTAGAATGCCCATGTTTATTCAAGTCAAGTAAACAAAGATAACCCCGCTTCCGTCGATTTCAATACTTCTCGCGACATTTGATATTACAAAGATGTGCCTTATTTGCGAGTGGCGTTAAATTGCTCTGACAACGGAGAAATTTATATGTATTTAATATGCAGGAAACAATATATTCGTTCCAACACGATCAGACATGGTGTCTGTTGAACCCTTCAAGGATCATGCCAGTGTGTGAAAAACCTGTTTTGTATGTGAAGATTTAAAAAGAAATAGACTATATGTTTCAAATGACAGACACGACATTTAACTCCCAATAAGTGTTGTTTGTCATAATTTCGACTCTTAAGGTACATACTACGTCAAGTTTTCATCCAAAATTAGGATCAAGACCAGATGCCACATGAGGCTCACGATAAGAATTCTATCTGTTTGACACATTCTTAAGTTTCCTTAAATAAAAATATCAATATAAACATTTAGGTATGAATCATCCTATATTTGTAAAAGCAGACTGTATTTTAGTGATTTACGGTTAAACAGAAGCTCAACTGATACCATACCCTTTCCTGACTACGAAGGTTTTCTCCTCTTCATATTTCGCTCCCCTATGTAACCCAACAAAACATGAATTTGGATTCAATTTCTACTCTTATTCAATACCTTCGCCCCCTGCTTTGTGCGTATTAACATCTTCTTTAACAGAAACGTTTGGTTTGAAAATGCCATTTCATGGACTCACTCAATTTACAATAAATACTTCACAAAAGAAGGTTATGAAAAATGAAATGTTTTTGATTCCGATATTGTGTTTCTGAATTTTCACTTGTCACTACTATCGTGTAGATATCTGTCCATTTAGTAAAATGAAATTGGATTCATATGGAAAACACATTGTCCTTTTGAGATTAGAATATCACATTAGACACTATTTATCAAATGTTTTATTTAGCTTTATCCACATTAATGACTTTAAGGCAGGATACAAATGGATCTCCCATGGATTCATATTTTAACGATATCTTATCGTTGTTCATTGTTGTTGTTTTCTTGTTTTGTTTGGACATGTATTGCTGACAACATATTATCAAATAGCAGTTACTCAAAATATTAGTTTATAGGTATGGGAGAAATTGATATGTTTAACTGTTTAACTCTATTTATACATTAATGGAGTATGTTAACAAAGTCGTTTTATGTAAAGTAATATTTTCTAGGTTTGCAATAGATGAAACCATAGATATAAATTATATTTCAGAGAAACTTTAAACTTCTGTGGCGCATTTTGATAAAATATACAAAACCATGTGATCTGCAGATTGATAACACTATATGTTGGTTTACTTTTTATCTTCCTAGAAATACAAGAAATAAAGTTTCAGCATTACATGATATTAATTAAAGTGTTTTTTTAACACTATAGAATTTGGAAGACTTTGTTGCAATATATTTCTGAACACCCCCCCCCCCCCCACACACACACACCCTCTGTCTCTGTTTCTCTCTATCGCTCTGTATCTGTTTCTCTCTCTTTTTCTCTCTCTCTCCTCGTATCTCTCTCTCTTTCTCTCTTTTTCAGTCTTTCCACGTCCGTCTGTCTCTCTTTCTTTTTTCTCTCTTTCTCTCCCCTCTCTCCTCTCTCTCCTTCTCTCTGTATCTCTGTTCTCTTTGTTTTTCTGTCTGTCTGTCTCTCTGTTTATCTGTATATCTCTGTCTTTTCTCTGTTGCTCTCTCAATCTATCTCTCTCTTTCTGGCGCCATCTAATTTGAATCTGCTTTGTTTGCTTAGGGAATGATGTAGATGTGATTCTATAGTTTCTGCAGTGGCAAACCCTTCTTTTGCTCATATCCCATCCAATTAATATTCATTATGTCCTTGTTTAGCAAAATGCATGTCACCAATCATGAGAACATTGGGTATTAGTAAACTGGCCTAGCAACTGATGTAACAGCCGTGCGTGCTGCAAAACATCGCATTTAGTGATTATTACCGTATAACCCCTCTAAAGCGACCACTTAATGAATGAAAATTAGTGTCTTGATAAACAGATGGCTGCTTAATGCAGGGTGAAAGTAACACAGAAAGCTGCAATAGCTCTCTACATAACCTTCTACCTGCATTAAGCTACCACCTGAACCGAAGATCCATAATAAGACACTTTTTCGTTGTCGCATTAGAGGGGGTTTACTGTGTGTATATATACGTAGATTTATACATACATAGACATTATGTAAATATCAACCAGACAGACAGGTAAATGTGACAAAAGTGACATTATTGTTCCGAATATTTCCCGAGGAAAGAATGTTCAAAATTGTTACTTGTAAACTGTCAAGTTTACAAATCAAATTAGTTGTTGTCATGAGGGCTTTTAGGATTTGTCAATATGACTTTTGACTTTTCCTTTGTTAATGTGAACATTTTCAATCACATTCAACGTGTCAACATCGCCCTCTGTCCTAGCTTTACCTTGTTATTTGAACTGTAATAATAATTTTCATATTTATATCATCATTTCGAACAATGTTCTACATTAATAAAATCTATTACAGCCTCAATAGCATGCTGTGTTGTTTGCAGCAGTCCCCTGGAGGGTGTGTCAAAGGGGCGTGGCGCTGATCACTTTACGGCGGCACTGTGTACACAAAGTGACAATGCAAAACGACTTAGCAGCACAGCAAATGTTATTAATTCATTATAATGTATCTTTATATACTGAACGTTTAATCCCTTGAATACTTGAATACGGATATATTCAACGTGGATAAGTCCAGCAATGTTTATCGGTACGAGTATTTAATATTTTGGTAGATTTTAAATAACAAGCAGTACATACCTTGATCAGATGGGTCCTAGAGCTTTCTGATCTGGGTCCGTACTATTTTCAAATTTGAGATAGCTTGTTTACTGTATGCAAAGGGTGGGCAGCCTGATAACTTTACTATACACATTAGAATTCATTTCTCACCTGAATCCAGAAAATGGTGTTTGTCAATTATTAAGATTGGTAAAAATGGCAACATAACATCTTTGTCGGCTAACAACTTTATAAAAAAAACAAATTTGAATAAATCATCTTAACTACTGGTTGTGCAAATGGTTTTAGTAAATTATAGTATTTGGTCAAATAGCTCAAATAACGATAAGCTAAATTGACTCTAAATACAGGTTGTGATTGAGTATTCAAATGGACCAGCTCTGGGAAATGCACAATCTGTCGATGTTATTCGTTTAACGATTTACCTGATTGAGACGTCTTTTAATACCTTTTCCAAACAGAATAGACCTAGATCAGCGGGATCAGGAGCCGTATGATCAGCGTCTGATGTGATTGCTGATGGAATTATATACTCGTAGATCTGATTCTACAGTTTCTGCAAATGACAAGATAACATGTACAGTAAAACCTCTCTATAACGGCCACTAAATTACATAAAGTATTTTGTGTTAAAGGTAGGTGGCTGCTTAAAGCAAGGTAAAGGTAAAACAGAACGCTCCAATAGGAGCGTTCTGTTTTACTTTCACCTTGCTTTAAGCAACCACCTGCCCTAAATACCAACTAATTAACACAATTTGGTGGCCGTTATAGAGATGTTTACTGTATTCATATGCCATTAAAACAGATAATACATATTTATGATCACATTATTTCTGACACAACATTCATTAGAAAAACTCTGTCGCTGCCACATATTGTCGATTGCAAAACTGTTCTATGTTTCAGCATTTTAATGTTCTTCCCGGAACCGTCTACAATTAACTATTGGGATTAATGCACAGGTATTGTATTGTAGGTTATTAACTATTGGGATTAATGCACAGGTATTGTATTGTAGGTTATTAACTATTGGGATTAATGCACAGGTATTGTATTGTAGGTTATTAACTATTGGGATTAATGCACAGGTATTGTATTGTAGGTTATTAACTATTGGGATTAATGCACAGGTATTGTATTGTAGGTTATTTACCCATTCTCTCACATTGACGCCTTTTGACGCCTCTGTTAAAGTAACTTTTGAAACATTGTGATCTATAGGAACAAAATTTTAATGCTCTATTTATCCAAATGGTTTCTAAACTACACAATTCTGAAAATTTCCTTTTTCCTAGTAAATTTATGCTGCTTTTCAATACATTTATCAAACTGTTTGCTACTGTGATGTTGTTTTGAAACAAAAATAATGAACAATTATTAAAAAAAATAATGTAGCAGGGTTTGCAGACGACAAAATTGACGGCGAAAGAATTAACGGAAGAGTCTAAAGCGGATTGAAAATGTCCAAGTGGACTGGCTTTATTAGCAACAGAGAAATAGGTAAGATGCATATATTAACCCTTTACTCTATGAATATTCAGGCCAGGAATAATGACACCATATATATTAATCAACTGATTTCTTTATAATTACACTAGGAACAATATAACAAAATATTACGACAGAAACTGTAGAATGAGATCGATTTATATGCCATTATAAAAATCTAGAGCAGACCTAGATCAGACAGGAGCCGTCTTATGAGGGTCTACTATGTTTGCAAAGGCGTAAAAAGCTTAATCTTTAATAAATTTATTCCTCCTTTATTTCTCTACGAAACCCTATGCTGTGGCCACTATAGGAGCCGTCTAATCCGGATGTACTCTGTTTGCAAAGGCGTCAAAAGTCGTATCTATGGAGTAAAGGGTTGAGGCTTTAATTAAAACATGTTTCTTCTAAAGCATATCCCGAACGGATAATTCTAAACTATGGTCACAAGATAGGGTTTGGTAGAGAAATAATTAGTGTTTGAAAACATCCATTTATTTCAGACTATTAGCTTTGTAGGTTTGAATAGACTGAAAATGTCTAATAAGGTAGGTTTATATTTGCAACAGAAGCCTGGTAGGGCGCGTAAATCAAACCCCGTACCTCATGAATATGCATGTAAGAAATGATTACATTATGAGTTTTTTATTGACTACATGTATTTAAATCATTATAATCTAATCATCCAGACCCAGAATGGTTTCAAGAAATATCACAGCTGCGAAACTGCATTGAGTGATTGGTATATTGTTGGAGTTGTACATGTAATGATCGATTTTAAAAAAAACAACAACATTTGATATCGTCGATTGTGGTATTTTGTTTAAAAACGTGGCTTATTTAAATTCTTTAAAACAATTGAGTGGTTTAAATCATATCTTAGAAAGCAAACAGTAAACATGAATGATGTTATTCTGTTATTATTGTCTTCTGAACAAAACATTACGTGTGGCGTTCCAAAGGAACCTGTCATGTCTAGGTCCATTGGTGTTTCTTTTATTTATCAATGATTCTGAATAGTTTTTGCAGTACTGATATGTATTCAGATGATACTACTATTTGTAATACTCACAGATCAAAATATACAAAAAAACTTCATTTAAACCTACTTGAAATAGGGAGCATTTCTATTGCTAAAGGAATGGTCCTAAACACAGATAAGGTTGTAGTGATTACAACTTCCAATAAACGGACCTGGGTCCATGCTTATAAAACTTTTAGTTGAGTCTGAGTTCGTTCTTAAGTTTTTGATTGGTCAGATTTGAGCCTTTGGCTCAAATCTGACCAATCAAAAGCTTGAGTACTCAAATCTGACCAATGACAAGCTTGAGAACGAACTCAGACTCAACTAAAAAGCTTTATAAGCATGGACCCAGACTTTCAGAGAAGTTAAAAACTATACTTTACTTTTAAAAATATTATGAACTCAATTCATCAAGAGGTGAAACATTATTAGGTGTCTATATCAATGAAAATCTCAAATGGGACAACCATCTTTTTAAAATAAAAAGAAAGTATTCATTAATTTATGGTCGTTATCTCGGATCAAGATGTATCATCTTATTCATGCCAGACCTATTTTCTATAATTATCCTGAAAGTGGGAGAGCCTTCGAACGCAAACGTAGCAATGTAACAAGAGAAAATTGCAGACTCGGTTTTATTGAGTCTGTTCATGTGTAGTAATTAAAAGTGCAACACTACTCACGCTCCCTAGCACCGGCTTAAGCACTATTCAATTTTCAAAACTAATAACATCAAAACTAATGATCCCGAAGGACCAGAAAATATAACAACACTGAGAATAAAATACTGGGCGATTTTTATAGCCGCTACACAAGCACTTAGCCACTCAACACCTGCTGTTGTGAAGTACATAATTTATACATGTATTCTGAAAGTATGAGACCATTCCAAAGCAAAAGTAGCAATGTAAAGAGAGAAAAGTGCTTACTAATGATCCCGATGGACCAGAACATAATTATAACAATACTGAGAATGAATGTAGTACGGGGCGACTTTTTACAGCCGCCACACAAGCACTTAACACATGCTGTTGTGAAGTACATATATTCTGTGGGAGAAAGCCTATATCCAATCATATTTGGACGTCTGCAATATTATTTGGGTTGGTACTAGCTCTAACAACCTCTATAAGCTATGTATTCTACAATAAGAGCTTGCAAAATGACATTTGGTAAGGAATATATAATTGTTTCCAATGCAATGGGAGAAATGCATTGTCTTAACCCCCTTGAAAACAATGAACAGTAAACCCCCGCTAATGCGACCACCTAAAAGAGGTATAATTATGGGTGCTAAATGCAGGTGGTAGCTGAATGCAGGACAAATGTAATGCAGAAAGCTCCAAGAGGAGCTTTCTGCATTACTTTTGTCCTGCATTCAGCAACCACCTTCTTATAAAGACAGTCCTGTTTATCCATGAAGTGGTCGCATTAGAGGGGTTCTACTGTATATGTATAAAACACGAGCAGGTTTGGTACCGGGTTACATTTCCATTATGTTTGAGAGAGAGTGTTTATATAGCGGTACACTAGTTTACCATCACCGTGTCATGTCAATTATAAAACTCACCGTCCAAAACTAGAACAATTTAAAGAAACCATATCTTTTTCGGGACATTCCATATGGAATAGAATGCCAGACTCAATTTGATGTATAAACACTAGCGAGAGTTTTACCGGACACTTTACAAGATGGACTTAACATCAAGTCCAATAATCTTAAAGGTGTTAACCATTCACTCCATAAATACGCTTTCTACGCTTTCTAAACAGAGCAGACCCAGATCAGACGGCTCCTATAGTAGCCCTCTTACCAGGGTCTGCTCTGTTTACTTATGATATAATATACAGTAAAACATATCTATAGCGACTACTAAACTACATCAAATATTTTGTACTAAAGGCAGGTGGCTGCTTAAAGCAATATGAAAGTAAAACAGAACGCTCCAATAGGAGCGTTCTGTTTTACTTTCACCTTGCTTTAAGCAACCACCTGCCTTTAATACCAACTAATTAAGACAATTTAGTGGCCGTTATAGAGAGGTTTTACTGTAGTTATGATTCTACAGTTTATGTCGTGGTAAAACCTTCCAATGTCCATAATGCCATTATGAAACATTGTTTAATCAATATGTATGTAGTCAATATTCGCTAACCCTTCGCTTGCTATTCACGTTAATATACCTACCTGTAAATAGTGAATACCCAGATGAGACAGCTCCTGCAGGAGCTGTCTCATCAGGGTCTGCACTATTTACAAGTTGATTGTGCAACCAGTGCACCCCACATCAGTGATTGCACAGCGATATACTTGAGCACAGTGAAGATATATAGAGGATCTGTTGCGAGTTGTCTTTTAAGATCACATGTTCCTAAACGAGCCTTAGAAAATGTCATTAGGCGAGCCTTGGCGAGCTTAATAACATTTTCATGGTGAGTTTAGGAACATGTGATCTTAAAAGACAACGAGCATCAGATTCTTTTTCTCACATAACAAAAAAATGTATTTTCGTCGTTTAAATGACATGTAAACATCGGTTTCCATGGCTTGACGTCATATATAACGTATGACGTCATATATGTTCTAAAGTGATCTTACACGTGTTACAGATAAGGGAATCTTAACCCGTTGTTCTTACTCGGAGATAAGGGAGTGTATGTGAGAAATGTAATTATACAACAGGGCATGGGTAAAGAAGGAGACGAGTATTTTAAAATTCAGCAAGAGACGGGTTAATAAGTATTCATGGATTAAAGGATTATTTCAACACCTCTATCTGCTTGTTTATAAACAACACAATATATTTTGTTATGTAATTACAATCTAGATGAAAAATATCATTATCATGTCATACCTATCCCTTTATCGTATGGAACAAAACTAAACAATTTTGATACGGTATGAACCTACTTCAATATATCTGGATCAAAGGTTTAGAAAAGGTTTCGTTGAATCTGACTCGAGTTCAAACTGTCTGACACGAAGGCAGTAGTTCTTTTTCCAAATGTTTCAGCGAATTTGATTCGGATTACAATTTAGCAGATGGTTTATTCTGCAAATGAATATTTTCTTTGCACGATAGGGGATACTAATTATTTGTATATAAGTAAGTCTGTTCATACTTCTCTTGGTTTAACTCCTCACCTGTATGTAGTGTAATTTTCTTAGCATTGAAAACATGATCTATATAATCAAACACATACATGTAATACCAGACCTGTTCTGATCTGAGTCTACTCTGTTTGGAATGGCGTTAACGGTATCTCCATCAGGTAAACAGGGTTAACCCTTTTCCCCATGTTGACGACTTTTGACGACTCTGTAAAAGTAACTTTGTGAAACCATTGTGATAAATGCTCTATTTATCACAATGGTTTCAAAGTGCAACATTCTAAAATTTTCCTTTTCTCTAGTTAATACTCCTTTTCGGTAGATTTATTCAAAGAGGTTGTATCTAAAATAGCCTATGAGGTAATGGGTTAAACAGATACCACATTTATTTTCCGACTGAATCTATGTTATGGCCATTCTATAAAAAATCATCTCTCAAAGAGACGATTCTAAAGTGTGGTCACAACATAGGGGTTAGGAGAGAATTAGAATTTGAAATACACCCCTTTATATAAAACAAAAATCGTATTTCAAGGATGAATACGTAGATCGGTAAATTTATTTCGATTTTTGACAATATTAACAAATTCCCTCATATTGACGACTTTTGACGATTCTGTAAAAGTCACTTTGTGAAACCATTGTGATAAATAGAGCATTTGCTCCTATAGGAGCAAATGCTCTATTTATCACTATGGTATCAAACTACTAAATTCTAAAATTTTCCTTTTCTCTAGCTAATGCTCCTTTTCGGTAGATTTATTCAAAGAGGTTGTATCTAAAAATAGCCTATGAGGTAATGCGTAAACATTCTCCTAATGAACATGTACATGTATTCGTGCTTTGGCCACTTAATGAATATTCATTAACTATATTTTTATATGAAAAGTTCAATGGAATGTTTGGCCTAGACAAAAAAATGCAGGATCTGATCTGTATAATTCTGTAAGCAAACAGAGCAGAACCTGGTCAGACAGTTCCTACAACAACTTTCTGGGACTGTGGAAGAAATGGAAGAAAATTCTAGCGTGATTGTTTAAGTACCTGACACGCTGTACAGTTGACTATTGCGTAATTTTGTAGAAGAAAACTTGGTGGTCTGGAATTTGATAAAGCGTCTAGTCACCTGCTGGGCTTATTTCTTATGTTACCATCGGCTCCTGAATCTCACAACCCAATCTGACAGCATCAAAAGGAGAGAGGGGCCGTAAATTAATATTTCAATTAAAATGTGGTACGCCGTAACCATGCTTACTTTGAACTGCTGACGGGGACATTTAGAGCAAGGTTTAATTTGAACGGATCCAGTTAATGCAAACCCTTCTTTTGACGTGTTATCTTTGATTTTAGTTTTACTTTCTGTTGTAAAAACAGGAATTAATCAATAATCGGTTAATCTAATCGATATAGGGTGGCTGGAATCTCAAGATATCAGTAGATATCCTTTCTGTGTGGCTAAAGGTTCGAGATGTAGAAGTTCGTAACATTTTATCTGAGACTCTATAAATCATTTATCTTCAATAAATGTAACCACTATGTCTTATTAAAATATGTGACATTCATTAAACTTGCCTTCTATACAGAAAATTGTGATACGCCATTTTTTGGACAAAGTTTTGTTTGTATTTAGCTTAACCCTTCTCATACTGAGAAATTGTAATGTCTGCTCAATCTCCGATTGGCTGAAAGTTTCACTGACTTCTGATTACTTAAATCCTTTGAGACAGTATTGACTTAGTGTTAAACAGTTTGGATCCTGATGAGACGCCGAGTTACTCGGCGTCGCATCTGGATTCAAGCTGTTTGCAACTGTTAATCAATGCGTGCTAAGCTTGAGAAAGGTTACAACACCTTGCCGTAATCATATTAAATGAATAAATTGTTTACATAGTAATTTGTTCATATTGTCACCTGCACAGTATGATATTTGTGAAGGAAGATTCACAAACAGGTCGGCCTATCTTGTAATATATACATAAAATGTTCAATTAAGTTCTGTTAATCAAATAGATATGACAGCATGGTCCGGTGTGCTTCAGATGGTAAGGATTCATGCGTGCCTTGATACCTATCTTACAAATGACTTCATAGAAACTATGATTTATGACTCCGGCAGGGAGTTTTTGACGCTTGTGTTGCAAATATTTTGATTGCTTATTCATGGGGCTGAAAGCTACTATGAAAATGTATCATCTTATTTTTATGCTTTCAATCGAAACATAGTGTATACATTTTATAAAGTTTCATGTTCGCTTAATATGTCTTCATTGTAGAAATCCGTCAGACGATCTGAACCCATTACATTGTAAAATGCGTTTTCATTTATTTGTATAACCGACGTTAAAGACTAGATCGCGTCAAAATATAAATACAACCACAACAAAATTAGCTCAACCACACAATGGGTAAACTTGTTTTAAATAAATTGCTACGAAACTAAAAGAATTTTGACACAAACAGAAAAAAAGCCTACAATCATAAGTTAAACATTTTACCTGATACTGACGCCGCCTTCTAACGTCCTTGCAAACAGAGTAGACCAAGATCAGACGACTCCTGCCCTCTGATCAGAGCCTGTTGGTGGATGCATATAGACTATATTAGATTCTACACTATTTGTCATAGGTTTTATATAACAATTTAAGATAATCATTTAAATAATCTTCATAATGGTTGAAGTCTGTCATGTATAGTCATCGGGTCAAGGGTTAAACATGCATGGAAACCTTATCCTGCTATCCGTCACCTGGCTCGCACATAGAAACAACCTGGATCCAGATGAGACGCCGAGTAACTCGGCGTCTCATCTGGATCCAAGTTGTTTGACATTCGTTGAATAGTTGAATATTTTCTGAAAAGCTCGATCGAATTGGAAGTGGTTATCATTGCACCAAATCCCATTTTGAGCAGACATTATTTTTCATAGTGCTCTTGTTTATCAACCCATTCTTAAATTTTAAGAATGGCTAAATGTTGTGACCACTCTTTAGAATCGCAGAACAACAGAATGATAAAGGTGCGTACTCAAATACTAAACTCGTCATTTCTACACAAAACCCTATGGTGTGCCCTGTCGAGACGATTCTAAAGAGTGGTCACAAGATAGGATTTGGTAGAGAACTAAAGAAGTTATTTTGGAAAATGTTTTAATTTACACATCTTATCTGGATCTTTTGGAGACGATTTTAAAGAATGGTTACAGCATAGGGTTCTGTGAAACGGTGTAAAATCAGACCAAAGGGTTCCTGTGGGAACACTTTGATTTGCTTAATATTCAGAGGGAGGGGTCAGTTTTAATAATTCAGCAGACTAAGGGGGAGTCGTCGACAATCAATACCAGAGCTTCAGAGGCTACTAATGAAACTGCCTAATATTTGCACGGTGTTAACTATACAAAATGATCGAATTTTGAATTACATTTGGGGTCCATGCTTATAAAACTTTTAGTTGAGTCTGAGTTCGTTCTCAAGTTTTTGATTGGTCAGATTTGAGCCTTTGGCTCAAATCTGACCAATCAAAAGCTTGAGAACTCAAATCTGACCAATCAAAAGCTTGAGAACGAACTCAGACTCAACTAAAAGCTTTATAAGCATGGACCCAACTATCTGAATGAGACATTTGGGCTACTTGGCGTCTCATCTAGATGAAAACTGCAGTCATATTTTAAGAGATACAGCAGAATGCATGTTTTCAACATTCAAAGGGTGGCTGGTATTTTAAGAGAAAGAGGCTATAACAGTTTTAAGAGATGTTCACACTCAGGTGCACGTTTTATCAATTTTATCTGCAGCATCATGACAAGGTGAAAACTGATGACATATAAACTCCGGGCATGTAAAGAATCATACCCTATTTATGTCCATCAAAGGGGCATTATACAGTAGCCCGGAGAGTGAAATTGTCCATTTAGCGGTTGGTAAGTCTTTGTCGTGGTAGGCTTTGGCCTTCAAAAAGGCCGACAGCTGAACCCATTATTTCCAATTCTGTCAAATTAAACGTGAAATATCGCTGGGCAAGACCATTTCTTCAAGTGTAGCCTATTCAATATGTTATAAAATAGCGTTATTTTGTATTATTTTATTGGTAGCGTCGGTGGTAGTCGCGCGACATAATTTGTCTCCCCGACGATGGAACGTGCCGGTTTATTTACGGTAAGCATGCTCACATTTCACGGCAAATTCATGAAAATGCTTTGTATGAACAGGAAATAAAGAAAATAGAAATACTAGATAAACAGATAACAAGCGGGAGGACAAACAGATGTGGAGATGTTCCACGAGATACCTTTTGTTTAATTGAAATTTTGAAAAAAGTAAGTTGTGCAATTATCGTGAAAAACAAATATTTCATGGTCACTAAAAAGCAAACATAGCACTGATTTGATATACTGTTATGAGTTTACGTTTCACAGAACGGGAGCCAAAATAATACAGGAATTATCATATTTGCAACTTAAATTTCCATCCTTTTCAAATTTAATGTAGTTGAAGATTTTAATTGGTTCTTAATAGCTTTGTCGGCCATGGCTAATCGGGTGCCTTCCCTTAATAATGTCGACAAGACCATTTATAATTTTCAATTACGTCTGACATTGAATAGAGAAACTAACAGTCGAACGATTAAAAACTGTCAGCTGCCTCAAATGGCGAATTTACGTAAAAACTGGCAATTGTTGAGGTGGAAAATTGATGAATATGTTTAGAAATGACAAATATTTCAACGAGCATTTGAAATAAAAGGCAATGGCTGTGGCGGTGGAATAATGAAATTTCAAATAGTCAATGTTTTTACTTTACTATTTTATCGAGCACACGGGTCTTCTCTAAAGTCAGGTGAAAGTCTGAAGAAAAAGATGATTAAAATATATTATTAATATCACTTTTCCACTTTAATACTTGTTTTACAGTCCATACCTGTTTTAATGAGTGATAAAGGAGACTTTTCAACAACGAGAAGTGAAACAAGTACGGTAAAACCCCGCTAATACGACCACTTAAAAGAGGTATAATTATGTGTGCTAGATGCAGGTGGTAGCTTAATGCAGGACAAAAGTAATGCAGAAAGAGCTTTCTGCATTACTTTTGTCCTGAATTAAGCAACCACCTGCTGATAAAAACACCCATGTTTATTCATTAAATGGTCGCATTAGAGGGGTTCTACTGTATGTTCAAATTCTAGTATGTCAGACCTATGGTCCTTTTTCAAAGAACTGTATACATAAACAGTACTCCCTACACTTTTGTATGTATGCAAATTCATGGAAATGTCCGTGAGTTTGCATGCTGTAGAACCTGTTTTAAGCGACCGTTTAAAAGAAATATAATTCTGGATTTCTAAAACATGTGGTAGCTTAATGCAAGACAAAAGTGATACAGAAAGCTACTGTGGTAGCGTTTTGTACATTTTTACCCTACAAAAATATAGAGGTGTTTATTGTCTGTAAAGTGATAACAACCAACTTATTCTCAGACTCAAGCTCAGAAATATTCTCAAAATGTTTGCTTTGTCCTCAATTTCTTTCAGCATGATAGAAACTAGGACTGCAGCAAATGTATTTAAGAATACGCTTTAGTCTTAGGCCTCAGAATGTACTGAGAATGCAGCAAATGTATTTGAGAATTCGCGTAAGTTTCGTGCCCCATTATGTACAGAGAATGCAACAAATGTATTTAAGAATGCGCTTTAGTCTTAGACTCCATAATGTACTAGAGAATGCAGCAAGTGTATTTGAGAAAACACTTTAGTCTCTGGCCTCATAATGTACCAGAGAATGCAAGTCCAATAATTTTCGTTAGGAATTGTTTAGGCAAAACGGTTAATCGTGATGTAGGGAAACAGTCTGAAACATGTAAATTTGTTTTGCTTTACTTTTTGACGTAGGTAAAAAATATCTGAATCTACAGTTTCTGCCAATACCAAAATATCCTGGGTACACATGTTGCTTATGAAGTCAGTAAATAAATATTCACGATGATTGTCATTATTTCTTACATGAGTATTCAACAGGAAACTAGTTAAAATTGTGATATTTATTCAATGGATGACTTGAAGAATTACCATTTATTGCATTGTTTTTAACCTTTAGCATGATACGGTTAAGCTCTCGTTTACCCCAGTTTGGATCCAAATGAGTCGCCGAGAAACTCAGCATTCAATACCAATTAAACAAATAGTATTGTAAAAGGTCGGCAGCGCTCGTCCATTAAAAATATGAATATTCATGAAAAAAATTCCACCCATTATAATAAAATGGATTTAAACTGTTAAAGATATAAACTAGGGTATTTTTGCCGTTAGAAAAGTAACAACTATACACGTACAGTAAACCCCCTCTAAACCTAATTCTAGTAGAGAGTTTAGGCAGGTGGCTGCTTAATGCAGGGTGAAGGTCATGCAGAAAGCTCCTAGAGGAGCCACCTGTCACCAATACCGATATTTATCCTAAAATTAACGTCCGGTTTAGAGGGATTTCACTGTATAAACAAAAGTGCATGCAATACAGGAAACTGATCTTGGTCAACACTGTTTACAAATACCGGATTATCCAGTAATGGGTTTGGGGTTAGGTACTGCCCCAGGCATGGTCCGCCTTTTAGTCAGAATATGGCCCTTGTGATTGTTATCAAACAATAAATTATGATTGGACTGCTTCCCGACAATTACAACAGACTACATCGATTTGTTATACAAAAAATGTGAACTGGAAATAAAACAAAAACCCAGACAATTGTTGAACTTCTGCTTAGAATATCAGAAATTGAAATCTTATGACAGGGCATGATATACTATTCACAGTTCGTTGTTGAACACAAAAGCTTTGATGGAATCAGTAAAATAAACACAAATTAGACTTATTTCAAGCATAAGGAAATTAATTTACCCCTTTGTCTGCTAAGTGTGGTCTAACTGGCATATGCGAACAACTTGGATCAAGATCAAACGGCGTCTCATCAGGATCCAAGCTGTTTGACACTCGGTCAATAGTTTCTCAAAACATTCAGCGAATCGATTGTAGGTAAAAAATTAGCAGGTCAGAATTTGAGCAGGCGATATTTGTTCAGCAGACTTATAGGGGTTTGCTATGATGTAAAAATCAGGATTATTTAATTATGCTAAGTTAGTTTTCATAATAATTTCGGCCATATGTTGGTGGATTATTTATAATTGCTTTCGTTAACCTTTCCCTCATATAAACGCCTTTTCACGCATTTGCAAACAGAGTCGTCCCAAATCAGACGGCTCCTATAGGAGCCGTCTGATCAGGGTCTGCTCTGTCTGCTTTTGACAAGATATAGACATGTTTCTACAGTTTTTGTCAAAGCAACATGTTTCCTTGAAAAGTTTACATTATGGAAACTCAGTTAATAAGTTCCTTACTTGAATGTTGAACAGGTAACGGTTTAACAGCAAGGTCTTGAAAGTCAATTTGAACACTGGAATAAAGGTCTTGTGTGTTTTTAAGAAACAGAAACCGGTTTTTATTGACTGTTTATTGTGTTTTTGTTGTGGAATTGAAATACAGATTGCTGTCAGTGAACACCATTGTACAAGGTATTACAAATTAACAAAAAATATGCATCGGTATAAATGAGACATCAGATCGAACTCTTTATCCAAATGTGAACATGTCAAAATGCAAAATCTAAATCAAACTGCTATTTTGCCCGGGTTTGACATTTCCCACAAATGTGGACAGAAAATGACATGCTCCAGTCTTTCTCTGACGCCGAAAGAAAATTATATCTCATTTGTAATTTTCGCTTTTTTAGCGAAAGTTAAACCATTAGCTTGCTGTTCGCGACCTTCCTGACATTTGAAAACAGCTTGGGTACAGATGAGACACCAAGTAACTCGGCATCTCATCAGGATCCAAACTGTTTGACAGTCGGCCGATAGATTATGAAAACTTATACCGAATCGAAAGGCAGTAAAAATATAACAGGGTCAGAGTTTTAGTATACATCGTTTTTTTCAGCAGACTAAGGGTTAATAGAAACTGGAAGCTTTTCATTAAATAGGCAAAATTAATTGCCATATAACAATTTCAATGAAAATTGGTGCAACCTAACAATGTCTTTGAAAGATATTTTGCAGTTTCTGATATCTTGATATCTATTATTGCACTGAATGACAATACCTTGTCTTCGCAAAAACGTTAACCCTTAAAATGCTGAGTTTTCAAATGGATTGTTCCAAATTTCAAACAGGTCAAGATAATGGTGGATATTTCGGGATTTCTCTAAAGAAAAATGTACCATGACAAACAGTGCAGACCCTGATGAGAGGACTCCTCTAGGAGCCCTCTCATCTGGGTCTACACTGTTTGCAAATGTCATTAGTGACTCGTGTCCCGCACAGTAAGGGTTTACCATTATTTTGTTATGCGCGATTTGACTCGCATTTGCAAGCAGATTGGATCCAGATCAGATGCCGAGTAGCATCCAAACTATTTGACACTCGGTCAGAAGTTTTTGTAAAAACCTGATCGAATCAAAAGTTGTCAAACATTCACCAGATCCAAATTTGAGCGGAATTATGTTTTTTTCCACAGATGGGCCTGATGGGTAAAGATAAAGTCCTGATTTCGGCCCCTAATCAGGATTTAACGTGTTCGACACTCAGACTATTTTCTTCTTTAAATAAAAAAGCACAATCTCTTGATTTGGAAACCTAGCATACGAAACTCGAGGAGCAGACTTTATATTCCAGTTATCTAAAGGGCACGAGCAGACGACACACATGAAGCAGACGTTATATTCTAGACATCTAAAGGGCACGAGCAGACGACACACGTGAAACAGACGATATTTCTAGACATCTAAAGGATACGATACGTTAGTGGTTGAGAGAAAATATATCATTGTCGTAATTGGAACCAATGTTCCTGAATGCGACAGCCAAACAGTATGAAAAAGCATAAACGCAGCCAATATCGCATAAAGAAAATTGCATTACAAATTGTGAACAAAATAATTTTTGACAGAAATTTATCTACATAGCCTCTAAGCTATTGTTCGACTGTAATAATATTGGTAAAGAAAACTGATATATCGTCTGAACAAAATGCAATCCGTCCAAAGAAAACGAAAATCCGTCTCTACCCCACGCAGGTGGGTAAGTTGCAAGTTTCGATTGTCAAAATCGATCATAATCTACAGTTGTTTACAAAGTGTTTTATTGTATCACGGAGATGGGATGTAATATGTCTGTCATATTGTTATATCCATTTCTAGGCCGCGAGCCGGTTTGATAGATAGTGATGCCAAGATCAGTTACAGGGGACCGTCTTGAATCATTTCAAACATGTATCTGAATATATGATAAAAATGACAAATTTAATGAATATGGACCGACATTCAACAGTGTCGACTTTCAGATGGGTTAGATACGCTTTAACCACCATTTCCTTCATATAAATGTGTTTTCACACATTTTCAAACAGAGTAGATCCAGATCAGACGGCTCCTATAGGAGCCGTCTGATCAGGGTCTGCTCTGTTTGCTAATGGACAACGATACATCTGTTTCTTTAGTTTCTTAAATGGCTACAATGTTTCACCTTTTATATTTCGCTTTAACTATTTTGTACTTGGATGTTCAGTAGGTATTGAATTTTGAAATAAACATAGAACAGGAAAATAGTTGACGTGTATAAGTACAGCATAACTTCTCTAATCGGAATTGTTTGTACAGAACATTTTTATGTCTCCCTCATTTATGGGGAGACATGTTATTTTTGCCCGAGTTGTCTGTCTGTCCGTCCGTCACAAAATTGTATCGCGCGTAACTCTGAAACCAGTAGGGCTAGAGTCACCAAACTTCACAGAAATGTTCACCAGCATGAGTTGTTGTACACCTGGGGTTTTTGAATGGTCTTCCTCTGACAACTTTGGAGTTATTGCCCCTGATGACTTAAGTTTAGACAAACATTGTGTCGCTCGTATCTCTGAAGCCGCTAGGGATAGAGTCACCAAACTTCACAGGAATGTTCACCAGCACGAGTTGTTGTGCACCTGGAGTTTTTTTTAAGTGTCTCTCCGTGATAATTGTTTAGTTATTGCCCCTAATATGATAACTTAAAATTGGAGAAACTTTGTGTCGCGCGTCTCTCTGAAACCAGTAGGGCTAGAGTCACCAAACTTCAGAGGAATGTTCACCAGCATGAGTTGTTGTGCATCTGGTGCTTCTGAATTGTCTCTCTCAGATAACTTCGCAGTTATTACCCCTGATGACTTAAATTTAGACAAACTTTGCACCTGTTTTTTTTTTAATTGTATCACATGGATAACATTGGAGTTATTTCCCTTGATAACTTAAAATTACATGGTTTTGCACGTATCTCTGAAACAACAACAACGCATACTGGTGAACATTCCTGTAAAGTTTAGAGCCTATGCTCTAGCAGTTTCAGAGATACGTGTTATGTTATAAACACTCATAGTAGGCCATGGCCTCTTATATGAGCCGTCTGATTTGGGTCTACTCTGCTTGCCAAGGTGCCAAACGGCGTCTGTATGGAATAAAGAGCTAAATGGCTATCTATCTTAACCAATTCCCTCGTTGGCTAAATCTACCGATAATGAGCAGTTACTAGAGAAAAGGCATATTTGACAATTATGTATTTTTTTAAAAGAGGAGGAATAAATGCTGTATACATATCACAATGGTTTTAAAAGTAGCTTTTACAGCGGTGTCGAAGGGCAACAATATGAGGCAATGGGTAAAAGACCGACATGGATAAATATTCAACTGTTCTGTTTAGAGAGGTTTTACTGTACACTCGCTTTACCATAGCTTTACAATTACGTTACAGCAAAACATCTCGGTAAAATCGTCCTCTACAATGGTCACTTATTTATTCCCATATTGTTTGAGGAAAGCCTTCAAGATCTTACTTTGGGACCCATCCATTTCTTCATGTGGAGAGAGCACAGCAAACACAATACGGTAGAACCCGGAATTCTAGTAGAGAAGATTTAGGCTCTTTTATGCAGGTGGCTGTTTAATCCTAGAGGAGCTTTCTGCATGACTTTCACCCTGCATTACGCTGCCATCTGTCTCCAAGACCGTTTTTTATAATGAATTTAACTTCCGGTTTAGAGGGGGTTATTGTATTGGCTGGAATAAATCATTGACATTGATGGGTTAAGCAAACAGTGCAGACTCTGATCAGAGGTCTCCTTCAGGGTCCCTTTGATCTAGGTCGACACTGTTTCCCCATGTACTTTTAGACACTCATGAATTCAGCCACAATCATCGCTGTTATTAAATCTTCAACCGTCAATGTGGCCAAATATGTGCAAGAACGAACAACGCATGTTTTGCATTTATTAACCTGAATTCTTCATTTTACCGGAATGCTGTAACAAAATTGCAAACAATTAAACATTGGGCTTGGAGCTGAATGTTAAAAGCTAGTGGTTGATCGATGCAGAATTAATGCAATGTAGAAAGCCCTTATGGGAGCTCTATCGATAATTTCGATTTGCATTTAGCTATCGATTTCCTTAACCGTTTACCCGATTGATACCCTTTTAACGTATTGGCAAGGAGTGTAGACCTAGATCAGACTGCTATTATACCAGTCATGTGATCAGACTCTGCTCTGTTTGCTTATGAAATACAATATACAGTAGACCCCCTCTAATACAACGACTTAATGAATAACCATATCTGTCTTTATTGGCAGGTAGTTGCTTAATGCAGGAAGAAAGTTATGCAGAAAGCTCCTATAGGAGCTTTCTGCATACCTTTCGTCCTGCATTAAGCTACCACCTGCCACTATGAAATATGCCCCTTTTTGCTGGTCGCATCAGAGGGGTTTTACTGTACTATAAATCTGATTGAACATTACCAAACATTCCCTTGTTCATGGTGTCAGTTACATAAATCATCTAATTCCTACTCGTGACGTCATCATTTTTATATGAATATGAATGGGGTAAAGAGTAAATCTTGTTGTTGTTTTCAGCAGATAAGGGTTACCAACAAAGTATGACGCTCGTAATCGATTAATTGTCAAACAAAATCCTCGTCCCTTGTCATGGTACGTACAGTATATACATGTATGTAACATCAGGTCGGTAAAATATAAACATGTTTACCTGTTCATTGGTATATTTTGGTAACATCTCGCTAATACGACCGCTCAAAAGAAGTATAAGTCTGGATTTTTAAAAGAGGGGATAGCTTAATGCAGGACAGAAATATACAGAAAGCTCCCAAAAAAGCTTTCTGTATTAGTTTTGAACTGCATTAAGCAAACACATGCTTTTACAGAATTCTACATTACTAGACTCTGTTGCCGCATTAGCGAGACTTTACTGTACAAAAATGAGTGTAGATTATTTTTTGTGTGCTATATTGCGTGCGTTTTGCGTCACATCTTGTGACATGTAAAGGTTTCTATGGGTTTAAACAACAGCTGTATACCGAGAATAAATGTGTTCTTTTATTGGAATTGTCTTTAAAAGAGTAGTATACAATTACTATGGCCGCTGAAATAAAGTGTAATATTAGTTCGTTCTTTAACCCTTTAGCCCAAGCATGCAAGGATTGTTTAGATTAATATGCCAGACTCATTTGAAATGTTGTAACGGTACATATACGATGGAACTGTTGGCCATGACAGAAACTTAAGAATCCGTTCTTTACAGGTCAGTATAAGCAAACAGAGCAGACTCTGATCATGTCTCACACATGAGATGTTTGATAAGGGTCTACTCTGTTTCCAATGGTGTGGGAGGACGCCTCTGTGTAAGGTAAACGGTTTAAGTATTTGTTTGCTTATGAAATAATATAGATCAGGGTCCATGCTTATAAATCTTTTTAGTTGAGTCTGAGTTCGTTCTCAAGCTTTTGATTGGTCAGATTTGAGTTCTCAAGCTTTTGATTGGTCAGATTTGAGCCAAAGGCTCAGATCTGACCAATCAAAAACTTGAGAACAAACTCAGACTCAACTAAAAGTTTTATAAGCATGGTCCATGATTCTATAGTTTCCGCCGTGACCAAAACTTGATGTGTTCACGTACTATGAGTTTGTAAAATCTAAACAATTATTCAAGATGTCATTGTTTCTTATAAATATTCATGGAATAAATGGTTACTACAAGACAGGTATTGCATTCAGTAGTCATCTGAAATATCCGTGTTCATTGATTAGCTCACCTGCACTGTACTAACCATTTCACTGCGGGAAAAGGGTCAATAATGACCTTTGTAAACAGTATATACCTGGATGAGGGGACTCCTATAGGAACTTCTGGGATCCCTCTGATATGGGTATACCCTACAGTGGAACCTCAATATATCGAACTCGGATAACTCGAACTTCGGGATAATTACAATACAGAATTGTTCTAAAATGTATCACTATGCATATCTAGAAACACATGTGACAGCTTTGTGCATGTCTTAAGTAATGCTGAAAGCTCCTACAGGAGCTTTCAGCATTACTTTAGACATTAAGCTGTGAACTTGAGAAATTGTTCAGATTAGCAATCGGATAACTCGAACTTCTGTTATCTCGAAGTGTGATATGGTCCCTTGAAGTTCAACTGCATTTGTCAATGCCAATACATTCACTTCCCTCATTCAAATGGTTATAGAAAACCTTTTACTTCAGAGCATTATAAATACGGGTCCAGGAAGTATGCAAGAATTAGACACATTTTAAATGTACGTTAAGATATGGTAAACAGTAGATTGCCAGTTAATGTCATTGCATTGATTGATAAGGAAACTTTTGTATATTAACATTGATATTTTCCCTGTTACAGTACGCGTCTCTAAAACAACCACCTAAAATATGCACACTTTTGGGTCTTAAATTCAGGATGTAGCTGAATGCAAGATGTAAGTAATGCATAAAGCTCCTGTTGAAGCTTTCTGTCTTACTTTCATCCTGCATTATGTAACCACTTGCTGTTCAAAACACCGGAGTTTAATCATTAACCCTTTACTTCATATAAACGGGTTTTCACGCACCTGCAAGCAGAGTATACCCAGATCAGACGGCTCCTATAGGATCCGTCTGATCAGGATATGCTCTGTTTGCTAGAGGGATTTGCTAGATCTGTTTCTTTACTTTCGAAAGTGGCTACAATGTTCCACCTTTCATATTGCATTATAACTATCTTGTCTATGATTATTCAGTAGGTATTGACATTTGTAATAAATAGAACAGGGAAAGGGTTAAAGACACCAGTGTCTAATCATTAAGTGACCGCTATAATATGGTCCTGCTGTAGACTAGTTTAAATATTAACCATTTCCCTGTTCTATATTTATTGCAAACTTCAATACATACTAAATATTCATGGACAAAATAGCTATAATGAAATGTGTAAGGTGGAACATTGTAGCCATTTTAGAAAGTAAAGAAACAGGCATTTCAAATTCCATTAGCAAACAGAGCAGACCCTGATCAGACGGCTCCTATAGGAGCCGTCTGATATGGCTCTACGTTGTTTGAAAACGCATGAAAATGCGTTTATATGAAGGAAAGGGTTAATTTAAATGTTTATTGTACACCTGTCAGTATATGATGAACCAATATTCGTATAACCTGATGTTGAACACAAGGCATAAATTTGCATTTTTGAAAAACAAATACAAACGCAACAGAACAAAACCATTTTAACTTCCTTATCTTCAGAATATTAAGTTTCATCTACAAATGAGTTTGTCAGAACGTTTCCTGTATTGGCTTCATGTTTCATCATATTTCAAACGTATTATGTAATTTTTTATGCTCCCTCCACCCTCCGCCCACAAAGTGGGTGCATATAGTTTTTTCTTGTTCGTACGTACGTGCCTACGTATACATCTGTACATTTTGTACCTATGTACGTAGTCTCGCAAATGGTGTGTGTCCAACTACTCATACACCAATGGGGCGATTCAACAACGTTGATGTAAAGATAATTAAAACAGAGACTCTTTGGACCATATTTACCAGCGTCATGGGACTTTGAAAAGTTATTCATTCTATAGCATATTGTGAAAAGTGCTTGATTTACAGACAATATCGCCAGAGAGCATCCGTGTCTTATGGACATAAACCTCTTTCATTTCTCATCTTTTCATAGCGCTTGACGTTTAGATACAGTATTTCTAGGGAGGCGAGTGTATCCAAGCAGTTGTAAGTTTTATTACGTCGGGGTCCATATCGTATAGTCAGGATTTGTGGACAACGCGTAAGTTGCATAACAAACAGTCAAATGTTAAATGGTAAGTGTAATGCAGAGCATGTAAGTTACAAAATAAACGGTCAAATGTAAAAATGGTGTCATGCAGAGCACGTAAGTAACAAAATAAACAGCAACGTGTAAAATGATGTCATGTAGACTGTAGAGCATGTAAAATAAACAGTGTCACAGGTCAACTACTTAATAGTCCTTCTACTACGTATGTTATGTATTACAATATGCTGTAAACCTCATCTGGAACACGTAATACTGTATGACAGCGGGTAAAAGATTGACCTTCGCACTCATACTGACCTCGTTGTCTAACCAGGGCCTAAACTATTTAACACTGTCGTAGTGCTTGATAAAGGAAGGGAGAAAACATAAAACATACTTTTTGAATTGAAGTAGAATCCAAATTGTTTCATACTGTGGTTGTATTTTATAAAAAAAAATCGTCAATAAAATCTGAAGCAGAAAATACATTTGCAGACGACAATGAAATAGTTGACCTGCATCTTTTCAAACATTTGCAAACAGTAGTCTCAAATCAGATGTAGTAGGCGTCTGATCTCGGTCTGCTATGTTTGTTATTTTACATAGATCTCACCCTACAGTTTCTGACTTGACCCAATTTTCACATGCTCATACTATGATGCCAATAGCAGATTCAGATAAAAACTATTCACGATGTCATTATTTCTTCCATGACTATCCATGGGGTAAAGAGTTAACCTTTTCATTTATATTAACACATTTTCACGCCTTTGCAAACAGAGTAGACCCAGATCAGACGGCTCCTAATTGATCCGTCTAATCAGGTTCTGCTCTGTTTGCTCCTGATACGCTATAGATCTGTTTCTACTGGTTTTTTGTCAAAGCAAAAACAAAATCCTTGAAAACTTTACATTTTAAAATACAGCTAATAAATATCCATGAATATTCATGAGGTAAAGGGTTAAAGGGCCCAATACAGTAAATCATTTAATTTCTCAGTGAATAAAAAATGATGTAACTATTTACATTGGAGGTTTACATCCGGGTTTCAGTTTATTTCCTTTCATTTCTTTGGTGTTTATAAGAGGTACCGAGGAAAAACGCCCACATCTGTAAACAATACAGATTTCTTTGGTGAGGTACCGAGGAAAAACGCCCACATCTGTAAACAATACAGATTTCTTTCCTTTATTTAACCTTTAACTCCATTAACCCATTACCTCATAGGCTATTTTTAGATACAACCTCTTTGAATAAATCTACCGAAATGGAGCATTAACTAGAGAAAAGGAAAATTTTAGAATTTTGTAGTTTGAAATCATTGTGATAAATAGAGCATTTGCTCTTATAGGAGCAAATGCTCTATTTTTCACAATGGTTTCAGAAAGTGACTTTTACAGAAGTGTCAAATGGCGTCAATATGCGGGACTCCATTAATATCCATGCAAGAAATTATGACCTTATGAATACTAATTACATGTATTTGTTTTTATATAATGGCTCATGAACACAAGAAATATTGGCCATGAGAGAACTCATAGACTCAGATGTATATTATTTCATAAGCAAACAGCAAATCCGGATTTGACGGCGCCCAAAGAAGACGTGTGATTGGTATTTACAGTATAACTATACTCCAAACCGGAATTCTTGTAGACAATAATTTAGATACTATTAGGCAGGTGGCTGCTTAATGCACGGTGAAAATCATGCAGAAAGCTCATGGGGAGATTTCTGTATGATTTTCACCTGCATTAAGCTGCCGCCTATCTCCAAGACCGATATTTATATCAAATTTAACGTCCGGCTCAGAGGGGTTTGATTGTAAAGTATTTGTAAAGACTGCTATGATGCAAGTCAATAATCATATTACTCGGATCTGGTTCTGTAATTATATTACTCGGGCCTAGTTCAATAATCATATTATTCGGACCTGGTTCAGTAATCGTTTTACTCGGCCCTGGTTCGGTCTCCAATTTACATCTTATAATAATATCGTTATTATTCAATCGTCACACTATGGGTATAAACCGTAATCTGATAGAGACACCTTTTAACGCCTTTTCAAACTGTGTAGACCCAGATGAGATCGCTCCCGTATGAGCCGTCTGATTGAAGTCCGCTCTGTTTGTTTACACATGTAGAATACCTTAGGTCTGATCCTTTTCTATTTGTCATAGCAATGTATTTATTTGTTTTATATAACAAAGATAATTATATTCATAATGGGCGGAGTCTGTCATGAATATTCACTCATTCGCTGCCATTGTCGCATCTGTGATTGCCTATGCAAACAGTTTGGATCCAGATGAGACGCTGGGTAACTCGGCATCTCATCAGGATCAAAACTGCGTGTTACTGTGACTATCGTTTTTAAAACAAAAATGAAGAAATGTAAAAAATGAAAATTGCCGCAGACGACAAAATTTGGCAGCGAAAGAGTTAACCAAATGACAGGGTTGTTCTTTATCATGCAGACAGCGGCCTAAATTGTATAAATTTGTAGACAGTTTATATCAGAATAAGACTCCGGTTCCATGCTTATAAAAACTTTTAAGTTGAGTCTGAGTTCGTTCTCGAGTTTTTAATTGGTCAGATTTGAGCATTTGGCTCAAATCTGACCCATAAAAAGCTTGAGAACAAACTCAGACTCAACTAAAAAGTTTTATAAGCATGGACCCAGATTGAGTCGATGTCTCTTCATTATATACACTTTTTGCCATTCGTTCAATAATTAAAAAAACAACTAAGCATAAAATACATGTAAGATATCTCTTTGCAAGCTAAGTATTTTTTACCTGCAACAATTGTCGTCTGCTTCAATTCTTCAAGTCTCAAACAGTTTGGATCCTGATGAGACGCCGTATCATGCAGCGTCTCATCTGGATCCAAACTCTTTTAGAGTATTTATAAATCCGCTGCCAGCGCGCAGATGACAATTTGACCAGACGACAATTTCAATAGCAGGTTATGGATGAATATTCATCAACGTCATAATGAGGGAATGGTACGCGATATCTCCGAATGCAAATATTTTGTTTGCCAATATTTCAGAAGCTCGTAACATTGATTGACGTTGTAATGAATTGAAACTGATTAATTTGTCCACCCTTAACTCTTTGACTGTGGACAACTCAAAATAGAGTGGTACATTAATAGGGTCCATTCAATAAACGTTTCTAGATGGTTTGGGTGACAAAACATGCAGACTTGAGCCATCTGAACTAGGTCTACACATTTTACATATGCCAATACACTCGTTTGTAACATATAAAGGTTAACCCTTTTCCTGTAGTGAAAATTGCCGTTTGCACAAGATCATGTCTGCTGCATTTTCAAACATAACATTATTTAGATTGACTCAGTTGCAAATCACCTGGATCCTGATGAGACGTAAATTTGTTTTCGGCGTCTCATTTTGGATCCAAGCTTTTTCAATATACCATCACGTTGTAAGTAGCAGTTTTAAGGTTAACCCTTCACTTGCTGAATTTTAAAAACATTTCTCCTTCTTTACCCATGCCCTGTTGCATAATTACATATATATTCACTGTGTACAAGTATTTCGCTGTGAAATCATTGCTGTGGAGTGCACTGGTTGCACAATCAACTTGTAAATAGTGCAGACCCTGATGAGACAGTTCCTGCAGGAGCTGTCTCATCTGGGTCTTCACTATTTACAGGTAGGTATATTGACGTGAATAGCAAGCGAAGGGTTAATAGATATCCTCTGTGATTTCGACTACATTATCAGGCAGTATGGATCAAGATCAAACGCCCTGAATTTCTGCACATGTCTTTGCCAAAACTGTCTAATGCCTCGTTAGATTGATTTATTAAAGGCACAAATCTAAAACAAAAACAAATTCAGAAAAAAAGTAGCAGACGACAAATTTGAAGCAGGCGATATCAATGTTTTGGCGGTAAAAAGGTTTCAGCGACGCCTGGGAGAGTTGTTCGTTATCCCATGTGGCGGTACTCAATCACGTTGGCCACTTGATCCAAGTCTAGAGCACTAAACGATATAGAACCATTACTGTTTTGTTTGATTTTCCATTACATTTACCATTCAACTCTTTACCGCACAACTGGCGAATTTGTGACGTCATTTGCAAACATTTTGGATCCAAATGAGACGCAGAGTAACGCGGCGTCTCATCAGGATCCAAACTGTTGAACACCGTCGGAGTTTCTCGTGAAGAAAAATTAGAGAAAAATTACCGTGATGATGTAACCGGACGACATTTTGTTTTCAGACGATAATTGTTTATCAGGCGAAGAGTAAAGGACTCGAATTAACCCTCCCCGTGTTCGCGGTTGTAAGAAATCGAAACACTTTTTCTCTTCAATTGTCCGATTCTTATCTACCTCCCACACAAAGGCTCAGCAATTATAACCTGCATTGAAATCGCTACAGTAATTGTGTTCAAGTATAATTAAAATAAAACTTTCTCCCTCAATTAAAATAAAATTGTAATCCAGACGCCTAACATATTACCGTACAATCCGGCGACAACTATCAACCAGTCAATATCAATGCACAATGCTGTAAAATAAAGCGTTTAATTCAGGATGTTCACTTCATACAGAAGACCCTGTCTAAAGCGACCACAAAAAGACGGCTAATATCAAACGATACACGTGAATGTACATAATGGTACACATTTCACGTGCTTGCACTGGTTAATCGTGAAATATCAGTGTGTTGAAAATGTTACTTTAACCCATTTGCTCCCAGTGGATTCTTCCATGCTTATATATTGGATTAGTCTATCTTTTATCTAAGGGATGTCTGGTCTAAATGTTCATTTTTGTTTTGTTTTATATTGAGTTTCCTGTTAGCAAATAGTGTAGACTCTGATCAGACGCCGCATTATGCGGCGTCTGATCAGAGTCTACACTGTTTGCCTACGTCCCATATATGGGATCGTGGGAGCAAATGGGTTAAGTATTGAACGCCTCTCGTATAATTCTACAATTTCTGTAATAGTAAAATATCCCCTTGAATATCATGACGTCATAAAAATATCAGCTAATTAATATTCATGACGTCAATGTGTTCACAAAGTAAAGGATTAAGTGGTTGTTTTAGAGGGGTGCTGTTGTATCTTACCCTGTAAAAGGTAAATATATGATCAATCCAATTTACAGTGTAACAACTTAGTATGATTAATTACAGTTACTTAGGAAAATCACGTTTTCGCTATCGTCCTTTATTTGCCAATACTCTTACTTTTGTAGAGTTTCCTTTATAATTGTATGACAAATTTACTTTTTCGTGTAGTAATTAAAATTTCGAGGGTACCATGAAAATCATAAATGGCCCCTTGTAAATTGGCTCGATTCAATTATAACATTGAGCCTGTCTTAGCGACACAGAATGTGTGACAGACACTGATCCCCATTATAATTTACTCTAATGTTGAGGCCATTGGCTTGAAAGCAGAGCTACAGATAAAGGTGCGTACACAAATACTAAAATCGTCATTTCTCCACCAAACCATATACTATGACCACTCTTTAGAATCGTCTCGAAGAGACGATTGTAAAGAGTGGTCATAGTATAGGGTTTGGTGGAGAAATAAAGGGGCTATTCTTGAAATGTTTAAATTTGGACTCTGTACGTGTTCGCAAGAGAACCCTTACTTTTCACAATGTTGGTGTGACGGTAGAATGTAATCAGGGCATCAGGTAAGGAGAGTACTGTACTTCCAAAGTCTCCTATTTCTCAGCCAAAGCCTATCTTGCTACTTCTCATTAGAATCGCTTCTTAGACACGAGTTGAATAAGTACAGTAAAACCTCTCTATAACGACCACTAGATTGTGTTAATTAGTTGGTATTTTGGGCAGTTGGTTGCTTAAAGCAAAGTGAAAGTTAAACAGAACGCTCCTGTATGAGCGTTCTGTTTTACTTTCACCTTGCTTTAAGCACCCACCTGCCTTTAACATAAAATACTTGATGTAATTTAGTGGTCGTTATAGAGAGGTTTTACTGTAACAGCAAGAAAGGTTTAGGCGAAGAAATATGAGAAATGATTTCTAGATTTTCTAAACTTCACTTGTTAAAATTTAAAATATGGGACATTATAAGAAATGGTACAGACTATTGTTGATTAATAAGATTCTCTTATACCTCAGCATAAACATTAATAACTATGTAATACGTGTACAGTCTGTATGACCAATGCACTTCTGCAACGTGGTAATTGACTTGAATCACAAAACTGAAAGTCTGTGCTTCGCGCAATGCTTGTAAGCCGACAGAAAATTAGCAATGTTATCTCCATCAGAATCTTTTATTTCTCAGCCAATCTTGCTGCGATTCTAATGAGTAGCCACAGAATTGGGGTTTGGTGAAGAAATATGAAAATATTTTCAAGAATTTCTAAAAGCCCCACATAATCAAATACGAGACAGTAAGGTACTGAATATCGTATAGTTACTGCAACCAAGTTCAAACCAAGACCAGTCGCCACGCCACCAACACGGAGCCCTATTGGTCAACCAGTAGTGTATACAGGGATTAACTTTATATATAAATTAACCTAAACGATCGTCACATCTCCAATGCGGTACCTGAGTGGACTCTTAACCATTTGCAAATCTATTTTTGAAGTAGATACCCTTTCTATATCGTGTCATAACCCTTTCCCTGTTTAATATTTACGGAAGAAATTATGAAATCATGAATATTAAAAAGCAGTATTTTTGAAATGGCATATATACACAGGATTTGTTGATATTGGTAGGAACTGTACAACCAGATCAATATTATTCCAAAAGCAAATAGAGTAGATCCTGATCAGACGGTTCCTATAGGAGCTGTCTGATGTGGGTCTACTCTGTTAGCAAATGCGTGAACATGCGTTTATATGAAGGAAAGGGTTAAGTTTATACGGCCACTAGTCTTGGTCTGTGTCGTCTTGAAAGAAGAGATGTAGGGTCCCTTGTCAGCGGTCGTCCCTTGATTAAAGTTGTCACTGGCTTCAGCGAGTCTCAATGGCCGCCACCCCGATCACCTCGCTGATAGATTTATTATTTTTCTAATTTATCATATCCTGTCCCATTGTTAAAATATAACTATTTCCCCTGTACAGCTCAATGTAACGCTCTTTGGTGCAATTCGCCAGTAATCCGATATCTGTCCGATTGAACACAAACTTGTCTTCAAGCTCGATGATTGCTCTAATTTGCTTTTGTGGTGACTACCCAAAATCATCTTTTCAAAGAGGCGGTATTAACCCTCGTCATGTTAAGCGTCACCTAACGGGCTTTTACAAACAGCTAAAATGTAGATGAGACGCCGAGTAACTCGGCGTCTCATCAGGATCTAACCTGCTTGACACTCTTGTTAGTAGTTTCTCCACAGCTCCAATGAATGGGAAGTAAATAATTTTTTATCCATCTCAGGGTTTGAGCAGTCCTATTTTTTACATGATGATAATGGTTAAAAAGAATGATAGTGATCGTCTACGGGGGTAATTACTGTTCACTTTGTTAATGTATCAAGTGATAACAAAACATGTCGAATTAGGAATGACGGGAACTGGAGTATGAGGCTAAAATAACACTTGATACACAGTAAAACCTGTATATAGCAACCATTCAATTTAAGTCTAATTCTAGGTTTTCATGACAGGTGATAGCTTAATGCAGTACGAAATTTATGCAGAAAGCTCCTCTACGAGTTTTCTGCATTAATTTCGTCCTGCATTAAGCAACCACCTGCTCTTATCGACCTCTATATATATTCATTGTATGGTCG
Organism: Azorinus chamasolen; assembly: GCA_963576725.1. Classification (NCBI taxonomy): domain Eukaryota; kingdom Metazoa; phylum Mollusca; class Bivalvia; order Cardiida; family Solecurtidae; genus Azorinus; species Azorinus chamasolen. Next base: position 4,900,448 of record OY755243.1, on the reverse strand, counting down.
CCATAGGCATGTTCTACTATACTATTCAATATATTCCGTCAATCAGAGGATGAAATGGTTGAAATTTTTCATTGCATTCTGTATAAGGATCACTCGAACCTGCTCGCATGGCGACAAGTGGTTTAATGTCTTTCCTGGAGAGGCAATATTGATCAATTGATAAAGCTTCAATAAACATTTAGCGGTGAACAATGTCACATTTTTTACTGCCTCAGTTTTTCTGCATTTTTCCTTTCTCCCAAACGCGACGTTGGGGAAAGGCCTGGGTGTAGGGCGGGGGAGGTGGTGATGCATTTGAATTCAGGCCCATTCGGATATTCACAGAGAAAACGTAGTTGTAGTAATAAGGAGAGAGAGAGAGAGAGAGAGAGAGAGAGAGAGAGATAGAGAGAGAGAGACACACACACAGAGACAGAGAGACACACACACAGAGACAGAGACAGAGACAGAGAGACAGAGAGAGAGACACACAGAGAGAGACAGAGAGACAGAGACAGAGAGAGACAGAGAGACAGAGACAGAGAGAGACACACACAGAGACAGAGAGAGAGAGAGAGAGAGACAGACAGAGACAGAGACAGAGGCAAACAGGCAGAGACATGTAGACAAATGCAGGGACAGACAGACAGAGACAGAGACACAGATTATTTTAGAGAGGTTGGGTTAGAGAGAAAATAGATTGGATAGATATACAAGGGACGAGAAAGGGAGTTTGTGTGTACCGAAAGGAGCAATCGCAGCTATTTTTCACATGCCTAACTCGAAATAAAACCACCCGGGTAAGTATTGAAATTGCTCAGCAGTTTTACTCTCCAATGTGGAGGACGTCCATGGAGATCGGTACGTCATTAGATTTCGCTGCTTTGTATTTCGCCATGATGTCGTGTTAATTATATTCAAACAGGATTTACCGACCTTTATGACCCTGTTGTTCACAGGGATTTAAACCAAACTCCAGCTGTTTCTATCTGGACTTATTTGAAGTGTTTTTCTATTAGCCTTTTCAAAATTTGTAACAAAATTTAATTTGAAAGTCAACACACCTATGACTTTTCACACTCTGATGTTAGACTAGCTGGCTGCGCCGCGGATTATGGGTGAGGTCTAAATAATGGACTTCTTCCGTCACAGATAACACGATCGTCTCCGCACGCTACAGTTACAGATTGCAAAAGGGGTCCCATCATTATTTTCTAAAATTTAATCAGAAATCTGCGTGGAAAATCAAGGTTTTAAACACAGATACACTCTCAGTTCAGCGCTCACTCGATGTTTCAATAAAACCAATCATTACGTTTTCCGAGCGATTAGTTATCTTTTAAAATGCTGTAGTTCTATGAATGAAAAAATATTTACCCTATATTAACATAAGGCCCTTGGGCGTCGTGGCTTCCCAAAAGGTGCAAATCATATTAAATAAATAAACAGTTGCGTGTGGAAAGACTGAGAAAATCAAATAAGTTGCACAATAAAGTGTTATTTTAGCGCTTTAACAGCCACGAGGAAGGCAATAATACGAGTTAATGTCCATACACGGTGCAAAGCTTATGCTGTCACTAAACTTGACATGTTATCAATTAAGAAATAATAATGTCCTTTTTACAAAGGTTTTTGATCTTTTGAAAAATACAGAATTGCACATTTTTATAATTTTGACACCAATGAAATTTATTACCGTAAACGAACGCAGATATTTGGCTACAGTTTGCGGGATGTCAGAGAGGTAAGAAACAAAAAGCTCAAGTCTATATTTAGAAACACAGGGAACCCGGATGCAGACTAATTAATGTCACAGACAAGCTGGGGGAGGTAATTAGCTAATTTACGGTACCCGCAAAGCAAATATGATATATTGAATTATGCATAGCATCATTTTGCACAAATAATTCTAGTTTGAAAGCATCAAGGAATTACAAAAACAGGTTATTAATTTTGAAGAAATATGTAAAACAGACACGCGAAAGCGCAATTATCGCAAGAAAAATGATAGTGAAGGTCAATATATATACTCATTTAAAAATTCTATACAAATGTACAGTTTAAATAAAAACCGTTCTAACAAAAGTCTTCAAATTGATTTTGTTGCGCACTGGCATCGTGGTCCTTCCTTCCTGACTGCATTTGTTTGACTGAACCTTTTACTCCATAAACGCACCTTTTGCCTCTGCAAACAGGGTAGACCCAGATCAAACGGCCCCTACAGGGGCCGTCTGATCAGGGTCTGCTTTGCTTACTTTTGATATAATATAGATCTGATTCTACAGTTTCTGTCACGATAAACAATTATTTTGTTCATAGTGCCATTATAAAAAAATCAGTGAATTAATATTCATGATGTATCATGCAATTATTTCTTACATGAATATTCATAGAGTAAAGGGTTAACCCGCTACCTGATATATGCCCTTTGTAAACTGAATATACCTAGATCAGACTGTCCCTATAGGAACCGTTTGATCAGGGTCTGCTCTGTCTGCTTATGGAATAATATACTTCATATTTTACAGTTTTTGTCATAGCCAAAATGCCCCATATACGTATGACATTAAAAAACGTCATTTAATAAATATTCATGATGGCATTATTTCTTACATGAATATTCATCAAGTAAAGGGTTAATTGTTACTGGCAAGAACTATTCCCTCTGTAAATAAATAAATGGAAAGGACGTACTGGGGTAGTTTTAATCCCCTACACTGCTTTGAAATGCATGAGCTAAGCTGAAATTATGTTTCTGTTATCATTCATCCTTATCACGTCACCATTCATCTGCGCTATATGTCCTATTGAATATCACAGTGTTGTAAAAACCCATTTCCTCCATCTTTCGCCTATGTAACATGTAATATGCATGTTTTATCACGTAACACAACATGCTAACACTGCCACTGTCAGTGGTGAATGTGTGATTGCCTATATAATCAGTTTAGACCCACCGGGATTCAAACTGCTTGATGCAGTGACGGGTGAAAATATATAAAAAAAAATGAAACCTGTACAGACGACAAATTTAGCAGACGATATTGTGTAGCAGCCAAAGGGTTTAACTAAGTCCAAACAGGGTTATTTCAAATGTTATGGGGTTGTTATTTTTTAAAACTTTACTCCATGAATATACATGTAAGAAATAACGATGTGGTGCATATTAATTAGATTCGTGTTTATAATGGCGCATGGACGTAGGACATGGTGGCCATGGCAGAAGCTGCATTATTTCATAAGCAACAGAGCAGATCCTGGGTCCATGCTTATAAAGCTTTTAGTTGAGTCTGAGTTTCGTTCTCAGGCTTTTGATTGGTCAGATTTGAGTTCTAAAGCTTTTGATTGGTCAGATTTGAGCCAAAGGCTCAAATCTGACCAATCAAAAGCTTGAGAACGATCTCAGACTCAACTAAAAGCTTTATAAGCATGGACCCTGATCAGACGGCTACTGTAGACATGGAAATGCGTATTTATTGAGTAAAGGGTTGAATGTGTGGATATATTACCTTTATAATGTCTTCTTATCAAATCCTTTCTAAATAGATGGCGAAGAACATTTCAGTTTACAAATCAAATAAATAATACAATGAGTTTGATCCTATCAACGTTTTTGAAGTAGCTTACACACTTTAGATGTCTTATATTCAGTAAAACCCATCTAATGTGACCACAAAAAATAATATCTAAACCAATATTGCGTCTTAAAGGAATGTGGTAGCTTAATGCAGATAAATGGTAATACAGAAAACTCTGCATTGAAACCACCGCTAACTTTTAAAAATAATAATGTTTATTCAAATTATGGTCGCTTTAGAATTGTTGTACTTTATATATAAGAACAGTAGAAGCCAGGAACCTGCCATATATTTAAGAATGTTGTTGAGGTTCACGCCTGAGACAGTTTTTGAGATTTACAGAGCTTTGCCAATAGGCAAAAGCTCGGGTTGTGACAAGCGTGTACAAATGTTATGAAGATAGCTTTAAACAACTTACCATAGAACCTGTCCTAAGCGGCCATTCAAATTGAACACGGGAGTCTTAAAAAGCAGGTAATTGCAATGCAGCATAAAAGTAATATAGAAAGCTCCTATATGAGCGTTTTGCATTGCTTTTGACATGCACTATGCTACCACCTGTCTTGTCTTAGGGACCCATATTAAGAATTATCTTTGATGACCGCTTAAGACAAGTTCTACTGTACTGTGTGATGAGTTGCGTTGAAGGAAATTGTATTTGGGCTTTAGAGCTTCTGATAAAGGTACGTACCCAAATGCTAAAATCGTTATTTCTCCACAAAACCCTATACTGTGACCACTCTTTAGAATCGTCTCGAAAAGACGGTTCTAAAGAGTGGTCACAGTATATGGTTTGGTGGAGAAATAAAGGAACTGTTGTTGAAAATGTTTAGATTTACACCTCTTGTCTGGACATCTGTCGCTTTATAAACATCGTAGATCAATAAATACACTTAATTAAGTACGTTTAATACCATTCTTGATAGAGACGCATCCTGACACCTCTGCTAACATAGTAGATCCAGATCAGACGGATCCTGTAGAAAGCCGGCATCCGGCAGACTACCTGTTGAGCTAACTGCGCCGATTACAGATAAATAAGAAAATGATAAATAAGAGTTTACTTCGATACGCTAACTTACGGATATGTCATTGTTAGGCCGCCCAAAGTAACCTACCTTTAGCGACCATAAATATAATGAATAAGACATGAAATTCTATAAGAACAGACGGTTGCTTAATGCAGGATGAAAATAATGCAGATAGCACCTAGAGGATCTATCAGCATAACTTTCGTCTTGCATTCAGCTACCACCCGTCTTAAAAAAACTAGCATTAGACTTGTTGCGGGCAGACGTTTTAGACAGATTTTCCAGTACACCAAAATGAACACCGCCCAAAGAATACGCGTTTAGACCCGTAGCCCGCTCACCGCAACCTAACTGGCATTTGAAAACAGCCTGGATCCAGATGAGACGCCGAGTAACTCGGCGTCTCATCAGGATCCAAGCTGTTTGTCACTCGGTCAACAGTTTTAGAAGCTTATTCCAATCGGAATTAACCGACATTACATCAAATCACGATTTTAACGGATAGTATTTTTTACAGCAGCTAAAGCGTTAATTTGACACCACAGCGGCCGTCAAAAAGCAATTCTGAAATATCCAGAGTCAAGTTTTAAACACCAGTTCTATAATGAGCATGCTATGACACTTAGTGTCGGTTTTGTTACTTTTAATGAGGTCTATTTGGACGTATTTGGCATTTGAATTTCAATTAATTTAGATTAAGGCACCTCCACGTAAAAGTTAATTTCATTGTAATATTAGCTACAAGTATAGCTGGTAAGTAAACACCGTTTGCCAATTTGTGTCCGCAGCAAGTAATTAAACTTAATATGTTACAGTGATCATGCTTCTACATATGGCCTTCAAACTTAACATTAAAAGAAGATTTTTCTTTCACAACTGTGTCAGAACGCGATTATTATCAAGCAGGCTGGAGTCTGATAAGATGACAAGTTGTTTGGCGTTTCGTCGGGATTCAAACTTTTTGTAAAACAGCTCCATGGATTTGTTCATGGATTGCTAAGGGTAGAGGTGTCCGCTGTCATTGAACAGTCTGAATGAAGGTATTTTAATGTCTTACTTATGACATACAATTAGTATGAGTAATAAGAAATGGACACGAAATGTATGCATTTGTCACCATTTTCTTGATGTTAACACTTTGAATGCTGAAGGCTCAAAGTGGAACGGTCTATCAATGTTTAACTATAGAGTCCATATAGTATGATTGGGTATGCTTTGTGAGAGGATTTTAAATATGACAAAACAGTGTAGACCCTCATCAGAGGACTCCTCTACTTCTGATCTGGGTCTACATTGTTTGTTAATGTCAATATACTCGTTTCCAACATTCTACGGGCCAAAATGCGTCAAACGTGAGAAAATAGGACTGATTTTGGAAGACGGAGGGGCTGGCGACTCATTATAAACACACACATCATACTTAGAGTAATTTATTTCTAAAGTTTCTCAGCGAATAATTTTCTTGCTTAAAACACTTCAAAAATAAAAACAACTTCGTACACACATTAAGTACATGACGATGACTTAGGTCTAGAACTTACAACCCGTGTCTTAAACCTTATCTAGCAACCTTAACTCTTAACAGGTACTTTAACCCTTATCTCGCTACCTTAACCTGTATCCAAGCATTTCATTAGTCCCCAACCCACCCCATCCTCCCAGTTCTTCTTCACTACCTGCATACCGGTTACTATTATAATGTTAAACGTACATGCATGGCATCAAAGGCACCAGACAGTACATAATCTACGACAATGCCGAAGAATGGTAGAGACAGAAGATAACTGTCAAAGAATCTACCCGACGTATGGAACCAGATTCATGAAAAAAGATTGTTGGATTTACATGCAGCTGTTTGATAACGTTTATGGTTGCCCACAGTGCATCATGCCACACTCCGCCAAATGCCTTTTTTTAAGTTGACCAAGACGTACCATTCTGGAAATTAACACGTACCGGTATGGCTAAGACTAAAAATTTAATATAATTTCACGTGCTGGAAGCAAGTGTTTAAATGTAATTAAAATAAATGTTAGGGTAAAAATAGGTATATCACATACACGCACTTGAAGTGAGAAAACAACATCCTAGCAAGATTTCCAGAAAGAACTGTGGACATACTTTCAACATAGCTTTTAATAAGGATTTTCTTCAACTTTTTAACTGATGAATATTCATTTATAAAACGATGACAATCGTGAATACCAATTAGGGAATATTTTTATTATGACAGTATGAACAGGAGAATTTTGAACGTGACGGAAACTTAACAATTATATCTGTATTATTTCATTAGCAATCAGAGCAGGCCCTGATCAGAGGGCTCTCTTATGCAAGCCGTATGAGCCGGATCTACTCTGTTTGCAAAGGCATCACATTATGTCTCTATCAGGTAAATAGAAATAAAGATGTCAGACATGCCGGAAATATATTCCTAGAAGGTCATTTGAAACAGTCATATGCTCACAAAAGTATACAATAGATGTAGCGTAATAGTCGTCATTGTAGCAAACCCATGTGAGTTGCTTTCCATCGACATCGGCGGTGAAAGAGTTAACCATTTCGGTGTGTGAAACGAGTCCCTAATGTCCTTAGCAAACAGTGTAGACCCAAATGAGAGGGGTCCTAGAGGAGCCCTCTCATCTGGGTATGCACTGTTTGTCATATTACACTTTTCTTCAGAAAACTTCCTAAATATTCTTCGCAAGCTTGACCTGTTTGAATTTTGTAATAGTCCATTTGAAATTACAGCATTTTAAGGGTTAAAATAGCGACATACATGTACATTCTTCTCAAACTAATACTGTTAGTTTGATCAGTGGCATTTTTAACTGAGTACTATGTGTATGTCGATTGCGCTGTTACGAGTAATATAGAAATTGTGAATTACTTTAACACTTTCCTCAATTAGTGTACATGACAGACTCAACCCATTCTAAACATTAATTTAATAATCATTCTGTACTGTAAAATAAAGCAAGTTCAAATCTAATAGCTATGAAAATAGTATATAATAAGATCTAAGATATTCTATCAGCAAACAGAGCAGATCCTTATCAGAATGCTCCTGGATGGAAACCATCTGATCTGGATCTACCCTGTTTTGCAAAGATGCCAAAAAGTGTGTCTGTAGAGTAAAGGATTATTATAATGGGTGTTATCGAACCTGCAGCTATTTATAACAATTTTAATTTGCTGAACATGCCAGTTTTCTAAATAATGGGGGTAATGTGAAAGTGATATTCAAACAAGTTACCATCGCAGCCTGGTAATAAGACACTGGAAAGCCCTTGAGGTGGGCGTTTTCAATTCGACAAAACAAAAGACACATTGGAAAATATTGCCGTTCTAGCTTCAAACGTTCATGTGCAGAGTTCACCTGCTGTTATACAATCCTTATAAATGGAGTTCGGTCGTTTTACCCTTTATATGCGGGAAACAAATGTATCAGTCATTTGCAAACAGTGTAGACCCAGACCAGGGACTCCTAGAGGAGACATCTGATTAGGGTCTCCACTGCTTGTCATACAACTCATATTCTGGAATAAACAATGTTGTTTTTGTGGTTTGCTTCATAAATATTCATAGAGAGAGAAGTCTATTAATATAATTCAGCCTACAATTAGTTAAAACCCTCTCAACACTGAGAAACGCTCGGCTACAGAATTTGTCGTATGCTTCAATTCTAGAAATACAGTTTTCTTACTTTCTTTAAAAAGAAGAAATGGAATAAGAATTTAGTGACTGTGTGCCAAACAGTTTGGATCCTTATGATATATCGAATACACGGCTTCTCATCTGGATCCAAACTGTTGCATTGGTAATCAAAATTGGAACATTGTTGTTAAAAGAGTTAAAACACCCCCGCAGTTTTGTAGTCGATAACGATTCAGGTTCACTCTCACTCGCCTCATTGTTGGTAACCAACCATCACGGTTGAAAACCAAGTTTGCAAATGGGTCCATGCACTCCGTATTGTCATCTTTATAAATGATCTAGCGACTCAGCGGTGTCTTTTTATTTCTCCTATTACTCCATGTACACGTGATACATGTTCAAATTGATGCAATTAAGCATCTTTATCAGACGCTGGTTTATCACTATACCTTTTAACCCTTTCCTCCATAAATATGCCTTTCTACACCTCTGTAAAAGTCACTTTTTGAAACCATTGTGATAAATAGAGCATTTGCTCGTAAGGAGCAAATGCTCTATTTACCACAATGGTTTCAGAACTGCAAAATTCTAAAATTTTCCTTTTCTCTAATTAATGCTCCTTTTCGGTAGATTTGTTCAAAGAGGTTGGATCTAAAAATAGCCTATGAGGGAAAGGGTTAACACTACATATAGATCAAGTATCTGAAAATTCAGACGCAAATATTTAAATGTGCTTTATTTGGAGCCTTTTAGCTTGGATCGAGTCGACATGGGTACAAGTTTGTATATAGTATACGCGCCAAACAGTTCGTGATCCACTGTCAAGGTAAGGGAGATAACTTGTACGCGTATTAAATTAGATCTCTTACCAAGTTATTGCTGTTAGTTATGCTAACAGCACTCGTTAGAATGATTTACGATAGTCCACTTTCTATAGGAAAGTTTAAATAGAGTTTGATTGATGTAAAGATTTTTGAAAAACGGACGGCAAGTTGTACAAGTGCTAAAATACAATGTATGTTTATGTTCCATTGCATTTACAAACAGTTTGGATCATGACGAGACGCCGAGTTGCTCGGCATCTCATCATGATCAAAGCTGTTTAACACTCGGTAATGGTTTCTCAAATCTTAAACGATTCGGACATTAGGCTGACAAAACGGGATTATTAGGGCTAAAACATTTACATATCTTCATATTAACCCTTTACTCCATGAATATTCATATAAGATATACGGAGGTCCAGATAAGATGCGTAAATTTAAACATTTTCAACAATAGCTCTTTATTACTCCACTAAACCTTATACTATGACCATACCCTTTAGAGTCGTCTCTTCGAGTCTATTCTAAATAATCGTCACAGTATAATAATAATAATAATAATAATAATAATAATAATAATAACGACTTTATGGTTTGGGGGAGAAATGACAATTTTAATATTTGGGTACGCACCGTTATCTGTAGCGCTGGATATACATGAATATTAATCAGATTGTGTTTATAATGGCATGCAAATACAGGAATGTTTGACTATGACAGAAAATTAACAACCGTATCAATATACATGTAGTTCCATCAGCAATAGAGTAGACCCTGATCAGTCGGCTCCGATCTGAGTCTACTTTGTTTCCAAATGTATAACAATGCCTGAAAGTGTAAAGTCAGATCTATATCATTCCGTAAGCAAACAATGTAGATCCTGATCAGGCGGTTTCTACAGGAACAGTCCTATTTTTGCCTACTCTGTTTCCAAATGTATAAAAGGCCTGACACTGTAAAACCAAATCTATTTAATTCCAGAACAGAGTAGACCCTGATCAGATGTTACCTATAGGAGTCGTCTGATCGGGTTCTACTCTGTTTGCAAATACAGTAAAATCCCGCTAATGCGACCACCTAAAAGAGGTATAATTCTTGGTGTTAGATGCAGGTGGTAGCTTAATGCAGGACAAAGGTAATGCAGAAAGCTCCTAGAGGAGCTTTCTCCATTACTTTTGCCCCGTATTAAGCAACCACCTGCTTATAGAGACACTCATGTTTATTCATTAAGTGGTCGCATTAGCGGGGTTCTACTGTACATGTATACTGTATATCAAAATGTGTATTTATGGAGTAAATGTATACAGGGTCAAGAGTAGACACCAATGAGTTTGAGGAAAATAACGTTCACTTTACCATCTACCCTTTCCTAATTATGATATATCCAGTCGCTCGGCAATTTTACTGTCAATTTTACAAAACTCATCAATTCTGCCAAATTATAATATATAGATATAGGTCATTTTATTATTCAGCAAATCAAATTGTGACACAAAGACATTCCAAACAGCCAGGACGAAAAGGTGGGCATACAGTAGAACCTGTCATAAGCGTCCATTCATTTGTACCATAAGACCATTGAGTCGTAAGAGCAGGTGGATGCTTTATACAGGGCAAAAGTATTACAGACATTTGCTATAGCAGCTTTCTGCAATACTTTTGACCTGCATTAAACAACCACCTGCCTTACATTCTAATTAATATACCTCTTTTTGATGGTCGCTTAAAACAGGCTGTGTTGAAATAGATGGGCTATATGAAGTATTTTAACCCTTTCCTCCATAGGCTATTTTAGATCCAACCACTTTGAATAAATCTATACCGAAAAGGAGCATTAACTAGAAAAAAGGATTTTTTTTAGATTTTTGTAGTTTGAAACCAATGTGATAAATATTTCCAGAACAAAAAAAACGTTTTGCACGCTGACTGTATTTTTAAAAGAAATGAAAAAAAAAGAGAATTGTAGGAGACAATATTTTTGCAGACAAAATTAATAAGCATATTGTTAAACCAGAAAAGTATATACATGAGATGTGTGATGTATGTACACCTAAATTCTCATTCTAACATTTCCAAGTCGGAACTTAATTTCCTAAAAATGGAATACGAAAAATAATTATCAAATGCAATATTCATATTGATAAAAATGTCTAAATTCTGAATTTGATTCGATCAAAATTGAAATCGAACACGGATTAGATGTGTAAGATCTATAAAATGCCTGTCTTCAAAACATTTTGCATTTAAAACACAGCCTGGATAAAGTTGAAACCAATGCTTCTTATTAAACAGCTCACTTTAATTATCTAAGCAATATAGTTTTCACTATTATAGGAATTCCAATGATTTCTGGAGCTATGTGAATATATGTGTATATTTATACAATTATCAATCATGAACTCAATGCTCCCATTCAAATTGATAATCATAATAGTCTGGTCAGTGTCTGCTGTTTGCTTATGAAGTAATATAGATCTGATTCTAAAATATCTGCCATTACCAAACATTCCTGTGTTCATATCCCATTTTTAAAATTCGAACAATTAATATTCATGATCTCTCTGTTTCTAACATGAATATTCATTACTTGAAAGGTCAACCTCGGGGTCAAGTTTTGAGGTTGAAAAGAAAGACGCACTCGGATATCTAATAGATTAACCTTAAATTATCAGAATGAAAATACACGTAGTCCATCAGCATTATAACCTTTTTCTCCATGAGTATTCATGCAAGAAATGACGATGTCATGAATATATGAATATCCATTGGATTAATTTGTTATAATAGCCCATGGACACAGGAAATTTTGGTCATGACAGAAACTGCAGAATCATATCTACATAATATCATAAGCAAATTGAACAGACCCAAATATCCTATAGGAGCCCTCTGATCAGGCTCTACTCTGTTTGCAAAGGCGTATATATGGAGTAACTGGTTCACTATACAGTCTACGCTGTATGAAAGGCTTATACTTATACTAGTAACCCTTCTGATCTGGATCTACACTGTTTGCAAATGACAGTACATACGTGGCCTGGGTTGAGTGTTAAACTCTTATCTGGAGCAGTTATTATGTGCAGTAGAACCCCTCTAACGCGACCACTTAATGTAAAAAACATGTGTGTCTTTATAAGCAGGTGGTTGCTTAATGCAGGACAAAAGTAATGCAGAAAGCTCATCTACTTTTGCCCTACATTTAGCTACCACCTGCATCTAGTACCGATATTTTTACCTGTTTTAAATGGTCGCATTAGCGGGGTTTAACTGAACTTCCGATTCAAGTCTATGAGGCATTACCGAGTGTCAAACAGTTTGCCTTTGAAACATTACCTAGTGTCAAACAGTTTGGCGTCTGATAAAACGCCGAGTTCTGTGGCATCTTACATGTATATGGTTCCAAACTGTTTACAATTGTCAGACAGGACACCGTTAGCCTGATTAACCCTTCGCTTGCTGAATTCTAAAATACATTTCTCCTTCTTTACCCAAGCCCTGTGGTATACTTACATATTTCTTCACTGTGTACACGTATTTCGCTGTGCAATCACGGCTGTGGAGTGCACTGGTTACACAATCAACTTGTAAATAGTGCAGACCCAGATGAGACAGCTCAGGAGCTGTCTCATCTGGGTCTTCACTATTTACAGGTACATGTAGGTATGTTGACGTGAATAGCAAGCGAAGCGTTAAGGTTAAAATGAGCAGACAGTGTCTAGTTAGAGTCAGCACTATTTGACACTCGTAATAATGAACAGTTTACAATGAAAACATGACCACTAGAACCCAATAATAGTTGACGCAATGTTCGTGTTCCCGTGACACAGACTATACAAACGCTTCCTGGATTTTCTTTGACTATTACTAAAGAAGACATAAAACTCAAATATACAATGGAATGTTTTAATAATATAGCACATTGAAACTTCATATGTACAATAGTTTATGCAAAAGATAAGTAACAATCTTATAATTATGTAAAACAGTTTAAGCGCATGGCCTCAGCTTACATTCATTTTATTGTACATTGTCAGAACATGTGTTTGCAAAGGGTATGGATCCGGATAGACATATTACAATATCTGACGAAATTTTGTATTTCAGAAGGAAAATAAAACAACAAAATACAGCATGACCACACATGTTCACTCTGTATAACCTGTCTTCAGTGGTCATCTAAGAGGTGGTCTGTAGGGCGGTGGTAGCTTAAGGCAGGTCAAAAGTAATGCAAAAAGCTCATATAGGAGCTTTTCGCTTTATTGTCCTGCCTTAAGCAACGGTCTGCTTTTTAAGACTCAATAAAAGAATGGCCGCTTAAGACAGGTACTAGTGTATACGAGTGTCTTTAAATACATGCGGATTCTTAATACAGGACCAACGTAATGCAGAAAACTCTTACCAGAGCTATCTGCATAACTTTCTTCCTGCATTAAGTTACCATATGCCTTAAAAATATAGATACAGACTTTGATGTAGAGGGGTTTTACGGTACAATTCACGCTTTCCTTCAGACAAACTTTTTTTCCGAACATTTGCATACAGAGTAGGCCCAGATCAGACGGCTCTTGTTGGAGCCGTCTGATCAGGATCAGCCCTGTTTGGTTATGAAATTATAATAGATCTGACTATACTGTTTCTACCAATACCCAAAACTACGATATACAAGTTAAGCTTATAAATATTCATGTTGTCATTATTTCTTACATGAATATTAAACAAGGAAAGGGTTAAAAACAGATCCATACTTGCGTCATCCTATTCGGAGAAAACTGAAGGGATCGGAATATAGTGTTCTTGTCGAAACTAAAACCAAGATTCACTCATTCCGAACCACAGCATTTTCTATGTACGTTTCTCATTCATGGCCATTCGCTTCTTTGTTCCTTCATTAAAAACAGCGAAGGAGCGAATTACACGACAGCAAATGGTCATTGATGATAGAAACAACGGTTTTCAAGATACGTTTTGCATACAGTTTCGATTAAGATCAGACGCCGAATGAGTCGGCATTTTTAAATAATATACAACAAAAGCACTCCAATCCGGAAATTAAGTAAAGATGAATTTAGATCTTTGTAGGCAAGTAGCAGCTTAATGCGGGATGAAAGTGTTACAGAAAGCTGCTGTGGGAGATTTCTGCATGACTTTCATCCTGTATTAAGCTATCACCTGTGTTTCAGACCGACATTGGTACGAATTTGAACGTGCGGTTTAGAGGGGTTTCTCGCTAAGGTAATCACATTATTATCATAGTAGTTTGTCAGTAGTATGTAGTTACTTAATACATGACAAAAGTAGGAGCTTCCTGCATAACGTGTGTCCTGCACTAAGCTACCACCTGTTTTAACCCTTTCCCTGCTCTATGTTTATTTCAAATCCCAATACCTACTGAATATTCATGTACAAAATAGTTATAATAAAATATGGAAGGTTGGATATTGTAGCCATTTTAGAAACTAAAGAACCAGATCTATCAAATTTTATTAGCAAACAGAGCAGACCCTGATCAGACGGCTCCTCTAGGAGCCGTCTGATCCTGGTCTACTCAGTTTGCAAATGCGTGAAATCACGTTTATATGAAGGAAAGGATAAAAAATCCATATTTATACTTCCTTTGAGCGATCGTATTAGCGATGTTTTACTGTCCTTGAGAATTAACACAGGCTCAAAAATGTGTTTGTGTTCAAAGCAAACACGCGAAAAATGAATCAATGTCACGTTTTTCATGTGACACGAGACTCGACTAAGAAGAAAATAGATATGGTTTTTAGCAGAATCATTTTTCTATTACTTCCTAGAGCTCACAAACAAAAAGCAATGCTTTCTTTTTCTAGACGTTCATGTATATCCTGACTGGTGTATTTAGCAAAACAATAATAAAGTTCACGTCTTACGGTTCCAAAACTCAAACAAACTTTTCGAAACGAAACAAAAGTCAGAAGAGATTGAAATACTTTTGATGATTATAATTGTGTACGTATGTCGCCATATTAGTCAGGAAACTCGAATGTGGCATTCGACTGAATAACTGATGACAACGTACAATTACTCAGCCACCATACAAGCTATACTGATACAGTCAAGTCTAGCTAATGCGCACAAACAATCCATTAACATACAGAAGAACCTGTCTTAAGCA
This sequence comes from Azorinus chamasolen, assembly GCA_963576725.1. Lineage (NCBI taxonomy): Eukaryota > Metazoa > Mollusca > Bivalvia > Cardiida > Solecurtidae > Azorinus > Azorinus chamasolen. The sequence goes on along the minus strand of OY755243.1, from coordinate 4,885,240 downwards.
GTTATCAAAAAGGTCTAATCATGAGCCTATAAGGCATGTGTTAGCTTAATGCAGGTTAAAAGTAAAGCAAAACGCTGCTCTAGGAGCTTTCTACATTACCTTTGTCCTACATTAAGCAACCACCTGCTTTTTAAGACTTTTATGATGATTAATAAATGAATGGCCGCTTGAGACAGGTTCCACTGCATGTGGCCGTATCTTTAAGTTCCAGACTTTAACTCCTCAACCCTTTCCTCCATAAATACGCCTTTCTATGCCACTCTCTATTTATCACAATGGCTTCAAACTACAAAATTCTAAACTTTTACTTTTCTCTAGAAAATGCTCCTTTTGGGTAGATTCGTTCAAAGAGGTTGGGTCTAAAAATAGCCTTTGGAGGAAAGGGTTAACTACCACCATCGAAGGAAAGCGACTCATAGGGCTTGATGTGATCTCAGAATCTGTAAGAACATTTACAAATAGTTTGGATCCAAATGAGACGCCGGGTAACCCGGGGTCTCATCAGGATCCAAAATGTTTCAAACTCAGCTTATGCGTTTGAGAATAAATTGAAGGAAAGTCCTTTCTGAAGGCAGACGACAATATTTGCTGGCCATCTGGTGCCAAAAGAACTAATTCCTAAAAATATCAATAAGCCCTAATACTAGCTAGAAAATTTTCCGGTTACAAGATATCTTAACTAGAAATGATATCATTTTCCAGCTATTCTGCTAGAGAAATGCTTCGTTATTTGCAAAGCAATAGGTTTTCCTGGTGGCAGTTCAATTTTTTACGATACGCACATGTCACTACAGAATGTTTTAAGATAAGTGTCTGGTTTTCATGAAAACGTTTGCGCTTTCCTTTACAATATAATTTTGTCATATACACTATTAGTAACGCAAAAATAATTGATTAGTGGTTGCAGAAATATGCCACAGTGCATCGTATCCAACTATCTATCTATGTATCTATGTAATTTATTTAACTATGTACAGTGTTTCATTCACCTCACTGCCAACTCCACAATGGTGCAGACCTCGGATACGCCAGATCGCTCGGATAATCGGTACTATTCATCAATGTCGTAAACTGTTTGACGTCACCGGAAGCGGAAGTGGCCGGATAGTAGGTATTATTGTGTTGATTTCGTGAATAGTACACTGGATATGATGGTGGTTGAAGACCGCTTTCAGTTACAGTCGGATATCTGCCCGTGGGGAACATCGTGTTGCTGTAAACGCCTGCATCTGGTGACGTGCCCAAGACGCCGCGATTGTGGAAGCCATAAGGACTGGTAATCTCCGGTGAACTGGTGCAATCTGTGCTTGACGGAGACATTTCGTTGACGGAAATTGGGGAAAGGGGTTCCTCGTACTTGAAGTTCTGTGGGTTCTGCTGCGGAATAACGACGTCAATGCGATTCCTGTTCACGTCCCATCCTCCATTATGTTGTAGCAAACCAGGATACGACAAAGTAGATGCCATGTTGGTGTTCTGATGGAGCGCGTTATGTAGGTAGTTCTCATGTCCGACAGCTGAAAATCTGTTATCAAGCAGTGGATCAACGGCGAACTGTGGGTTACCGACTCTCTGCTCATGAGCTACGACAGGGTTGGCGTTCTTATCCTTCTTCTTTCCGTTCTTGAATCTGTAGCGGCGTCTGAGGAAGCTACCATGGTCAAACATGTCCTCGTATTCGGGGTCGATCGCCCATTCGTGCCCCTTCATGCCAGGACGTCTCTCCAGTTTCACAAAACAGTCATTCAGAGCGAGGTTGTGACGTATGGAACCTTTCCAGCCCTTTGCATTGGAATGATTTGCGTAATAAGGAAACCGCTCTGCAAAACAAATAAAGAACTATAACTCTTCAATACCAAGTAACCTTTGTCTGTGAAAAATCCATCTGCTTCACCCTTTACTCCATAAATATTTATGAAAGAAATAATGACGTCATGAATATTAATTAGATTCATTTTTAATGGCCTATGAACACGTGATATTTTGGCCATGACAGAAACTGTAGGATCAGAATTACATTATATTGTAAGAAACCAGAGAAGACCCTGATCAGACGGCTCCTCTAAGAGCCGTCTGATCTGGGTCTACTCTGTTTGCAAAGGTGTAGAAATGCGCATTTATGGAGTAAAGTTTAAAGTAGCTTGTTTATCGACTTATATGTATTTTCAAAGTATTAATTGCGTTTTCTTAGTGTTGACAAGGTTAACACATTACTCTATGAATATTCATGTTAGAGGTATATACATGTATATCCTTTATTTCATATGCAACCAAAGCAGATACCGATCATACTTCTCCTACAGGAACCGTCTGATCTAGGTCTACTCTGTTTACAAAAGTGCGTCTCTATACAATAAAGGATTCATAGATATTATGGACATCACCATAGCAACAGATACATGGTATGGAATGGGGTCTACACTATCTAGTATTACTGTCGTCGAAGTGAAGCCATAGCATACCATGTGTAAAGTCTTGATACTATTTAGAAATAGTTTGGATCAAGATTAGACGACTAACCCGGCACTTAATAAGAATCCAATCTACATGTGTTTAAAAGAACCGAGGGGATTTCGCATACAATTTACATTGTTATAAACCGGATGGATACTGAACTGATTATTGGCGTCTGATTTGGATCTAAACTAATCAGACAAAACATCGTTTTCGTGACAAGCAACATAATAGTCAAAACGGTCATAAAAATAAAACTTTGAAATCAATACTACACCTACACTACACAAGACACGAGCTCTGTTCAAAATCTGAACTATTTTTCGGATCACGTCAATTGCTTATGCGTGTCAAACAGTGCAAATCCTGATCAAGCTCGTGTCTCTGACAAAGTAAGGTATACACTACATACTCGCAGTGCACGTTTTCACATGACACAAGTCTCATATTCGTTAGTACTGCAAGATGTACAGTAAAACCTCTCTATAACGGCCACTAAATCACATCAAATATTCTGTGTTAAAGGCAGGTGGTTGCTTAAAGCAAGGTGAAAGTAAAACAGAACGCTCCTATAGGAGCGTTCTGTTTTACTTTCACCTTGTTTTAAGCAGCCACCTGCCCTAAGTACTAACTAATAAACATAATTTAGTGACCGTTAGAGAGGTTTTACTGTACTGCAAAATATGCGTGACGTACGTAACGTACAAGTGTACGGACAGACAAGTTCTTCAGTGCAGCAAACAATAAACATGTGTACAAAATGAATGTTAGTCAGCTGTAGACAAGAAGAAACTGTCGTGATCTCCTTTATAATTAGTTTTGATCCAGATGAGACATCGAGTAACTCGGTAACTCGTAAGAATCCATTTTATACCGTGATTATTGTTGTTGTTTTTTGGCGTTTTTTTTTCGAAAACAAAACAAGAAAATTCATAATCAAAATTGAGAATGACAAACTTTACAGACAATTTGCTGAATATTTACACAAGACTTCTCCCATTATTATTATCATTTTTATTTCAGCATTTTGGTTTACCTGTAATGAACTTGTAGATGTCGTGCAGGGTAAGGCGTCTCGTGGGGGCACTAGCTATAGCCATGCTGATCAGCGCTATGTAGCTGTATGGAGGCTTGCCGGCGGGAATGGGGCGCTTCCTCTTCCTGTGCCTCGTCGGCATGTCGGCGTAGTCATTGTCGTTAACCTCCTCTATGGAACTCTCAGCCGCCGTCGGCATGGATTCATCGCCATCACTCGAGCGCTCTGAAAACAACAGATAAAAGTATAAAATCTTGAGATCGTCAATTAATTATTAAAGTTTCGTTTCTTAACAAAATTCTCAGTTAATCCTCTATCCAGTAAAAGACGCCTTTTCATGCCTTTGCAAAAAAGTAGACCCAGACTGCTGTAGGAGCCGTCTGATCAATGTATGCTCTATTTGCATATGGGATAATACAGTTTCTAAAATTGAAGAATGATTATGCATGAGGCCACTAATTATTGTACAATGCACGATTTAACTCTTTCTCTAATATAAACGCGTTTTCATGCATTTGCAAACAGAGTAGATCCAGGTCCAGATCAGACAGACCCTATAGGAGCCTTCAGGCTAGGGTCTGATGTTTACTTATAGAATTACAGTAAAACCTCTCTATAACGGCCATTAAATTACATCAAATATTTTGTGTTAAATGCAGGTGGCTGCTTAAAGCAAGGTGAAAGTAAAACAGAACGCTCCTAAGCTGCCACCTGCACTAAATATCAACTAATTAACACAATTTAGTGGTCGTTATAGGTTTTACTGTAGATCTTATTTAGTTTCTAAAATGACTACAACGATATACCTTCCATATTTCATTATTAATACTGTGTCCATGGTTGTTACTAATGTACAGTAAGGATTGAACATTGGACTAAATATAGCATCGCGAAAGGGTTCCATCAAAAGCTACTTAGATAAAAATCAGTTAAACAAAATCGTCTTGTTCTTGAAAAAAAAAGAACAACGGAGTTTCAGTAGACCGCAATTTTAATGGCGGGAAAAGGATTTAAGTGTAGTGAACATCTGTGCATGTTGTGTACATGTCTTTCCAGAAATGTCCTGCTTATTGCATAAGAATTTACACTTCACTTAATGAATGTTCAGGAAAAACATGGTGACTTTATGGAGATTACTAGACTGAGTTTTATCATCGTGTATGCATCTACCCAATTATGTATACAGTACAACCCCTCTAAACCGCCTAATCGGACGTCCAATTTAGTATAAATATCAGTCCTGGAGACAGGTGGTAGCTTAATGTGGAGTTCCTTTAGAAGTTTTCTGTACTAAGCAGCCATCTGCTTAACCCTTTCCCTATTCTGTATTTAAGCCAAATTTTAATACCTACTGAATATTCATTAACAAAATATGGAAGGTGGAACATTGTAGACATTTTAGAATGCAAAGAAACAGATTTATCAGTTTCTATTAACAAACAGAGCAGACCCTGATCAGACGGCTCCTCTAGGAGCCGTCTGATCTGGGTCTACTCTGTTTGCAAATGCGTGAAAACACGTTTATATGAGGGAAGGGGTTAAAAGTATCTAAATTCTTATCTACTAGAATTCCGTTTATACTTATTGTTTTCTTTATTTCCTCCAATACTGAGTACAGATAACACTCAAACACGCAACATATATACAGTGTGACAATTAGGAATACATAATAATTATATATACACGTACAATAACAATGCTATTAATTATTGTACACAATGGGTTGTCAGACTCATAATTTACCAATGCAATAATGTATTGTATTTAATTATGCTGAGCACATTATGTACATATATTAGCACTATTGATGTTTATATACATGAATGACAATATACATACATATCTATGTATATCTCTGGAATAGAGGAAGGCGTTATACCATTAGCTAGTAAAAGGTTAACTCTTTCGCTACCAAATATTGTCGTCTGCAAAAATTGTGGTTTGCTACACTTTTCGGTTCTTTGTTTTTCCCCATTTTCTTTCAAAAGCGTTACCACAGTAAGAAGCAGTTTAGATCCTGATAAGACAACGAGTTGCTCTGTGGCTCACCTAAAATTATACTTCTTTGAATGGTTGTATTTACTGTAGCAGAAAAGGTATTAATATCATTTTTTAAAACAAATGTTACCTGAAACATTCGGTTCTTCCTTCACTAAGGTGGTATAACTTGTGCTTGTCACGTGACTTTCTTGGTACAATCCATGAAAAGTGTCTCTATCCGCCATAACTCACTACGTAGTAGTAAAATCAAATTAAATAATAGTCAAAACAAAGTCAGTGTTTCAACAAGACTCGCTCAATCTTAAAACAACACTTCTAGGTTAAAAACACATATGACGGAAACTTAAGCACATCGCTGCTTTTTGCTTCAGTGGACATGTATTTCTCAATTCTGAGACGATTCGGATCAGCGATCCAGAAATACCGATAAAGCGAAGAGTATTCCGAAATGCGAATTTAATTTGCATGGTGATAATCTTGATTACATAACATTCGGAAGCCATTAATCATGACAATAGGTGTTATTCAAACAAAATGATAGTAACAAAGGTGAGCCGAACCGAGCGGTCCGTCTCAAACGACGAGAAATTAGTGACGGGAGGATTAACTTGACTAATCTGCATGTTGGCAAATTATCTCAATTATGAGTCGTTACGATGGAGTATAATCTGATTGTTAGGAACGGTCCTTGGTGTGCGTCCGTTTGTTTGACATACATTTACTCAAACTGTCAAAACCCGACAACCTGCCGAAAAATCTTCAACCTGTTTAACTCTTCCCCTGTTCCATGGATATTTATGGACAAAATAGTTATAATGAAATATGGAAGGCGGAACATTGTAGCCATTTTACGAAGTATAGAAACAGATCTATCTAATTCCATTAGCAAACAGAGCAGACCCTGATCAGACGGTTCCTATAGGAGCCGTCTGATCAGGGTCTACTCTGTTTGCAAACGCGTGAAAACACGTTTATATGAAGGAAAGGGTTGAATGTACAATGTAAGGTAGTGGAATGACAAATGGTACAGATCCTGATCAGAAGGCTACTCCTCTGGGTTTACATTGTTTACCAATGCCATTGCACCCGTTCCCGTATTCAAAGTTTACCTTTAAGATGATTAAGTTCCATAGAGGAATGGCCCTTCAACCATACAATCAATCAATCAATCAGTTATTGCATTCAGCATCATAAAATGCTCATACTGTTTACAGAGTAGTAAATACATAACTCATACATCTATCATTTTACTGAGGAACTAACGTATTGCCAGGTCCATGGACAGAACATATAAAACTGTCTAAACATACATGTATATGAAGATATACATGAGAATAAAAGAAAACTGTTATTCAACTAATCTATTTTTCATGGCAAAATATACGTACTTAGCAATATTTAAGACGACTCGTTTTGATTTTTCTGAAAATAAATTTTGCATTTTTTGTATAGTTGGCCATTGGCAATAATATCTTTTTTAAATATGTATTCTTAAATATCGAAATTTGGGACATACTAACATAAAATGGAATTCGTTTTCTATGGCATTCATAGGCCTATTACATTGCATACATTTTCTTTCGTCTCTATAAGTCTTAGTGTATCGGCCAGTTTCGATCGCTAAATGATGTGAGGAAAGTCAACTTTTGTTAGTGAAATTCTAAAGTTGTTCTCCTTTATAACGTCCAAGTAAGGTTCTAAGAAGAATTTATGTTAAAATAAACAGTATGTTTCTAGTTTTGTTGCATTACTGATATTTGAGTACCATGTTTGTTTATAAATTTCGAGAAGTCTTGCTTTTATCTTTTGATTTGAAATGCCAGTTTCAAATTGATTCATATAAATATTTGACATGCTAAATTCGTTTTTTTATCAGATGAGCCCAGTTCGAGCCGCTGTAGCTGTTATTAATATCTGCATCGCGCTTTAAGAAGAATATATCTTAAATAACAGTGACGAATTTTCGGAGTTTATTATTTTTATCCAATAACGAATCATAATGATTTTTCTCTTCACACTCATAGGAACACGACCAAGTTCGCCGTATAAACAATCGAGAGTTGTTGATGTTCTAACGCATAGCTTTATTGTGTATTAGTTCTATATCTTTTGCGGGATGATTGCCCCATACTTCAGCACAATAATGTAATGTAGGTGCTTCTAGACCATCAAATAGTCTGCACTTTTCGGATGTGGATAACTCTACCTGATTTAATACAATGAACAAATTATGTAGCGAAAATGACGCATGTTGTGCTATTCGTTTCTGTGTCATATGCCAATTACCATTTTAATAGAAATACACTCCTAGATATTTTAATTAAGTAACTACTTGTATTGGAATATTGTTTATGTAAAATTCGTATCTTGTGTGTCTCCCTCCTACAAATATCATTACTTTTGTTTTAGTTTCGTTAATTTTTAACCCCCATATATCGCAGTAATTGTGTATATCATTTAGCATTAACTGTAAGTTTTATGGTGTCTCGCTGAATTGTATTACGTCGTCCGCAAATCATATCATGAAGAGCTTAAGTTCATCGAAAGTTAAAATTCCATCTAAGTCTTGGTTAACATTGTGTAATATCATTAATAAAGAATAAGAACATACGACTGGAGCACGAGTCCCCTTGTTTGATCCCTATATTTGAATCAAAATATCGCGAGTTTTTACCTTGATATCTCACATGCATTCACTACGTTGTACATATTTTTATTGCAATTAATTATCTTAGAGCTAACGTTCTCGTTTATGAGCTTTTGTAAAATCCATACAGTATGAACGGCTTACTTTGTGGGAGGGGTTTGAATGACAAACAACACAGACCCAGAGAGTTCATCTAGGAATCTGAAATGGGGGTTTACACCGTTTACAAATGCCAGTATACTTGATATCAGCTTTATGACTGTTAACATTTAACATGCTTCGTGTTGATTTGTGGAGATCTTTGCAAACAGTTTAGATCCAGATTAATGTTTGACACCACGTCGTTGAAAAGAAAGGAGAAATTAGCTGCTTCGAAGAAATCTGACTTGACCCTTTACATCAGATAAACGGACATTACACCCCTCCCCCGGACATTTCCTCCCCGCATTTTTCGAAGGGCGGACATTTGCATCAGCATGTAAGAAATAACCAGAGCATGAATAAGAATTTAATGAATATTTATGTAATGACGTGTGAACATGGGAGTGTTTGACAATGTCATATACCACAGGGACACTTCTCCGTGAATCGGCAATGTCATATACCACAGGGGCACTTCCCTGTGATTCGACAATGTCATATACCACAGGGGCACTTCTCCGTGATTCGGCAATGTCATATACCACAGGGGCACTTCCCTGATATGAGCTGATAAATATTCATACATCATTATGTCTTACATGAATATTCGTCAGCTAAAAGGATTATATGAATATAAGAATTGTTTATTTTATTCAACAAATTGCACATCGCTTTTTTCCCTATCATATTCAAGGCGAACTGGGAGAACTGTAGCAGACGGCAATTCTTTTGCAGATGAAAATTACATGGCGCGTTGATACTTTAACCCAATTCCCTCATAGGCTATTTTTAGATCCAACATCTTTGAATAAATTTACCGAAAAGCAGCATTAACTAGAGAAAAAAATAGAATTTGTAGTTTGAAACCATTGTGCTAAATAGAGCATTTGCTCCTATAGGAGCAAATGCTCTATTTATCACAATGGTTTCAAAAAGTGACTGTTACAGAGGCGTAGAAAGGCGTATTTATGGAGGAAAGGGTTAAAGATACCCTACATTATTTAAGTTCTTGGGGCAGAAAGTTACATATCGTTAAAAAGCTATCCGTTCTCGACAAATAATCGCTTCTCTAATTAGTAATTACCTGTATGGAGATAAGAAACTTCTTGCGGATTTTATAGAATATTTGAATTTTAAAATTATCACTTTGTGCACGTGCATGACAAAAGGGAGTGTACTAATTTAGAAATTAGACATAACCACAGCAACCTATTGTCAATTAAGAATAAGAAAACACGCGCCGAAAAACTTTAGAAGAGATACAATTGTCCGAGACGACATTAGATCAACATGAACTGATATTGAGGTTGTTTACGTAGGCTATAGATAAAACAAATGTCTGCTCAAATTTAAATAAATATAGGTATAGGCTTACATGCCGGTAGGCTCACATACACAGACAGGGAGATAGGCTGGCAGTTAGGCAGACTGACAGATAGATATACATAAAAATAGATATACAGACATACAGCCAGACACATATAGCAGACATACATACATAGATAGACATACATATCTATATAGATATACAGGCAGACAAATAGGTAGGTAGGTAGACAGACAGACAGGTAATTATATAGATAGATGTATTGATAAATAGAAGACAGATAGACAGACATGCAGATAGAATTAGATATATAATTAGACATACAGCTTTATCGATCGATAGATGACAGACAGACAGATAGATAGAAAATAAATTTAGATAGATAGACAGACGCAGACAGATACATATATTAGATTAGATGGACAGGCAGACAGATACCTGTACATAAGTAGATAAAATAATAGGGGTAGAGAAATCGACAGACAGACAGACAACAGGGTTTTCCTTGACCCCCATTTTTATTGAAATGATCCTTACATTTTAAAAATGACCCTCAAAATGAGATCAAGAGTATCCTCAAATTGGACTTTTTGAAGGAACTAAGAGAATACTCTGCAGACAAGATATAAGACAGACAGACGACAGATAGACATATAGATAGAAATACAGATACATAAATAGACCGACATACATATAGATAAAGAAAGAAAGAAAGAAAGAAAGAAAGATAGATAGATAGATAGATAGATAGATAGATAGATAGATAGATAGATAGATAGATAGATAGATAGATAGATAGATAGATAGATAGATAGACAGAGACAGAGAGACATATAGACAGACAGACAGATAAAAACAGAAAACCAGAGGAAACAAATTTCACTGACAACTCCCTGACATTTCCCTGACATAATTTCAAATTTCCCTAACACATTTCATGATCTATCTGTCATAATTTCTGTAATATGTAATGGATTTTTTTTAAAAATATATAACATTCATTCTCATGTTTTCAAAATTCCCTGACGAATCCCTGACATTTGCCTATATTTTCAAAATTCTCTGACATTTCACAAAATTCCCTGACCTTGATTTTTTTTCAAAAATTCCCTGACTTTTCCCTGACACGTGGCAACCCTGTAGATAGATTAGATAGATAGATAGATAGATAGATAGATAGATAGATAGATAGATAGATAGAAGATAGATAGATAGACAGATAGATATAGACAGACAGACAGACATATAGATAGACAGACAGATAGATAGATAGATAGATAGATAGATAGATAGATAGATAGATAGATAGATAGATAGATAGATAGATAGATAGATAGATAGATAGATAGATAGATAGATAGATAGATAGATAGGATAGATAGATAGATAGATAGATAGATAAATAGATAAATAGATAGATAGATATGATCTATGATCTATAGATAGATAGATAGATAGATTATATTATATAGATAGATAGATAGATAGATAGATAGACAGAAAAGACAGACAGAAAAATAGATAGAAAAATAGATAGATAGATAGATGGACATAAAGATAGATAGACAGACAGATAGACAGATAGATAGACAGACAGACAGACAGACAGACAGACAGACAGACAGACAGACAGACAGACAGACAGACAGACAGACAGACAGACAGACAGACAGACAGACAGACAGACAGACAGACAGACAGACAGACAGACAGACAGACAGACAGACAGACAGACAGACAGACAGACAGACAGACAGACAGACAGACAGACAGACAGACAGACAGACAGACAGAGATAGATAGATAGATAGATAGATAGATAGACAGATAGACAGATAGATAGATAGATAGATAGATAGATAGATAGATAGATAGATAGATAGATAGATAGATAGATAGACATACAGACAGACAGACAGACAGACAGACAGACAGACATACAGACAGACAGACAGACAGACAGACAGACAGACAGACAGACAGACAGACAGACAGACAGACAGACAGACAGACAGACAGACAGACAGATAGATAGATAGATAGATAGATAGATAGATAGATAGATAGAAATATAGACAGACAGACAGATAGACAGATAGATAGACACAGGCAGAGAGACTGAGAGACAGACAAATCGATAGTCAGATCAGACAGATATAGATGGACAGACAGACATACAGACAGAGACGTGCAGACAGCTATCCGGAGACAGATAAAGAGACGGGCAGATGGGCCCAAGTAGGTATACATGAAGGTAGGAATACAGACAAATGAAGACAAAGAGTAGGGTACTGACATTTTTATTCAGTTAACAATTAATTTTAGAACAAGGACTTTTATTTCAACTCCTTATTAGTAAATAATATATGAACAATAAACTTGATTAAAGGTGTGACTTAATCATTATTGACAAATTAAGTTTTGGTTTAAAACCACTGTTCTTACTAATTAATACAAAGTAGAATCTAGTGGAACCTGTCTTCAGCGAACACCAAAAGGAGATTATGAGTCTGTAGGACCGGTAGTAGACTAGTTTAAATTATAATGCATGGCAGAAGTAATGCAGAAAGCTCCTTTAAAGAGCTTTCTGTATTACCTTTGCCCTCCATTAAGAAAACACAAGTTCATTTTAAAAGATATCCGTGCTGGATCAAGTCAAAGTGGCTTAAGACAGAATCTACTGCATATGCATTATGAAATTGAACACAAACAAAAAACTAATATCTATAACTTTTCGTATCTACGGGTTACGAATGCATATAAAATCCCCTTCCTCTCTTGCTCTCACATATACGGGAAGTCCAGATATAGATCTATTTAGGCCTACAACTTATATACATATATGTAGTAGATCTAGATCTAGCAGTTATTTAGTGTGTCTTATTTGATGTAAATAGATCTACAGTTTTGTGTACGTCATACATGATATCATTGGTCACTCAGTGTCAATATGCATTGAGCCTCAAAATACCTTTAGCCTACAACTTTTCGATTGGAATCATGTGATCCTTCGGTGCTTCAATACTTGTAGGTATCGGCGCCTCAATGGCCAACACGCCATCCTGGGCCAAAGTTGCTTTCAGCTTCTCCTTGTCTACCTCTGTCGGCAGTGTGTAAAACCTGTGGAATTCACGATGAACCTTATTCCCTAGCTCAGACTCTTCCTCGTGCTTTGCATGCACTGTCAAATTGTTGTCATTTACCTTAATCTTAACCTCCTCGGGTTTAAACTTGGAGCAGTCGAATCGCAATGACAACTTCTTGTTTCCTTCAGGGTCTGTGACAAAGGGTTGCCCAACCTCCAGCTGATGAGCCGTCTTGTCGGCAGTGTGATGCAGTTGGTGCATCTCCCTACGAACACGCTCAAGCTCCTGGTCAAACCGCCTGAACGAGTCCTCAAATTCCATAGATCGCCATTCATCATCGAACACATTTAGCCAGTCCGAGAACACATCTCTCTGGCGATCAAAAAATCCAAAGTCTCGCCTTGTAAGAGGTACTAGAAACATGATTGTAAATGTTTTAGTCCTACGTTTCGCCTTTTTATGTGTCAACCAGCTCTGTGTTTTGATTGAAGAACGCTGCACGCGCCCCCACTGCTATATATGTCGTCTTCGAACTTTCCAGGCGTTTCTAAATGCGCGGTTGACCATTTTATCTATTGTAAACATGCTGTATTTTAGGTCACGATCGTATAAGCGAATGTTCCCGAACATTATCGAACGAAAATTTTCCCCAATCAAATTAACCAATCCAATTTCCGATCGTCAATGTCACTAGATCTACAACGGACTTATATCAGTCTTCACGGAAAGAGCATTTTAGAATAAACCGAAAGTAGAACGTGTTTACAGCGGTACATGCTAAACGTGTGTCACGTCACGTACACGTTATTGTTACAGATGTTCATATTTAGCCCCCCCCCCCCCTTTTCAGGACTATGTCCGTTAGTTCATATGACAGGACAGTTTGCCCGTGCGTGCGTTCCTAACATTTCATATAATTTAAATTATTAGATCTATTTATTCGTTGATTTTTTTATAATGGCAAATGTACACGCCAGTTTAGAAATAGTAGTGTCATATCCATTATATGCTTAATTCCAAGAGCAAACCGAGCAGACCTTGCTCAGACGGGCCGGCTCCTACGAGAGCCGTCTTATCTAGTTCTTCTCTGTTTGCAAAGTAATGATTTCAAAAGCATTTGTAATTTGTATGAGGGATTGCGGTTAATAAATAAAGATAGGTTTCAGAAACAGGTGACTGCTTACGAAATGATGCAGAAATCCCGTAAGACCTTTCTGCATATTACCGTGCATCCTGTATTAAGGTAGTTCGCGCTGTTGCTCGGCAAAAATAGAGGTTTATCTCTAATACACGCCCGGGCATTTTGCACACAGTTGATTGCTTAAAAATTAATGCAGAATGAAAACAAAACAGAAAGCTCCTATATCTAGCTAGCTATTAGGGAGAATACGATACATTCAGACTGTATATGTAGTTATAAGCGGACTCGTCCAAATGAGAATCTGGGCCAATCTAATTTTAATTTGTATTAACTCCTATAACAATTTGTGCTGAAATTATAAAGCAAACAGCGCAGACCCTGGCTAAAATATGCTCCCACAGGAATATATATATATATATATGTTCTATGTTTACTCTGTGTGCACATTTCCCTTGTAAGAACAATATCTATTAATACATGTGTATATATTGCGGTAAGTACAAAACAAATATATTACCCTTTATGCAACCTTTACCTTTTTTCATTGCAGTCTGTTTCCATTCTCATAATGGACAGTCTTAAAATACAGTAAAACTTCGATTATTCGAACACTAAAATACGTATTATTATCGATCTTTAAGACAGGTGGCAGCTTAATGCATGGTGAAAGTCATGCAAAAAGCTCCTCTAGGAGCTTTCTGCATGACTTTCACCATGCATTAAGCAGCCACCTGCCTAAAAGGGTCTAAATTCTTCTATAACGAAAATTCGAATAATCGAGGTTTTACTGTATATCTTATCAAACTCAATCACAGAAATAGTTTGCTATTGCTTGTTGGTCCAAATCTAACATGGTACAGACAACATTTCGTCAGTAATGGTTATCACTAAGCACGGTTATTTGATTAACGCTTTACTCCATAAATACTTCAATACGCATCCTTTCTACACATTTGCAAACAGAGTAGACACAGATTAGACGGCTCCTAGAGAAGCCGTCTGATCAGAGTCTGCTCTGTTTGCTTATTATGTAATATAGATATATATACATGTATATATAAGTTTACAGTTTTTGCCATGGCCAAACATTGCTGTGTAAATGTGCTACTATAACAAATAATGTAATTAATATTCATGATATCATTATGTCTTGAATAATGGGTTAATATATCGTATTTATTACGGAATAATGATGTTTATCTTTACAAACAGTCTCTATAATCTAAATGAGACGTTATATAATTCAGGTTGCATTGTTTTAGAGAAATTGTGTACAGTACATATCGTGTAGATGTAGACCTTATAATATACATGTAATATTGTACAAATAATTAGAAAAGAGTCCATAGATGCTTTCGAATGCTGTTTCCTAGTCGTTAGGAATGTTATTATAGTATTTATTTATGTACTTGTATAGTTATTATACATTTGTATAATTTCTTTTTTGTATGTCTTGGCCATATTTGACTATGAAACTTATTTTGTAAATGGTCAAAAGCAATTGAAACTGATTGTAGACGTAAAAAGTTGGAAGTCAGATATAAGACACAATAATATCTATTTTGAGTCGGTTGTACAACAAATAACATTAGCTACAAGTAAGCTATTTAATTACCGAATATGTAACAAAGATAACAACAGTTTAACATAACAACATGTGGAGTTGAAAATAGATGTGTTTTTCAAAGCATGGATAATACAAAGTATAAAATTAAAATCTGAAAAGGTTAAGAATTGGTAAAATACACTTGTAAGTATTTGTTAAAATCTAGAGGGTGTAATACTGATGAAGAGTTATAAAACTGTCCAGTTGAGTTACAACCGCAATCCCTCATACAAGTGTTCCTAAAAATGTAGATCTATCACATATTTCCTATCACAGGGTGCTATTCTGCTAATCATGATAAAGAGGTTATTTGATGCAAATAAAAACTATCTTTACACTAGGAGAAGATGTAAAAACAAAGATTAGAGTCTCAGATGCCTAAAAAATAGTAGGAAGTCGGATTTAAAAGGTATTAAGTCAGAAACAGGAAGTAAGAAATCAGATGAAGTGTGTTAGAATGAAGAAGTCAATAATTAGTAGTCCCCAATGGCTGTCACATTTATCGCAAATAGTACCGAGACGATTGTCCGAATTGTACATTGCACGTCAGTGTTTTAACTATTTTTAAACTTCCGGTTAGAATATTAGACCAGACCCAAACAAGAATCGGAGGCAAGGTCAACTGTAAAGGTGCATTATTTTCCATTGCTTTATACGAAACTATAGAGATATTGCTATCAAGTTCTCCCTTCACTTATTCAATGCTCTTTATACTATCATCTATGTATTCCTTAGACGAACTTCTTTCGTTAGACTTTTAAAAATGACTACGTGACACATCGGTAAACATGGGAAAATGACCTTTTTCTTTTCACGTTTCTTATGCTCCTTAAAAATCAAATATAACAAAACCGCGTTAAATTAATGTATTCATCTGACTGTGAAATGAACTAATATAGCCTTGCTTATAGCCTTGTTCTTGTCCGTC
This sequence comes from Azorinus chamasolen, assembly GCA_963576725.1. Classification (NCBI taxonomy): domain Eukaryota; kingdom Metazoa; phylum Mollusca; class Bivalvia; order Cardiida; family Solecurtidae; genus Azorinus; species Azorinus chamasolen. Next base: position 4,868,873 of record OY755243.1, on the reverse strand, counting down.
CCTATGTCCCGCATATCTTGTGTCTAACTTCTCGTACACCAGTGGGAGGATTTTCTTCAGACTTTAACAGCTATAACCATGATAACAGTGTTAATGTGAAGATGTATGTAAAGAAGGGAATTATCGCTTCGACCATTTAACTTCCAACTTCTCATACTCCAATGGGAGGCATCGGTACGTTTTGTACCGAAACCAGTTCATCCAGGGACGTTTTGTACCACTACTGAAAAATTTATGGCAGTGTCTATTCTTATGGTACTGTAATAATAGCCTCAGCCGCTATTCTTACAGAAGTTCCATAATAATAGATATAGTACCGCCGTTCGCTATTCTTACAGTAGTCCATGTCGCTATGTTTTTATCCAATATAGTGATATACCGTGTTTTTATGCCCCCTTGACAGTAGTCAGGGATGTAAAATTCCACTCGCCAATGCGAGTAGGTTTTTGAGTCGGTCGAGTTCTTTAAAACATATGCTCGACCTTAAGGGCGAGTGGAATTTTTGATCTGACATTTCTCAATTGATAACCTTGAGTAAAATACCTTAAGTTGCAAATTAAAACGCCCGAAAAGTCTTTGCAAATGTCAGATTGAAGACAGAATTTCCACTTTGTCTCACACCAAATAATATCTACAAAGAATTTAGAGGCATTCCGATTTACGCGCACCTGTTACCTAGCGAGACATATTCGGCCCAAGTAGAATTGTTTCGCCCAAAGGAAGTTTATTTGTGTTAAATATTTCAAGTGGTTGTTCAAATACTCAATCGTGTTATGAAATTTAAATATACATAACAGTTTTATAACGTTTTCAGTACAATAATCCGTTAAACCAGCCCTTTTTCTGACCATTTTGGGAAAAGAGTACCTTGTGAAATTGGGAATTTTCACATCGTAAAATTGGACAAATTGGGAAAAAAGTTATCGACAAACCGTTAATTTGAGAAATATTTTCAAACAACTGTATAATTTGTGCATATAAAATGTCTAAAAAAAATATAAATGCATAATTAAACAACAAAAAAAACAATTTTGCTAAATTTTTATTGAAGCAATACTTGCACTGTACATAGACAGTGTCTTATTAAAGTGGAAGCTTTCTGGATTTTGCAAGGTATTACACATCTCTAGATACCCTTCAAAAAGTTATTGTGGCCCCTCCAAGTTAATCATCATGAGGGAAGACAGTTTGGTTTGCAAAAGTGTGCTCCTTTCAGGAGAACACAAAGTGTTCATGGCATTAAAAGCCCTCTCAACTGCTGCTGTGCTAATGCACTTTAGTTTGATCGGTTTATGGAGTTTTCTGAAACATGCACAAAGGACTGGAAATAACTCACAGTACTTACACATGTACCCCACAGACATAACCATTGTAGTACAAGTTACAACCATGGATAGTCTTTAGACAGACATAGTAAGGAATCACCATTGTTGCTGGTAGTTAATTCTGACGCTTAGGAAACACTTTCACACTGATTTTCAGACAAAGTCGAGTCCAAACTGCTCGTGAGAATCCCACGTACAGCAGGTAGAGGCAATCTGGTGCTGCCGTGTTCCGAGTCATATTTTCTCATAAGAAGTTTAGCCAACAGGGATTTCCGACTGTGCATGATATAGTAGAACTTGACTTAGACCAAAGCTGGTCTAGTTTTGTTAAGCCTTTGGCGTCGATTTTACATAGTTTGGTTTGATAATATTTCGAGTTGTGTGACATTTTGTTGTTGACATTACTTTCAATAGGATTTAACGATAGCTCACGAAGGCATCCAAATACACGATATCTTCTATGACTAATAGTCGGCGCCTACTGTAAAATCTCGGTATATGCGTCTTACGAAAATCGAAAATTCAATCTTCGATTTTTTTTTTAATTACAATTTCTGATTGGGAATTTTTTTTTGAAATTGGGAAAAAAAGAGTATATTTGTCATTGGGAACGGGTCCGATAGTCGGACCCGTGGAATAGACAGAAAAAGGCCTGTAAACTGTGAAAAATTCATGATTTAAACCTTCGACGCTTTCGTACCTAATTAAAACGAGTAAAACTTTAGAGGTCGGAAAAACGGAAGCACCGTAAGATTTACCCGCAATATGTCAAAATGTCTAAACAAATAAGCTTTCATTCGTTCTCCGGCGGGGAAGCATGGGTTGGAGATGATGACAAGCAGGAAAAAGAAAGAGAAAAGAAAGAAAGAACCACATAAATAGTATGATAAAGTACGAGATCAAGAAAAGTGGTTCAATGAGTTTGAATGGGCTAAAGGGAGTATGGTGTTTTCGTCAAACTACCGGTTCGTCAAACTGGACTTTATGGGAAAAAAAGGTTTCCTCAAACTGGCAATTGTATCTATAGTATAATAGGCTAGCGGAGGGTGTGTTAATTACAGTAATTGGGTTCATACCTGAAAGCAATTGATGTGTTTATGCCACGTTTTGATGACTGTTTGATCGAAAATAGTTTGGAATCCAACTATTTGCTGAACATTTCACTGATTTAATAGATCATACAAAGTTGCACTGATCCTGCATGACTTAGTGATTTGAAGTGTTTTGAAGTTTAAACAGGCTTGTTTTTTGCAATAAAAATATATACTTTCTATATGATAATGTTGGAATTTCCGCCATTTTCTAATTAATAGAGAGCGCTTAGTTGCAGCTGAATACTGCTTGCAATGTTCAATTGCTTCTCGTTTATTGAACTTCATTAAGATCACATGAACTACACATATTCATAATGAATGATTTAATAGAGAGCGTGTAATCCTTTACATTAATTGATTACACATAATTAAAGGTAGCACTGTAGATCAATGATAGTTTGCAATTCAGTAATTAATCAGTTTTAATCCTTTAAATCAAACAATTACAAATGACTAAAGATAACACTGTAGATCAATGACATCATTTACAAACTGACTTCAGGGCTTTTTTCCTTCTATAATAGGGGCCGTTTATAGTCCCCTTCCCCTCAGAGAATTTCTTTAAAATCATACACTTTTCCCCAAAAACTGACTTTACATTGGAAATTTGTTTCCCCTATATCAAAATAATGTACTATTTTTTCCCCCAAAGTAGAGACCAGGCCCCTTCCCCACTTGATGAAAAAAAGCCCTGGACTTAATTAGTCGATACAGATTAAAGTAACACATTTGTGGAGTAACAATTATCAAACATATAAATAATATCTTGAATAAGAACAAACCATTTCAAATAATAACATCTTTATTGAATATCATACTCACATACTGTAACTTAGCATAATTAAAATTAATTATTAAAGATACAGCTGACAAAGTCTTGAATGACTCCCATAAGAATAACATACAGCGGTACTCTATCTATATTATTACAGAACTAATGTAAGAATAGCGGCTGAGGCTATTATTACGGTACCGTAAGAATATTCACTACCAAAATTTATACTGGGACATTTAGTACCACTATTTTAAATTACTGGGACAACAGTTTTATTTGTTTTAAGGACATTCTTCTCAGGGTTTTTAGTCCTTTCCAGAGTTGTCTAACTCTTTAGTTGTTTATAGACCGTTCTAGAAATATCTTGTTAAATAATCTGGATTATAAGAATAAAAGAAATTTGAAAAAATGTGAAGTTTGCATACATGTATGTCTATGTCCCTGATCCTTGTAAGAGTTCTACGAGATATTGTTTTACCTATTTATCATCTCATACGTGATGAGATTCATTGGTTTATATTTAATATTGAATAGTCGTTTGATTCATAAATAACTTATTACAAGGTTATCTATAATGGTAAAATCTGTTCCAATGTTTGAAAGGTGGAGCTTTTTGTAATGAAAATATAATATGGTTATTATTTGGATGAAACACCTCGTTTCAGTTTGGATGAAATGTCAACTCCTAGTCGAAAATTTGTACGAATCGACTCAGACAAAACGCCCTGGATGAACTGGTTTTGGTATAATGAAATGTCCCAGAACCCAATGGAAGGATTTACTTCAAACTTTAACAGATGAATAACCTTGATGTGAAGATGTACATAAATTTCTGAGACTGAATTTTTCTTCAATGCACAGCGATTAATCTAGAAATGTGGTCCCAGGACTCGCATATCTTTAAACAATGAGTCCCACAGGAAAACCATGAGTCCCAAACTGAATGCGTCCTAAAGCATGAAATTAAAAGCAAACTGATCAATGTTAAGTCATAATTCTGCAAAGTTACGTTTCAGTTTTGGAACATTTATTGCATTGTTATGATCAGGTTGCCTTGCTTGTCTCAGCAATGAGCTGTCAAGACACCATGGTTGTCAGATATTGTTAAAACCAAAAGTAGATCGCTATCACCATTAAGAGTACACAAATGTGGACTAGTTGCCTGGCATGATGCAACAAAATATTTCCGATTCTGCATACATTTAACCAGACTATTTTGGGCCTGATGTTTGTTACAAATGCAGCAAAACATAGACTCAGGTCAGCCCTCCGTTGCATTAACATAAGGTGCCAGGAGTAAGTTGCCAACCACTTTGTTAAGAACTGTCTCTTTTTAAGCAGACAGTCATTATTTTCCTCCTTTATATCTGATTCTGGATCATTTTGATCCACAGACGTTGAAGGCATGTCAGTGGGACACAACTGACCTAATGTCGTTTGATTTGAGTCAATATTAGTAAATTTATTAGGGACCATTTTCAGTGGCAGCATCAGGGGTTATCCTTGGTCTTATCGGCACTGCCATTTTAAAAGGAACATTTTGATTAGCTCACTACGAGCACCTGTTGATTAGTAGCCAATCAAAATTATTGTTGTAAAATACTTTCCATTGCCGGATGTTGACATCATCATGGTGTTCTATAAGTAATACTGCGTTAGAATTACTTCAACAGCTACACACAACCATTTTTAGCTCGTCTGTTTCGAAGAAAAGTCGAGCTAAGCCTATTGTGATCACAGGGTTGTAGGCTGTGGAGTTTTGGTCATTGCAGGAACTGTAGAATCATATCTGTATTATGAAATATAAAGGCTTTAAGCAAAAAGAGCAGACACTGTAGAGCCATCTGATCTTGGTCTACTGTGTTTGCAATTTAAGTGTAAAAAGGTGTATTTATGGAGTAAGGGCTAACATAAATAATCTCAGTACATTGTTTTGTTTGATGATGTTTAGCCCTGTAGTTCATAAATACACATTTTAACGCCTGTACAAACAGAGTAGACCCAGATCAGATAGCTTCTATAGGAGCTGTAAAAGTTATATCTATGAAGTAAAGGGTAATTGCTCTTATTTCAGATGTCGGTACCAAGTACAACAATAAAGCCAAACCTGCGCCTTGCAGGACAGAAGGCTATACAGAGAACAACCTACATAATGGCTGCTTTCTGTACTGTATCCTCTTTAGCCTTTGCATACTTTTACAATTACAAAAGATACAACAAACTGATGGCAGTTGATAGGTAAGTAAACATGGCTCAAGAATTATATAAATACATTACTGTATACTGCAGTGTATTTACTGTATTTACAAGTCAATTTGACACCAGTCGAATAAGACTTACATAGTAGCATATAGTGTAGAGTCTGTAGACCCTGATTAAAGTGCTCCTTCATGAGCGGTTGGATCTGGATATGCACTGTTTGTGCAGGTTCTTAGGGTAATCATAGGGTAATGACTGGTTGACTGCATTATACTTAGTAATTATTTTCTGCAAAACTGGTGTCTTCTGCAATTCTTGAATTAACCCTTTCCGAGTTCAATATTCATGTAAGAGATAATGACATCATGAATATTAATGAGCCAAATTTTTAAAGCATTGAATTTGTTTAATTATCCTTTCCCTGTTCAATGTCGATTCCTAATTTCAATACCTACTGAATATTCATGGCCAACGTAGTTATCTTGAAATATGGAAGGAGTAGCGTTGAAGCCATTTTAGAAAGGAAAGAAACAGATCTATCAAATCCATCAGCAAACTGAGCAGATCCTGATGAGACGGCTCCTATAGGAGCCGTCTAATCTGGGTCTACTGTTTGCAAATGCGTGCAACCACGTTTATATGAGGGAAAGAGTTAAAGGAATTTTTGACTGTGGCAGAAACTGTAGAATCATTTCTATAATCATAAGCAAACAGAGCCATCTGATCTGGGTCTGCTCTGTTTGCAAAGGCATGAAAAGTGTTAGTGCATGAAGCAAAGGGTTAGATATTATCGTCATTTCTATTCAAAAATGCAGCCAAAGCATCAAACAGTTTTGGATCCTGATGAGTACATGTGGATCCAAACTGATTCCATAAATAATCTCAGATTTGCTGATAACCTGCAGAGAGTAAACCCTTTCCCTGTTCAATATTCATGTAAGAAATAATGACATCATAAATATTTATTAGCAGAATTTTTATAATTGTATGTACATAGGAGTTTTTGGTATTGGTAGAATTTGTAGTCTGATCTATTATAATTGAATAAGCAAACAGAGCAGACCCTGATCAGGCAGCTCCTATAGTAGCCATCTGATCTGGGTCTTCTCTTTTTGCAAATGCGTGAAAGGTGTTTATATGAAGGAAGGTTTAAGACCATTTCCCTAATAAACGTTTTGCATGAATTGGTCACTTCATGAAAATTCATCAACTTATTTTATAAGAAGAAATGTTTTAATATACAGTGCTCAAGCCCTCCATTAGGGAGAAGTTTTGTGATATTGAGGGAGAAGTTTGGTCCGGATTTTGTATCTCCCTATACATGTATGTTCTATATAAATTATAATAAAACTTTTCCCTCAGCTCAAAACAGGGGGACTTTTTCTTCCAAATCGCCCTCTTGCTTGAGCCCATATTATGGGAAATTTTGGCTTAGACACAAACTGTAGAATATGCACATAAAAAATGGATTTTTTGCACCGGCCATTTTTACCAGAGTTATGGGCCTTTGAAATTTTCTTCACTATGTACCATATAGTGAAAAATGTGTGTCCAACTTCCCATACACCAATGTGAGAATTTACTTCAAACTTTCACAGATGAAGAACGTTGATGTGAAGATGTACGTATAGAAGAGAGAATGTTTGCTCCAACTATATTTACCAGAGTTACCAAAGTAAGGCAGAAAAGCTTTTAATAGGAGCTTTCTGCACTACTTTTGACCTGCATTAATCCTTTCCCTGTTCTACATTAAGTCCAAATTTCAATACCTATTGAACATTCATGGACAAAATAGTTATAATGAAATATGGGTGGTGAAACATTGTAGCCATTTTAAAAAATAGATCTATCCAATTCCATTAGCGAACAGCATACCCTGATCAGACGGCTCCTCTAGGAGCTGTCTGCTCTGGATCTTCTCTGTTTGCAAATGTGTGAAAAAATCTTCTGCATTAAACTACCACCTGTTTTAAAAATCTAGACATGGTCAAGTGGTGAACATACTCGACTACAATACTAGGGATCCCGGTTTCGATCCCCCACTGGACCAAGTCCTTCAGATTCGACTTAATCGAGGTCTGATGTATCAATGCTCTGCACTGGGCATCTAAAAGAACCAGAGAAACCCAGTCAATAATAAGAATAGGGTATTGTGTCCAGGTTTCTCTGTATCCACTCACTTTTCTCTGGGGTGTCCAATTAACCTGCAGTAAGCAGAAATGGATGTTAATCAACACAACCAGCCAACCAGAAATAGATTTCTTTTGAGTGGTCGTAGTAGCGAAACTTTCATGTATAAATATGATAAAAATTGTGATAAATCATTTATAATTGTTTGTTTCTGTTTACTATAGAGAAATCAGTAAACCAGAGGTCAGGGATGCAGCTTACGAGCGGGCAAAGAAGTTCAAGGCTCTCAGATCTTTCCCAGGGGGTGTCAGTGGAATTAAAGAATACTGGTCTGGAGCTCATTAAAGGTATTTTTGATTGGTGTCAGTTTAACCCTCTCCTTGTTAAGTGTTCATGTAAGAAATTATAACATCACAAACATTTATCAGCTGATTTTTAGCTCACCAGAGCACAAATTGCTTGGTGAGCTTTTGTGATCGCCTGATGTCCCTCGGTGTGCGTCGTCAGTCGTCAACAGTTTGAACCTTTAAAAATCTTCTCCTCTGAATCTACAGGGTTCTGAGCTTTCATCTTTGGCACATAGCATCATCTGTAGGTCCTCTACAAAAGTTATATAAATTATGCCACTGGGGTCAAAATTTGCCCCACCCCAGGGGTGCATTTTTTTCAATAGAAACATATAATGAAAACTTTGTAAATCTTCTCCTCTTAAAACTGGAAGGTTCTCAACTTTCATATTTGGCACATAGCATCATGTTCAGGTCCTATACAAAAGTTTTATAAATTTTGCTCCTGGGGTCAAAATTGGCCTCGCCCCAGTGGTGACCAGTTTTCAATAGCAACATATAGTGAAAACTTCGAAAATCTTCTCCTGCATCTACAGGGTTCCCAGCTTTCATATTTGGCAAATAGCATCATGTTCAGGTCTTCTACAAAAATTATATAAATTATGCCCCTGGGGTCAAAATTGGCCCACCCCGGGGTAGCCTGTTTTATGTATCAGACTGCTGTTTAAACAGCTTGTTTATACCCTTTGCTGGTCAGTGAGAGTATTGTGAGTGGGTATTTGTAGCATACATACATGTATGTATTGCTGGCGTGTTGCTGCAGTGTATCATATTACTCATTTAGACTCAGTTGGCCAACATGTAGTAGATTTATATAGAAACATATTGTGAAAAATCTTCTCCTGAAACAGGAAGGTTCTTCAGCTTTCATATTTGGCACATAGCATCATCTTGAAGTCCTCTACAAATTTATATGAATTATGCCCCTGGGTTTAAATGTGGCTCCATCCCAGGGGTGGCAAGTTTTCTATAGAAACACAGTGAAAACTTTGAAAATCTTCTCCTCTGATTGCTGGTGAACGATATCAGTGCCATCATGACCCTCTTGTTTGTGTTGTCTGTATGATTTGCCATAACTTTGAAACAATTCAGATAACAGTCTTCATACTTAGCACATACATGTATGCTAACCCCATTGAACTGCAACTTATGAGCGACATCAAGGTCAAAGGTAAAACCTTTTAGGTCAAAGCACAAAAACTGGGGGGGGGGGGGGGGGGGGGGGGGTTACAGACACATTTGTTCATAGAAATGTGAAACAGAGGGGGTGGGGGTACAGACACATTTGTTCATAGTGTCATTGAAGCTTCTTTCATACATACAGACTTTTTATACATGTATTACAGAGGTACAGATAAGCAGTGTTTGCATATTTGCTCAATTAAAAATGATGTGGGAAGTATGGAGGGGACGTCAACTAAGCTGTGCACTATGTGATACATCATCGGCACCTTAGCCTGTGGTCTGGGCTCCTGTAGGGTCGGCCACTGGAGTTGTTGCAGCATCAGTGAAACAATGCTTGTTCTCTAGTAATCTGAGAATACTATTTGGGCAGACCAACACTGCACCATTTGTATGTACATTTAGTATTGTACATATATACATGTACATGTAAAAGACAACTTGCAAAATGTAATGTCGTGTACCTGGGACAATGGTAGAAATGAAAACTAGGGGGTAATAACTAATAACTAGTCCAATACTCAAATAATGTTTGTGGATACTCAGTTACTTTCAAAAGTTCAGGGTTATACTCAGTTCAGGTGAAAAGCTTATCATTACCTCTGTTAGTAGGGTATAGTCATCTTTTGAAGGTACAATATTTTAGTGGATTCATGTTAAGGTTAACCCACTCCTCCATAGGCTGTTTTTAGATCTAACCTCTCTGAATAAATCTACCCAAAAGGAGCATTAACTAGAGAAAAGGACAATTTTAAAATTTTGTTGAAATAAATCTACCCAAAAGGAGCATTAACTAGAGAAAAGGATTTTTTTTTAGAATTTTGTAGTTTGAAACCATTTTGATAAATAGAGCATTTGCTTCTATTGGAGCAAATGCTCTGTTTATCACAATTGTTTCATAAAGTGATTTTACAGAGGCATAGAAATGAGTATTTATGGAGAAAAGGGTAAAACAAGACCAAATGTGAAATTGCTGAAACTTTTATGTAACTTTTGAACTATTAGAGATGGAGGCTTTATATTTGGCTTGCATCTCATGAAGCTGCCATTGTTTAGTGTTGCTGTATAAAAGTCACTTTTCAAACGTAGAGGTCAAAATTACGTGTTAAAGCTACAGTTCGGTGCATAGCAAACTTTGTAAATACATGTACAATATACATATCCAGTAAGACAGATTGTATTGTAATAAACACTTGATGTTATAACGATTACTTTCAAAAGTGAAGGGTAATACAGTAATAACTCGATACTACGAAGTTTTAGTAATGAAGAATTTTTATCTTTGTAGGCAGATGGCTGTTTAACTCATTCCCTCCTAGACTATTTTTAGACCCAAACTCTTTGAATAAATCTACACAAAAAGGAGCATTGAATAGAAGAAAGGAGAATTTAAGAATTGTGTAGTTTTGAAACCATTGTGATAAATAGAGCATTTGCTCCTATGGAGCAAATGCTCTATTTATCACAATGGTTTCCATAAAAGACTTACAGAGGCGCCAAAAGTGTTAGTAGGAGAGAATGGGTTAATGCAGGGTGAAAGTCATGCAGAAAGCTCCTAGAAGAACTTTCTGCATGACTTTCACCCTGCATTAAGCTGTAACCTGTGTTAAAGAATAATAATGACAATAATAACGTTTTTGAGTGTTCGTAGTATCGAGTTTTTACTGTACTGAATATTTTCTTTTCTTTTTCAGATGTGATCCACTCTAGACTGCCAGGAATATTTTTGTTTATCCTATTGTATGTAATACTTTGAGTGTAAAGAGGACCTTTTGATAATAGAAGTGAAAAAGTGACTTGATGACCTGTGATTTGTTATTCCTTTGAGGGAACAAAACATTATTGGGATGCAAAAAAATATTTTGGTTAAGTATATAGTGCTGGAATTATAAAATTCTTCTCAAATATCTGTTAGTTCATCTCAGGATATTGAAATAAACATCCGAGTATATCTATTTTCTTAGTTTATATACATGTAAACATTTGCCTATAAGGTCCCTGCTAAGACGAAGATCTATAGAAAAAGTGCTAACAAAACAAGAATAAAAGGGTTAAAGAGGTATGGTCTGTATACGTCCTGAAAGTTGTTTTCATAATACAAGAAACTATTTTTGACATGGATGACAATTATGTGAGGTTATGTATTGTCATTGAAAACTCCTGTTAGGTTAAAGGTAATGGTTGAATTCTGACCTTTATATTATGTTTGACCATTTCAGTGTGGGAAATGAGTCACCAATGTATTTTGCAAACAGTGTAGATCCAGATTAGAGCACTCTAAGAGGAACCCTCTAATATCAAGGTCCGTGCTGTTTGTCATTTTACACACTTCTCTTAAACTATTCCCTGAATTTTCACCATAAGCTTGACCTGTTTGAATTTTTGAATTCAGCGTTTTATGGGTTAACCCTTTACTCCATTAATATGCCTTTCTAAGCCTTTCTAAACCAAACAAAGTAGACCCAGACCAGATGGCTCTTGTATATGCCGTCTGATCTGGGTCTGCTCTGTTTGCTTATGATACAATGTAGATATGATTCTACAGTTTCTGACATGGCCAACCATTTCTGTGTTCATGTGCCATTTTAAAAACTAATTAATATTCATGATGAAATTGTTTCTTACATGAATATTCATGGTGTAAATGGTTAACCTCAAGCACTACAATTTGAGTGTTATACTAACTAATCATTTTCATGCTAAGAAATTGTTGTCTGCAAAAAGTATTGTCTGCTGCAAACCTGAATATTTTTTTTACAGTAAAACCTCTCTATAATGACCACTAAATTGTGTTAATTAGTTGGTATTCAGGGTAGGTGGCTGCTCAAAGCAAGATATAGGAGCATTGTTTTACTTTCACCTTGCTTTAAGCAACCACCTGTCTTTAACACAAAATACTTGATGTAATTTAGTGGCCGTTATAGAGAGGTTTTACTATATCTTCAAACATGCAATTAGTGCGTCTCATCTGGATCCAAACTGTTTGTATATGTAACCACAAACTAGCTGATACTAGCCACATACTACCGGTATCACAGATTTCTGTCAGATTCTAAAGGTAAAATAATTTCTTGTTCCATACCAAATGAGAATTAAACAATATAAGATAGTGTTAATTTTAGACCTTACCCTCATGTAAATGGCTTTCATGCCTTTAAAGGCACAGTAGACCAAGATCAGACATAGGAGCCATCTGATCAGGATCTGCTCTGTGTGCTTATAGAACTGTACGAGCGGCGTTCATTTAATTTTGCAACTCTGACTAGAAAACAAATTAAGCAAATTATTACCAAACTTTTTACTTCATTCCCTCGAAGTACTCCCCACTTCATCGTTATGCACAATTCAGTCGTTTATTCCACTTTCGGAATGCACTGGCATAGTCTGATTTATGAACACTGTCCATATACTGGTAAATGGGTGCCAAGTCGGGATAATAGGAGGGTGTGGTAGAACTGAGACTCTCCTGATATTCAAGAAGGAGGTAACAAGTGATGGCGTATGTGCTAGTGCATTATAACGTAATAGTGTCATTCCATTCAATCGTAGTAGTGACGTTTGGTCACACATTTTTTCAAGACTAGGTCTCTATACAGTTTCCTGGTAACGCACAGGTCTACCACGTGGAATTGGCACATGTAAACTTTCTCCGCGACAATTAAAGAAGATCGCGTACATGACTTTCTCCACACCCAATGTCCGAAATATTCTGACGTCATGGACGCCTCGTCTTTAATTGATGTCACACTACTTTTGAATTTCTTCACCCATCTTGAAACTGTAAATATGATACGCTGCTACTTCCTTAACCCTTTCACCGCCAATGTCGCAAAAATGCACCACGACAAATAGTGCATTCCCAGATCAGACGCCGCCTTAAAACTCTTATTTCTATACCTGCACTTTATTCCTTTGAAATTTGCATTTATTTATCTCATTTCCTTATTTTACCAAATGATTTAACAAAAGTGGGTTGCAGACGACAATTAGAAATTTGGCGCCGAAAGGGTTAAGGCTCAAAGAGCTCCTCAAAAATAGTTCTTGCAGATAGCCCCTTTAATATACCCTCGTACTTGACTACGATTTTCGTAAGACATAATTATGCACAGTGTCTATGAGTGTATCTGCTCAGAAGGAAGATAATTCCGATACTAATCGCGGAATTTTAATAAATTTTGTATTGCTGAATGGCTGAAGAAATGGACAAACGGTTACCTATATTTGCACGTGACTTGTGTGCATATCCGTGGAGTTTACAGTTGAGTAGCAAAATTAAATGAACACCCCTCGTATAGATCTGATCCTACAGTATTTGGCAAAGCAAAATACTCCTTGAAAATTTACATCATACAAATTAAGTTATGAATATTCATGAAGTGACCAATTCATGTATAAATGTTCATTAGGGAAACCCCAGAGACCTTCCTACCTTGCAGTGGTTCTGGGGCTTAATTGTCATGGGGGATGTTTTTGTTTATTTGACGGAAATTATCCCCTCTGCCCAAGAACGTCGGTGGTTTTGATGCCTTGCGCTGCTTTGCAGCAAATGAGATTAGCCGAAATTATATTCCTGAAATCATCCCTCATCATCATGTCATCGGCGCTATATGACCTATTCAGTGTCGCAGTGGCGTAAAACCCAACACACTCACTCACTCATTAGCACTCACTCATTAGGGAAAAGGTCAAATAAATTCTACATGATAATGTAAAAACTTAGTGGTAGGAGTCATGTGCATAGCAAGGGAGATAAACTGCCAAAATAATTTACATTTACTTGTGACTTTATAAACAGACACTTATGTACAATAATATATACATTTAACCCTTTCTCTGTTGAATATTCAATTAACTCATTCTCTCCTAGGCTATTTTTAGATCCAACCTTTTTTAATTAAGTTACCAAAAAGGAGCATTAACTAGAGAAAAGGAAAATTTTAGAATTGTGTAGTTTGAAACCATTGCGATAAATAGAGCATTTGCTCCTACAGGAGCAAATGCTCTATTTATCACAACAGTTTCACAATGTGAATTTTATAGAGGTGCAAAAATGCGTCACTAGGGGATAATGTGTTAAATAATAAGACATATTCATTTAATAAGAAATAACGACATCATGAATATTTATTAGCTGAATTTTTAAATTGACATAATTATGTACACGGGAGTATTTGCCATTGGTAGAAACTGTTGTCTGATCTATTATAATTGAATAAGCAAACAGAGCAGACCATGATCAGATGGCTCCTACTGGATTTAGATCTAGTCTGTTTGCAAAGACATGGTGTTTATGTGACTGAAATGGTTAATTTACATTGGTATATATTTTAACCCTTCTCATAGTGAAAGAAGTCTGACTGTCTGCTCAATCTCCGATTTGCCGAACTTTTCACTGACATCCAATTCGATAAAACTTTGAGAAACTATTGATTGAGTGTCAAACAGTTAGATTCTGATGAAACGGGGTTACTGAGCTTCTTATATGGGTCCAAGATATTGCAAATGCCAGCCAGTTTTGTCTGTTCAGAGCCATATCTTAGAAACTGGAGATTTGTGTAAATGTTAACCCATGCCCTGATAGGCTATTTTTAGATACAACCTCATTGAATAAATCTACCGAAAAGGAGCATGCACTAGAGAAAAGGAATATTTTAGAATTTTGTAGTTTGAAACCATTGTGATAAATAGAGCATTTGCTCCTATAAGAGCAAATGCTCTATTTATCACAATGGTTTCACAAAGTGACTTTTACAGAGTCGTCAATATGAGGGAATGGGTTAAGCAGCATAAAGCCATGCAGCTCTGCAAGTATTATTCACATTGACCTCGGCAAACGTCTGGGTCTTTACTTGCATAAATAGTAACGTCTTTGTCTGTCCGGAGCCATATCTCAGAAACTGTTAGTTTTCTATGAAACTTTGTTTAAATTTTAAGCAGCATAAAGACACGCAGCCCTGGATATATCATAGACACTGTCCATGCAACACTAGTTATGGTGCTTTGTTTATGAAAAACTTGACCTTTTTGTCTGTCTGTCATATCTCAGAAACTTTTTGGACTTTTTCAATGAAACATTTGTGTAAATGTTTGCAAGTATCAAACTTTACGTTTACCTTGGAACACCAGAGTTATGGCTCTTACTTTGCTAAACATTTAACCTTTTTGTTCATCTGATCAATAACTCTGTGGTCAGCACTTGTTTGGCAGTGGATATCAATTCAGAGAATTTTCTTGTTTACATTAGAAGGGCTTATGCTTTAGCTTGAAAATATTATTTTACCTCGGATATGTATTTTGCACATCTTCATTACTCACCAATTCTATAGGATATTGTTCTTCTGGTATTTAAATGGAAATGAAGGCATTTAAGATAGATTTGACGTTTTATTTTGACATACATACATGTATATATATTTATTTGGTATACAAAACTTTACACACATAATTATAAACATTATAAAGGGTAAATAACACAATGTATAAAATTTGAAAAATAAGACAACTGACATAAATGTTTCACAATATTTACCTGACATAGCAGTGGGCTTATGAACTTGCCATATTGTCAACTTCAGTACACAGCGTACAATACCCCCTTTATATAACACTGGAGGGGTATATTTGTCAATAGACCAAATGCTTATACAGTAAAACCTCTCTATAACGGCCACTAAATTACATCAAATATTTTGTGTTAAAGGCAGCTTACTGCTTTAAGCAAGGTGAAAGTAAAACAGAACGCTCCTATAGCAGCCACCTGCCCTAAATACCAACTAATTAACATATTTTAGTGTCCGTTATATAGAGGTTTTACTGTATATTAATAAATCCTCCACCTTTTTAACTAGAGTCCTCACATTGGATGGCGGTGGGAATAGTCATGGTGTGTAAATTGCCCCTTCAAATTTTGAGACCACTAGGTCATGTTAATCCTTTACTCCATGAACATGCATGACATCATCAATATTAACTAGTTTTTTTTTAAATGTTGCATGGACACAGGAGATTTTTGCCAAGGTGAACACTAGTATCAGGTCTATATATGTCCATAAACAAACAGCGGCCATTGGGGTGGAGGATACATGTTAAAACACATCTTTTGTTTCGTTCATATAACCCTTTACTTTTATGAACATTCATGTAAGAATAACCTCAGAAATACTAATTGCATTATTTATGGCACAGGAAATTTTGGTCATGGCAAAAACTATATTTTGTAAGCATACTGATCAGAAGGAGCTGTCTGGTCTGCGTCTTCTTTGTTTGCAAAGGTGTTTATATAGACGAAAGGGATTATTAACCCTTTCCCTCATATAAACGTGTTTTCACGCATTTGCAAACAGAGTAGACCCAGACCAGACGGCTCCTAGAGGAGCCGTCTGATCAGGGTCTGCTCTGTTTGCTGATGAAATTTGAAATATCAGTTTCTTTACTTTCTAAAATGGCTACAATGTTCTACCTTCCATATTTAGTTGTAAACTATTTTCCCATGCAAATGCAGTAGGTACTGACATTTGGAATACACGTAGAACAGGGAAACGGTTAAAGAAATTAATGACTTCATCATCAGACTACTCAGTACAATAGAATCTCATTCGTTTAACGCATTCCCTCATATTGACGACTTTTGACGACTCTGTAAAAGTCACTTAATGAAACCTTTGTGATAAATAGAGCATTTACTCCTATAGGAGCAAATGCTCTATTTATCACAATGGTTTCAAACTACAAAATTGTAAAATTTTCATTTTCTCTAGTTAATGCTCATTATCGGTAGATTCATTCAAAGAGGTTGTATCTAAAAATAGCCTATGAGGTAATGGGTTAACATGCCATTGGGAATATCTGATTACCAGGTGACTACTTCATGTATTTCTTAATCCTGCATTACTTCCAGTCTAAAGATACACAATAAATCTTTAATGACCTTTTAACCATTTACTCCATGAATATTCATGTAAGAAAAAAATGACTGGATCTTAAAGAGTAGTGAAAATAAGCAAACTATTGTGTCATGATACTTTGTCATGATCACTAGTACTGTATTAACCTGTGGCATATTCATGTAAAAACAATGACATCACGAATATTAATTATGTAATAACATTGCGTTTTGCCATGACAGAAACTGCATATATATTCAGGTTCATATTATCCCATTAGCAGCACTTGGTCAGATGGCTCCCGTCTGATCTGGGTCTGTTCTGTTTGCAAAAATGCAAAGAGTAAGTATTGGCCTTTATTCTGCTTTAAAAAACGACATCTACTTAATCCTTGATCTGTTGCAAATTATACAAAGTCTTACATTGTACTTCCGATTCTTTCAAATTTTTGAGAAACTACAGTAAAGCCTCTCTATAACGGCCAATAAATTGTGTTAATTAGCCGGTATTTAGGGGCAGGTGGCTGCTTAAAGCAAGGTGAAAGTAAAACAGAACGGTCCTATAGTAGCGTTCTGTTTTACTTTCACCTTGCTTTAAGCAGCCACCTGTCTTTAACACAAACTACTTGATATAATTTAGTGGCCATTATAGAGAGGTTTCACTGTAGTGAACACGAATCAAATAGCTTGGATACTGATGATACAGGGAGTTGCTTGGCGTCTAATCTGGATCCAAGCTGTCTGCAAGTGCATGCCATGTCATGCTGAACAGGATAAGGGTTAAAATGGAGGAGGTCAGCAAGGGATAAAAGTGATCAATAAATGACGATGTTGAAAGTCATACGCTCAATGATATACAATAGAACCTGTATTATGCGACCATCAAAAAGAGGCCTTAGTATGAGTCTGTAAGACAGGTGGTGGCTTAATGCAGGTCAAAAATAATACAGAGAGCTCTTATAGAAATTTTCTGCATTACGTTTGTCCCTGTATTACGTAACCACCTGCTTTCGAAGGTCCATTTGGTCAATAAATGAATGGCCACTAAGGACAGTTTCTAATGTACAGTACGTATAACCTCTCTAAAGTGACCAATGTTCTCATTAAAATGGGTGGATGCTTAATGCTGGATGGAAGTTATGTGTAAAGCTCTTGTAGGGGCTTTCTGTGTGACTTATACCCTGTATTAAGCTTCCACCAGTCTTAGAATCAAGGTATTGAGCGATCGTTTAAGAGATACAATGTACTTTGCTGGTGGAAAGTAGCCATTTATTGCTCTGCAAACAGCGTAGAACCAGATCAACTGTTTCAGCATTGACACAACTCTACACTGTCAGGTGAGCAAATTAAATCATGAACTATAGTGTCAACAGATGTAAACCCTGATCAGAGATACTGAAACAGATCTGGTTTTAGACTGTTTGCAAAACATCACAGGGCATGTACGTGATACTACAGTAGACATCATCTTAAGCTACCATTCATGTATTGACCATAGGAGTCTTAAAAGTAGGTGGTTGCTTAATACAAGGCAAACGTAATCCAGAAAGATATAATATGCATAATAAACAGATCCATAGAGTGTTATCTTAGTCTTAAAAAAGAGTTTTAATAATATGTTAACGTATGTAAAACGTTTTGATTAAAAAAATGCAGGATATAACAATCAAGGGAGACAAATTCTCACGGAACAAACTTTGTTCGTCTTGTGTTACTTCCCTTCAATATTTAGCATTACGGTCCATGCAAACGGTTTGAAGGCAGACCTCGGAGTTTACTCAATTAATTACAGTAAAACCTCGATTATTCGAATTTTCGTTATAAACGAATTTAGACCCTTTTAGGCAGGTGGCTGCTTAATGCATGATGAAAGTCATGCAGAAAGCTCCTAGAGGAGCTTTCTGCATGACTTTCACCATGCATTAAGCTGCCACCTGTCTTAAAAATCGATAATAATACGTATTTTAGTGTTCGGATAATCGAGGTTTTACTGTATATTCTATGCATGCTTAAACATGAATACTACCTCTCTCAATTTGATTAGAAAAAAGACTGACTAATTATCTACATGTCAATATTTGACTTTAATTTTAGTTTTTGCCTAAAACTCAAGGGAGGGAGATTAGCTCACCCACATAGTCAGCTGAGAGACTTGAATTTATGACCAGGGCAAAAATATACAAATGTAAAGTAAACTCGTGATGTGGTAATAGTAATGTTTAAGCATGCTTATGCGTTTCATGAACGTAATTTATGAAGTAATTTTGCTGTCAAACTCCAATGTCTGAAATGACATGTACAATTAAGACAACAATAAACAACTGTTACGTTTTAAACTACCCCTGTTGTCTTTGAAATCATTACCTCATTACCTGATGAATATTCAAGTAAGAATTAACGACATGACTATATATTAGCTGACTTATATAATGGGGCACATCAAAACTTTTGACCATGACAATATCTGTTGAATCAGATTTGTATAATTCCACGAACAATAGTATAGCATACAGGAGTCGTCGAATCTAGGTCTACTGTTTGCAAAGGCACCAAAAGAACGTTATAGCATGACATATGTTAAGACAATGCGCGGTAGTGTAAGGATTATAATACAAAACCTTTGAGATGCTCGCACAGTAGAACCTGTCTGAAACGTCCATCAAAACGATGTTTAATTATCTGTCTGTCAGACAGGTGGTATCTTATTGCAGGTCAAAGCAATGCAGAAAGCTTCTATAGGAGCCTATCTAGGAGCTTTCTGCATTATTTTGCCCTACATCAAAAAGCACATGTAAGACTAATATTTTCAATAAATTAATGGCCGCTTAGGGCAAGTTTTACTCGTATTCTCATTGTATTCTCATTGTGGTCAAGTTCACGCGAAGAGACCGAAATACAGTAAAACCTCTCTACAAGTCTACTGAACACATAATACAGTAAAACCTCGATTATTCGAATTTTCGGTATAGAAGAATTTAGACCCTTTTAGGCAGGTGGCTGCTTAATGCATGGTGAAAGTCATGCAGAAAGCTCCTAGAGGAGCTTTCTGCATGACTTTCACCATGCATTAAGCTGCCACCTGTCTTAAAGATCGATAATAATACGTATTTTAGTGTTCGGATAATCGAAGTTTTACTGTATTCTGGATCTTTACGACAGATGGTGGCCTTATGCAGGACGAAAGTAATACAGCAAGCATCCCCTATAGGAGTGTTCTGCATTACTATCCACCTACATTAACCCTTTACCCAATAGCCTGTTTCTAGTTTTGAAGACATATGACCACTTAAAGCAGGTTGAAAGTAAAGCAGAATGCGCCTTAAGGCGCATTCTGCTTTACTTTCAGCCTGCTTTAAGCTACCACCTACTAGGATATAGAAAATATTTATTATGCAATATGTTCATGACTGTATGAATTTGAACTATTTTCTTCAGCGGAGGAATAAATCAAACACGCTAAAAGCCGCTTCTATCAGGTAAAGGGTTAAGCTCTGTTGGCCTATGGACTCATACAGATTGGATTCTACCGTTTATGTCATGACTAAACCTCTCTTGTGCATATAACATTATAAATGTTGAAGTAATATAACTATTCATAATGTCATTATTTCTTACATGAATTTTCATGAGGTAAAATTTTAAGTGGTCTCTAAATGGAGACACCCTCTCTCTCTCTCATATACATATTTGATTCATTTGCACCAGTTCTAGCACCATCTTCATGCACCATTAGCAATTTGGTTGGTCCAGTTTGACGATGTGGTACCCGTCTCTGCAACACAGTTACTGAAATGAGAAAAATATAAGTCAGTATGCGGACTGCATTGAACTCGCACCTTAGTGACACGGCGTCTGATCTTGATCTGCACTGGTCGATATTCGTCAGTCGCATCTTTATTATATTTCCAATTTGACAAACGGTGTAGACTGTATGACCCAGTGCCGTTATGAAAAGTAAACAGACAGAAATGGTAAGAGTACATATTAGTACAGCACGACTGAAGAGTAGTTCGCAAAGGAAGGGGGGGGGGGCAGGGGGGGGGGGGGGTCTCTGAGGCAATCGGAGGGTTACAGTAGAACCCGTCTTAAGCGGTCATCAAAAATGTCTAATTACGAATATGTAAGGTAGGCGGTAGTTTAAGGCATGTCAGAAGTAAAGCAGAAAGTTCCTATAGGAGCTTTAGATTGCATTATTTTGGCCTAGCTGCATTTAAAAGCAACCACCTGCTTTTTAAACACAGAACGTTTGACCTTGCCAGAAACTTTAGAACCAGGTGTATATTATTTTATAAGTAAAGAGAGCAGACCCTGATCAGATGACAACTACACGAGCGCTTTGATCTGGGTCTACTCTGATTGCAAATGCTGAGTAGGACAGTGAATTCTATATCGGATCAGGGTATAAACTACTGACTACTGACTGACTTCTACAATACCCATTGTTACCAAAAATAAACACTTATATATCAGATGCCTCGTATCAGACAAGAACATATTTTTTTTATTCAAGACTTATACATAATGTATATCGCCTATAGTTTACATAATATCAGACAAGGCGACTGGTCTATGTGGACACTGGCAAGTAGAGTAAAACCTCTGTATAACGATTAAGCATAAAACTCCTATAGAAAAAGCTGATCCTGCATTAAGCTTCCACCTGCATTCTAGACCCGTATTAAGACCCCTTTTAAAGAAGTTTTATGTACAGTCAAGTCTCTCGAATACGATCACTCAAAAGAAGTCTAAATCTGGATTTTTGAAACCGGTGGTAGCTCAATGCAGGACAAAGGTCATACTGAAAGCTCCTAAAGGTGCTTTCTGCATGACTTTTGCCCTGCATTAAGTAATCATCTGCTTTTAAATACTCAAATGTTAATGAAATGTGAGGTCGCTTTATCGAGACACTACTGTATTATAATAAAAAATCGATACTGTGAAATTTTAATACTACGAAATTTTAGTAATGAAGAATTTGTCTTTGTGGGAAGGTGGCTGCTCAATGCAGGATGGAATTCATGCAGAAAGCTCCTGCATGGCTTTCACCCTGTATCGAGCTGCCATCTGTTTTAAAGATCAATAATGGTACGTATTTGAGTGTTCGTAGTATAGAGTTTTTTACTATACTTTACCCACTTCCCTAATTTCATGCCACTCCAACTCTAGCAAATGATTATCTGACGAAGAAGAAGATAAATGACTAGATACCAGTTGCTAAAAAAAGAAGAATGAAACAGAAAAACAATGTTCATGCTAGGAGAAAAAGCGACAGCATCTTACGCGCGTAGTAATGATGTATTAGTCTGTAGTAGATTTGAGAGAATTCCTCGCGTCAGCTGCGAATTCCATGAAAGTTATTCTTGGTTACTATAACCATAGAGCAATGCAACCCGTGTCGTGTTTTACAAGAATATACTCGTGTGCTTGTTGGGAGAGGAGCAGAGGTCTGTTGCAATCCGAATTGTAATGGCAACCGGAATTGTAATAAAAATTATTACAAAACTGGTTAAGATGCGAAAATATTATTATAGTATATACTACTAGAATACAATTTTTCAGTAGTTTTGATAATATAAAGAGGAAATTTGACATACAATAGAGTTTATTACATTTCCAGAATTTATTACAATTCAGATTGACCAATCGATTGCAATATGCTCTATGGCATTCAACCGGAATTGTAATAAAGTCATAAGTACTAGTTCACATCTGTGTACTCTAAATGGTGATATCGATGTATTACAATTGTTGTTTTTTTAAGTTATACATAAATCACTCTTGTAATACATACACTATTGTTGATATAAATGAACTTAAATAATTACAGTAAAACCTCTCTATAACGACCACTAAATTGTGTTAATTTGTTGGTATTTTAGGCAGGTGGTTGCTTAAAGCAAGGTGAAAGTAAAACAGAACGCTGCTATAGGAGCGTTCTGTTTTACTTTCACCTTGCTTTAAGCATCCACCTGCCTTTAACACAAAATACTTGATGTAATTTAGTGGTCGTTATAGAGAGGTTTTACTGTATATAATAGTATACAAACATTATTTTTTTCAAGACAAGACATGAAAGAAATCTGTTCTTTTTGAATTGCAGAAGACATCTTTTTGCGAACGATATTTTCTTAATGGTGAAAGGATGGATCCTTACAATGCTTTCCAAATTGTCCTTGCATTTTGTTATTAACTTTCCTTCACTAAAACCACCACCAATTACAGCATGGATTTATTCCAATCCAGATTAGAATGCGAGGTATTCCTAGTTATATCTGGATCAAACCTGATTGTAAATGACAGTCAATTCGCTGTGTTTGGTGTTAACCTACTTATTCTCCATATTGCAGTAGACCTAGTTTTAATCCTTTCCCTGTTCTATATTTAGTCCAAATTTCAATACCTGGATACTGAATATTCATGGACAAAATAGTTATAATGAAACATGGAAGGTGGAACATTATAGCCATTTTAGAAAGTTAAGACACATATCTTTAAAATTTTATTAGCAAATAGAGTAGACCCTGATCAGACGGCTCCTCTAGGGAAAGGGTTAAGCGACCATTGATTGATTTAACATAGAAGTTTTAAGCAACATACAGTTTCTTAATGCAGGGCAAAAGTAAACCAGAAAGTTGTCATAGCTTTCTGTATTACTTTCGACCTACATTAAGCCGGGCGAATATTCATGTAAGAAATCATGTATGTATGAATATGTATACATTCACTTATTTTTTTTATATAATAGCACACAAGCAATAGACTGTTTGGCCACGACAGAAACTATAGAATCACATCTATATTATTTCATACGCAAACAGAGTAGACCATCATTAGACGGCTCCCGCAGGAGCTTAAAAATGCGTACGTATGTAGTAAAGGGTTAATATATATAGGTTAACTGCTAATTAACGATGCATATGCCAATCACTAATGTTTATTTTTACCTTTATTCTGCTGCGCGCGACCTGACCTACGTTCCCAAACAGCTCGAATCTAGAACAGACACCAACCCGGCGTCTCTTCGAAGTCGTAGTCATTTGGCAATCGGTCAGTAGTTTCTCATAAGCATAAATCAATCAAACATGATCCAGATCAGAGTTTGAGCAGACATCATTTATTACACAGCAGGCTAAGTGCTTAATGACAAGAAAGAGGCAATTAACCGACAATCTACACCTGTCCGAGACCTTCCTTTGCTAAAAGTGAAGGTAAATACAGATTTTTGAAATATTTGCAATGTGTTTGTTAACCTTTCAGTGTGGGAAATAAGTCTCATGTCATATGCAAACAGTGTAGACCCAGATGAGAGGGCTCCTAAAGGAGCCCTCTCATCAGGGTCTGTACTGTTTGTCATATTGCATTTTATGTCAGAAAAAAGAAAGTATCTGATATTATTTTCCTTTCCTGAGAATACATGTACTAACGAATATGTCTCAACGCAATTTCATTAAAATTAACCCTTCGCTTGCTATTCACGTCAATATACATACCTGTAAATAGTGAAGACCCAGATGGGCTTGCAATGCCCAACAATGCCCGTGTTCACGTACCATTATAAAAATGCTGCTATCAATATTCATACTATAATTCTTACATGAATATTCATGGAGTAAACGGTTAAACATCTCAGCTTGTCCTAAATTTGCTGATGACAAACTATGAAAAAGACGAATATAACGAAGCAGAAGATGATGGAAAAGAAGAGGTGTTTATTTATCGCTACCTTTTTACCATTTACCTGATGGTCTAAGGATATCATGAATGATCGTTAGCTGAATTTTCATCGTGGCATTATAACTATGCAAGGGAAATGTTCACCATGACATTAACTGTAGAATTACATCTATAAAATGTCACTGCAAACGGAGCTGGCGCCCCATATACTCTGTTTGAAAAGTTGTTATTTACCCATTCCCTCATAGGCTATTTTTAGATCCAACCTCTTTGAATAAATCTACCAAAAAGGAGCATTAACTAGAGAAAAGGAAACTTTTAGAATGTTGTAGTTTAGAAACCATTGTGATAAATAGAGCATTTGCTCCTAAGGAGCAAATACTCTATTTATCACAATGTTTTCATAAAGTGACTACATGTATTACAGAGGCGTAGAAAGGCGTATTTATGGAGGAAAGGGTTAAAAAGCATGCATTTTGTTTGAGGCAAATATCATTGCAAAGTTTTGCACCTGTCACCAAATGTCTAGACTGTGGGGAACAAGGATTTATTTAATTGTGTCAAGGTTCAAAATATTACAGTATTCCGTTACAATGTCTCATCAACTGTTAACTAACTACACTAAATGGCTGACCTATTTTTTCTCAAGCAGTCTTGATCCAAACAAACTTATCTTACACAATACACCCCGTCAAGTGATGACGTATGCGAAGGGGTAACACAAATATTTCAGCAATTTTCGAGAATGCTACAGTAAATGCTCCCTATAACGACCATCAAACGGACGTCTAATTCTTGGGATATAGACAATTATAGTAAACTCCCTTTAAACCGGACAGTACATTTCGTAGAAATATTGGTCTTAAAGACAGGTGACAGCTTTATGCAGGGTGAAAGTCATGCAGAAAGCTCCTCTGCCTAAAAGTATCTAAATTCTTCTCAGCTAGAATTTTGGTTTAGAGGGGTTTTACTGTATTATATAAATACATGTACAGGATGAAACTGATGTAGACCCCCCCAAGAGTTTTCTGCATTACGTTTGTTCAGCATGTACCTATTTTTAAAGAACCACCATGTTCTCATGTTTATTCATTCAATGGTTGTTATAGAGAGATTCTTATATATTTTGCAGTTTGTTCAGTTGCCAACTGGTTAAGAAGTTAGAGTGTTATCTGATCTATCTGTAAAGTGAAAATGTTCTGCAGAGATAGAATAACTGGAGATCATCAAATTGCTACGAATGAACGAAGTCAGTGGTTGAACATGTTTATCTAAACACTGAAAACACACATTTGAAGATTGATCACGAAACTAGAAAACTAGAACAGCAAATTGTAAACGCATATTCATCATCATCATCATCATTATCACAGAAAATCGTGTTTTAGAGAGACAGTGAAAGAGATTCATAAAGGAGACAAAAACAAACAACGAAAAAGAGAGAGTAGGACAAAATGAACAAACACGAGGGAGAGAGAGAGGGGGGAGAGAAAGAGAGAGAGAGAATCTTCATTCACAAATTCTTTACATAATTATTACACAACTCAGTGTATCATCTGCTAGTCAATCAGCGGTGAAAGCTGGAATTTTCAGTGATAAATTACTGTTGACAGCCAGCCAACACACCAGTCTGACATGTCTTTACCGTCTACTCATGCCAAAACATTCATGAGAAGATGTGCTTTCGACGTTTTGCAAGCAATGTATGACCAGACCACCCACCGACTAACAGGGTCAGATCAGAGTCTATGCTGTTTGTGAACTCTTTTTGGCGCCAAATAAATAGGGCCTACAGTAGAACCCCTCTAAAGCGACCACTTAACAAGAACACCGCAAGCGGGTGCGAACGCTCGCCTGTCGACATTGTCAAGATGAACATGCATACCAAAAATGAAGGTTATCCCCAATGAACATACAGTAAAACCTCTCTATAACGGCCACTAAATTGTGTTAATTATTTGGTATTTAAGGCAGGTGGCCGCTTAAAGCAAGGTGAAAGCAAAACAGAACGCTCCTATAGGAGCGTTCTGTTTTACTTTCACCTTGCTTTCAGCAGCCACCTGCCCTAAATACCACAATTAACACAATTTAGTGGCCGTTATAGAAATGTTTTACTGTACATATATGCGTGATTTGGTCACTTCATAAATATCCATTGATTTGAGTTTTATAAGGTAAAATTCTCAATGGCTTTATTTGCGATGACAAAATCTATATAATTCCATAAGCTCCCACTGGAGCAGTCTGCACTGGGTTTACTCTGTTCGCAAAGGCGTGAAAAGGCGTCTGTATTCGGGAAATGGTTAAAACCACCCGCTAACACGTTCAGCATGGTAATTAGCCACACCTCTATTTCTGTGTGTTATTAATATCCTGTAACACTTATCTCATATGTTGTGTTCTCGTAAGATCTATGTGATCCTTCCCAAACAGAAAAAAGACTGAACGGCTACAAAAAAGACTATTAAGAAGGGTACACATTCCTCAAGCAATCACTTATAGAAGTCCAATTGTAGTAACTCTTTAACCTTTTACCCCATAGACATCCCGTTCATGCGTTTGTAAACGTCTGTGCGTGAATATGGGCATTATCAAAGTAGGGTTTAGCCCTTGTCCTACCGATCGCAACCTAAACGCCACGTGCAAACAGCTTGGATCCAGATGAGACAACCCAAACGTCACGTGCAAACAGCTTGGATCCAGATGGGACAACCTAAACGCCACGTGCAAACAGATTGGATCCAGATGAGACAACCTAAACGCCACGTGCAAAAAGATAGGATCCAGATGAGACAACCTAAACGCCACGTGCAAACAGCTTGGATCCAGATGAGACAACCTAAACGCCACGTGCAAACAGTTTGGATCCAGATGAGACAACCTAAACGCAACGTGCAAACATATTGGATCCAGATGAGACAAGCTATCTCAAAAGCTTGAATAAATAGCCAGTAAGTAAATCTTGCTTCATACCAGAGTTTTGGGAACACTATTTTTTCGGCAAGATAAGTAATAACTATTTACCCTCTTATACAGACTTTTTTAGCTTTTTTGGCAGTCAGAGTAGACCAAGATCAGACGGCTCCTGACTTATGAAATTGTAATATATATGACTACAGTTTCTATCAATAAGAAAAATTGTGCATATGCCATTTTGAAACCTTAGCTAATAAATATTCATTTCTAATACAGTAAAACCTCTCTATAACGACCACTAAATCACATCAAGTATTTTGTGTTAACGGCAGGTGGATGCTTAAAGCAAGGTTATAGTAAAACAGAACGCTCCTATAGGAGCGTTCTGTTTTACTTTCACCTTGCTTTAAGCAACCACCTGCCCAAAATACCAACTAATTAACACAATTAAGTGGTCGTTATAGAGAGGTTTTACTGTATTTCTTGCATTAATATTCACAAGGGAAAGAGTTAATGCATTTCTTAGAACATGTTAAGTGAACCGTGTTAACACAGTTCTAACGTTCTAGTTACCTGTTAGCATACACAGTGTCATCTAGAGTTGCTCTGCATTTCTGTGGCTAATTTTTCTTTGCTAAAAGGCCATGACTGCCAGGCTCTACTAATCCAATTACCTCACCTGGATAAATCCTTTCTAAGCTAAGAAAATTTCGCTGGCAAAAGTTATCATCTCCTACAATTCTTAAAAGTACAAACTTAATGTTCTTCATCTCTATTTGCCTAAATAGCCAGTGTCAAACAATTTTGATCCTGATGAGACGTCGAGTTACTCAGCGTCTCATCTGGATCAAAACTGTTTGCTAAAGTTATAAGAGATTCGCCTATCATGGTGAACGAGTTAAACATATGTTTAACGCATACCAGTAGGTATTTTGTCGTTTACTTATGCAAAACATGAACAGGCTGAGGTTAACTATCAGCTTTGATCCACATCAGTCACCGCTGTTAACTTTCTTTAAGTATGTATTTTATTTTCAAGATAGCTTGTATTTTAAACACTGAAGTGCTATTTATGGAACTGATTACTCCATCTGCCTCTTGAAAAAGACGCTTCATGATCAAAATAACCCTTAACCCTTTCCCTCATATAAACGTGTTTTCACGCATTTGCAAACAGAGTAGACCCAGATCAGACGGCTCCTAGAGGAGCCGTCTGATCAGGGTCTGCTCTGTTTGCTAAAATAATTTGATAGATCTGTTTCTTTACGTTCTGAAATGTCTTCTATGTCCCACATTCAGTATTTCTTTATAACTAATTTCTTAATGAATATTCAGTAGGTATTGAAATTTGGCCTAAATACAGAACAGGGAAAGGGTTAAATTGTCTTTGCATGCTAGCGGCGAAACTGTGATTACCCATTCAAACAGTTTGGATCCAGATGAGACGCCGCATAATACGGCGTCTCATCAGGATCCAAACTGTTTGTCACCCTGACCATATTTTTGCAAAGAAATGAGAGAAAGTTTATTTCAAGAATTGAAGCAGACGACAATTGTTGCAGACGAAAATTTACTTAGCTTGCAAAGAGTTAAATTTGACTATCCTGCGAGTTGAGTCGCATTGGTAAACAACTTGTATTCGGACAAGACTCTGAGTAACTCGGTGTCTCATCAGGATCCAAACTGTTTGATACTCAGTGAATACTTTCTGAAAAGATCCATCCAATCGGAAGTAGTCAAAATTACACAATATCAATATTTGAACAGGCATTCTATTTTTCACAGTGGAGTAAGGTTTAAGTGCAAACAGAAGTTGAGGGGAAAACCTTTCTGGTTAAACAGGCTTTACAACACATCTGTTTCCTATTGTGCAAAAACTAAAACGATTGAAAGGTAAAAACAAGAAAACTCTGCCACCAGGTGGGAATGCGTGGAAAATATTACCCCAGAGAAAATGAATATATGAATAGAACAGAGAACAAAAAAGTGGTAGTAAGAAAACTGCTGACACTGCAGAATAATAGTGTAGTACTACATGTATATGGACAGAAAATCAGAGTGCAGTGGGGTCACCAGGCAGATCACTGTCAATACGTACTGAATATTCATGATGAACAAAACAGTTACATGTATATGGAAGATGGAACATTGTAGCTATTTTAGAACTTAAAAAACATATCTATCAAATTCCAAAAGCAAATAGAGCAGACCCTGGTCAGACGGCTCCTATAGGAGCCGTCTCATCTGGGTATTCTCTATTTGCAGATGCGTGAAAACACGTTTGTATATATGAAGGAAAGGATTAATTCTTTTGGCACCGTGGCTCACTTTCCGTTAAAATGAATATTATGTTAATAATCGGTTAAGAACTATAAGTTTGTAATAGCTGACCTTTTACAATGGTCAATGAACAACGGCAGTTTGTCAATGGCAAAAACTGTAGAACCCGATATACATGTACTCCATAAGCAAAGTGTGCAGGGACTGATAAAGCAATGCCAGTCTTCCTACAGAAACTTCTGATCTAGGTCTACTTTGCTTGCAACGGCATTAAAAGACGGATAGTGAATAAACATAAAGGTCCTTTTAAAGTAGGTGGCTGTTAAATGCAGAACTTCAGTAATAAAGACATCTCAGTCGGGAACTTTCTGCATTTCGCCCTACATTTAGTTACCAAACGTCATAAAGGTCGATGGTTATACTAGTTGAGTGGTCGCGTTATGAAGGGGATGCTGTATCAGATGTGAAAGAAGGCAGAGAAAGGGGATGTGGGAGAAAGGCGCGGACTGGAACTATATTGAAAGACAAATAGACGCTTGAGCGTATATATACAAACAGACAGGAGAAAGGATGTAGACGGAAATACAGACGTATACATGTACATACAATGTATATAGAAAGTCTCAATCCGAGAAAGAGACTAGAAACAAATGATACAACTAACCTTGTACTATAGATGAATATGCATGTAGAAAATAATGACATGAATATTTACTGGTTTACTTTTTATAATGGCAAGGTTATTTTGAACATGGCTGAAACTGAAGAATAGTATTTATATCTTTATTAAGCAAACAGAGCAGACCTAGTTCGGACGTCGTCTGATCTGGATCTATTTTGTTTTCAAAGAGGCGTCTCTATAAGGCAAAGTGTTAATCCCTAAAGATTAACTTACATAGTTTGATGTAATTGAAAAAGGTTGTGTCCTGCTTTATACTCACCGCTCTCCAGCTATCTGTCTATAACTATCAGCTGTGTCCGGCAACATTGACCGATTCGTATATGTTTTCGTCTACAAAAGATTCGTAAAATTGTACTGATAAACTAGTGGACACTGTACATGCCTATATAACCAATTCCCTCCTATTGGCGCCTTTTGACACCTCTGTAAAAGTCACCTTTTGAAACCATTGTGATAATAGAGCATTTGCTCCTTAGGAGTAAATGCTCTATTTATCACAATGGTTTCAAAACTACACAATTCTAAAATTTTCCCTTTTTCTAGTAAATGATCCTTTTCGGTAAATTTATTCAATGAGGTCGGGTCTAAAATAGCTTTAGAGGGAATGGGTAAATCATTTACTCCACGGGTATCAATGTAAGGAATAATGGTGTGATTGGTGATAGTTTCTTGATTTGTTTATAATGGTCAATGAGCATAGCAATGTTTGGTAAAGTCAATCAATTGTTGAATCAGATCTATATACAGTAACCCCATTAGCAAACAGAACAGAAACGGTACAATCATATCTATGTAATGACAGAAACTGTAGACTCATATCTATATAATGACAGAAACTCTAGAACTTACATATCTACATGTATACATAATCCGATACTAAACAAACAGAGTAGACTCTGACCAGGTGGCACCTACAGGAGCGGTGGGTCTACTCTGTTTGCAAAAGCGTTTAAAAGGCGTATCTATGGAGTAAATGGTTAAAACGTTCAATATGCATTTATATTGCATTGTCATATTTTATGGTATCACGTATTGACTGAAAAACAACAATAAAATTATTTCTCTGACAATTGTCTAATTGTAATGTGCCTCCCGACATGTCATATTATAGATTTCTCTGCTTACCAATTTAGCAAAGATACTGTGCGGTAAAACTAAACGATGAAAAGTAGTGTTTTGTGATTTTTTGTGTTCATTTATAATATACCATTCCAATATATGTGACAGTAACTTACTCCTATTAAAATTGGAAACAGTCAATGATCACACGTCCATGAAACACGGAGACTGAGATGAGCAAGCATCCGTGCCTCACAGAGCCGAGGATAATCAAAAGTGCATGGCACATAGAATCGTTGATTACCAAAAGTCCATGGCACTTGGAGTCTAACAGTCCGTGACACACGAAATGGAATTTAGAAAACGTGTCGGTGTTTTACGGATGTGACCGAATTATTTCGTTTCAATCTTACCATCGTAGAGGTCGCCCTCTGATGATGTTGACGGAGGTTGTCCGTAATATGTGCTGTTCTCTACCGCCATCACATCGGGCACACTTTTGTCATTGCTCTTCGTCTTTTTAAGCTTGTTCATTATGCCAGCTTTGAGTCCCTTCGTATTAAACAGGTTACTCAATGATCGTGACAGCCGCTTGTTGACGGAATTGTCCTCCGACGAATTGTTTATTGTTTTCCCCCTGTTTAAAGGACAATGAAAAATATTGTTGCTAAAAGTAATGTCTGTGAAAAACATAATGTTTCAAATTTGGACCTGGTGCCATTTTGACTACATTCGCTTTTGAGGATCTATAGAGTACAGTAAAACATCTCTATAACGGCCACTAAATTACATCAAGTTTTTTGTGTTAAATGCAGGTGACTGCTTAAAGCAAGGTGAAATTAAAACAGAACGCTCCTATAGGAGCGTTTTGTTTTACTTTCACCTTGCTTTAAGCAGTCACCTGCCCTAAATACAAGCTAATTAACACAATTTAGTGGCCGTTATAGAGAGGTTTTACTGTAGTTTGAGCGAGTGTCAAACAGCTTAGGGTCCTGATGAGGCACTGAGTTACTCTACGTCTCAGCTGGGTCCAAGCTGTTTGCAAACGCGAGTCTGGTTACGGATAGCAGGATAAGGGTTAACGGAATCACACACAGTAGAACCCCTCTAATGCGACCACTTAATGAATAAACATGGGTGTCATTATAAGCAGGCGGTTGCTTAATGCAGGACAAAAGTAATGCAGAAAGCTCTAGGAGCTTTCTGCATTATTTTTGTCCTGCATTAAGCTACCACCTGCCTCTACCACCCAGATTTATACATCTTTTAGGTGGTCGCATTAGAGGGGTTTTACTGTATGTCTATCATTTTGTTGTTGATATGGGTCAACATTGTTTTAGCATGACTCTACATCACGATGACGACGCTTGTAACAACACAGACTATACACGCATTTTGACTGTGTCACACATTAGGAAATTATTTGTAGTTAGTGCAATGAAGACTTGATACGTTAGGAAGTACTTGTGTATAAGAAAAGAACGGCAGTGCTTTAGATGCGATGCGTTATGATAAAGTAAAAGTATGGTATCTTTTAACTCTTTCTCTCATATTGACGCCTTTTGACGCCTCAGTAAAAGTCACTTTCTGAAACCATTGTGATTCATAGAGCAGTTTCAAAACTACATAATTCTAAAAGTTTCCTTTTCTCTAGTAAATACTCCTTTTCGGTAGATTTATTCAAAGCAGTTGGACCTACATATAGCCTATGAGGGAATGGGTTAACCCTTTACCTGATAAAGACGCATTTGCAGACAGGAGCAGTCTGATCAGGGTCTGCTCTGTTTGTTTACGGCATTTTATAGATACTCTTATTCATGTGTCCATATACCACTAAAAAAATCACCATACAAATGTTCATGATGTCATTATTTCTTAAATGAATATGCTTGTCAGTGTATGCAAACAAAATTATTTGGGCACTGTCAAAACGCATACACATACTTGTGTCCAGGTTGACGTCATGACAGTTTGAAACGATTACATTTGCTGGATGATTTTAAATAACAAACAGTTCAGACCCAGATCACATAGCTCCTCTAGGAG
Source organism: Azorinus chamasolen (assembly GCA_963576725.1). Lineage (NCBI taxonomy): Eukaryota > Metazoa > Mollusca > Bivalvia > Cardiida > Solecurtidae > Azorinus > Azorinus chamasolen. The sequence goes on along the minus strand of OY755243.1, from coordinate 4,835,282 downwards.
TCCTTTGACCTGGGTCTACAATGTTTGCATGTGCCAGTGCACTAGTTTCCCGCATTCAAAGGGATAAATATGTAGAGGTTAGACAAGGTTAAACAAAAAAGAAGCGTATCTAATAAACGTAATGAAGATAGCAATTACACGCAACGCGCATGTTTGTTGTCTGCTGTATTTTCGTAGTTTCTCACTGTCAGCATTGTCGTCTGCTGGACACATTTCTTCTGCTTCAAGTTTTAGAGTGTGCGTTTCATCGATTCCATTGTAAAAAAAAGATAAACAGTGTCAAACAGTTCTCAAGCTTTTGATTGGTCAGATTTGAGCCTTTGGCTCAAATCTGACCAATCAAAATCTTGAGAACTCAAATCTGACCAATCAAAAGCTTGAGAACGAAACTCAGACTCAACTAAAAGCTTTATAAGCATGGACCCTGGCTGATGTGACGCCGAGTTACTCGGCGTCTCATTTGGATCCAAACAGTTTTCTTGGCTGTGAATAGGCTGATTCAGTGACATTATTATAAAGATGCTCGTGTACCAGAGAACTCGTTTTGCAAAGGTCAGTCTTCCTCGAGACCCTCAAACATATTTACAGAATGATAACAAGAAATATGAAATACCTTTGTCATGTTATTTGAACGATAGTTGTCATACCTGTTATCGACTAAGCAGAATCAGTTTTAAGATGGCGGTGAAAATGGGGTCTAATTAATGGCAGGTGGTAGCTGAATGCAGGTAAAAAGTAATGCAGAAAACTAATTGGAGCTTTCCATGTTACGTTTGCCCTGTATTAAGCAACCACCTGCTTTTTCAGCCCTATGCCCAGTCAATGTAAGGTCGCTTAGAACAGAGTCCTATGTCCAGTCAATATAAGGTCGCTTAGGACAGGAGGCCTATGTCCAGTCAATATAAGGTCGCTTAGGACAGGTTCTACTGTACAAATGAGCCTCTCTACAGCGACTACAACATGGGTGCCATTAAATGTAGGTGGTCACTTTATCCAGATTGAAGGTAATGTAGAAAACGTCCGTTTTGTATTAACCTACCACCTGCTTTGAAGACCCAGAATTAGACTAAACCTTCGTCTGAAAAGATCGTCTGTTTGAAGTATCCTTTTCTTCCAGTATGTTTTCAAATACACGACTCGTATCCCGCAATTAAAGGTTTTGTGTGTGAATAAGGTTTGATTTAACGGAGAGCACATATTTGTCCTGATAAGGTCAAAGGAGAGAACATAGATAACTACACTGTGGTATCACATGATCAATGATTTAAAAACCTCGCTAATCTGAACATTCAAATAAGTATAATTATCGGTCTTTAACCCTTTATTCCATAAAATATCCCTTTCTACGCCTTTGTAAACAGAGTAGGCCCAGATCAGAGGCTCCTATAGGAACGGTCAGATCAGGGTGGGCTCTGTTTGCTTATGGAATAAAGTGCCAAACGCTTTATACTGCGAAATGATTTTGAATGGCAAACAGTACAGGGACGCGTCAGAGGCTCCCGGTCTGGGTCTCCACTGTTTGCAGATGGCAGCTGAATCGTTTCCCGCATTTTAAAATGGTTTAAGAGCAATGCTTGATTTAACAGAGAGCAGATAGTCAAATGGGAGAGGGTAGACTAGAACTACATTATTGTATCACATGATCAATGATTTAATTATCATTACTGGTCTCTCAGACAGGTGGTTGCTTAAGGCAGAGTGAAAGTTATACAGAAAATTCCTCTGAGAGAGCTTTCTGCACAACTTTCACTCTGCATTAAGCAGCTGCCTGTCTAAACAATTCTCAAAGATTGTTTTTTAACAAACGTTCGAATGAGCGAAGTTTTACTACATGCTTATATCAGTTTATCCAATGCTTACATCGGTAAATACATTACATTTGCTTTGAGTCAGACCATAAAAGTATATTGGAGATTAGACTGAGTATGGTATGATCGTTTGTTTGTTCTTTCTTTCTGACAAGGAGCTTTGTAATTTTATGACTTTTTTTCAGATTAACACATTCCCTCTTAGGCTTTTTTTAGATCCAATTTCATTGTTCGTATTTATAAATCTACCGAAAAGAAGCATTTACTAGAGAAAAGGAAAATTCTAGAATTGAGTAGTTTTGAAACTATTGTAATAAACAGAGCATTTGCTCCCATGGAGCAAATGCTCTGTTTATCACAATAGTTTCACAAAGTGATGTTTACATGGGCGCCAAAAGGCGTCAATATATGGGAATGGGTTAAACGAATGGATCTGAAAGAAGAACTGCAGAATAAGTTTTCATGTAACTGATTGCGTTACAGCAGTTCTGTAGGTCATACAGTGGCAAATTGAACTGACTCAGTATGCCAGTCCAATTTGATACAGCTTCAAGGTCGATTGATTTGATATAATTTATTTGCTATATCTAAACACAATGATATCGGATAACACATTTATCACAGCGTTATATAATTTCCTCGTCTATTGAGATATGTATTAATCATTTCCTTCTCTCTGAAAGCTTTCTGCTGGACCTTCCCCAGCAATTGCCTAAATATCATAAATGATTCCTTACTGAGAGTTTGAATCAACGATATTTAACTACAGCTAACTTTATCCAGTGCTTATCTCGCTAGATATTTGCTTTGAGTCAGGCCATAAACGTACATTGGAGATTCCATCTGTTTAGGCATGGTATGATATGCCCGTTTGTTTGTTCTCACTCTCTCTGACAGGTAAATTTGTCATTTTTATTTTTGAAATTATTGGATAGATTTCTGGAAGAAGAATTCATCATGTCAGATTTTCATGTAACTGTTCTGGGTCCTGAAGCTAATTGAGAGACAAACTGAACTGACCCATTGTGCCAGCCCTATTTGATTGATTTGATATTATTTGCTATCTAAACACAATAATATCGGGTAACACAGTTATCACAGTGATATATAATTTCCCCGCCTATTGAGATATGTATTAACCATTTCCTTCATACAAATGCCCATTATCATGTATTTGTAAATAGAGTAGATCCAGATCAGACGGCTCCTGTAGGAGTCGTCTGATCAGGGTCTGATCTGTTTGCTTTTGAAATGGTAATAGATCTTCAATTTCTTTCAATGCCAAAACATATGTATATATGCCATTATAAAAATGCAGCTAATGAATATGCATGGTGTCATTATTTCTAACAACGTTCAACAGGGAAAGGCTTAAAAATATTGTTCTAGTTAAACCCACTAATAAACTAAATGCATATAAGCACGCGCAAAATAAAGCTTCATGTATTTTCCTGCATAATTTATCAGCATTTTATGCTAGAAGCTGTATTCTCATTAAACCCAATAAACACGTTAACCCTTAATACGGTGAATTTTAAAATGGACTATTCCAAAATTCAAACTGGTCAAGCTTAAGGCGAATAGTATGGGAATTTTCTAAAGAACAGTAACACGACAAACAGTGTAGACCCTGATGAGAGGGCTCCTCTATGAGTCCTCTCATCTAGGTTTACAATGTTTGCAAAATGACATTAGTGACTCGTGTCCACACTGTAAGGGTTAATCGGCGGTTTGGAAGGAACACTACACAATTTTACCCTTTCCCTTTTCTATGTTTATTCTAAATTTCAATACCTACTGAATAGTCATGGACAAAATAGTTATAATGATATATGGAAGGGGGAAGACTGTAGCCATTTTAGAAAACTAAAGAAACAGATCTATTAAATTCGATTAGCAAACAGTGCAGACCTTGATCAGACGGCTCCTATAGGATCTACTGTGCATGAAAAGGCGTTTGTATGATGGAAAGGACTACCGCTATTCAAAACGGAAGAGACTATAGAATCCACTCAGTAAGAAAGTTTCAAATTTGCAAGAGCACTTTGAATGATAAACATTGAAGACTCTGATCAGAGGGCTCCTTTATGGACCCACTAATCTAAGTATACACAGTTTGCAAATAACGGTCAATTCGTGTCCAATATTCAAAGAGTTAATTAGCAAATGCATGGCGTGCCCTTCTCTCACAAAGCTTCTCAGCTTGACGTTCGTCTCAACCATAAAGTTTGAGCTCTAGATGTTGTTTAACCCTTTACTCCATAAATATACCTGCTTTCTATACCTATGCATACAGAGTAGACCCAGATCAGACGGCTCCTGTTAGAGCCGTCTGATCAGGGTCTGCTCTGTGTGCTTATGGTATGCTATATAACTATATGATTCAACAGTTTCTACTATGGCTAAAACAATTATGTCCATGTATCACTAAATGAAATAATGTAATTTACAATCATTGTGTCACTATTTATTTTTTTTTAAAAAAAGTATTTTTACATGAATATTCATGGAGTAAAGGGTTAAATTATTTGATAACGCCCGTGTCATTTTGACTGCAAATGAGAAAATAACCACACTTTCAAATTTGTTATTCGTGTTATTTTCCACATATAAACTTCAACAAAATCTCAAGCTAAGAAACTTTCTGAAAGGAGGGTGTGATTACACAGTTTGAATTGAACTTATAAATTGTTAATCATCTTGAAGCAGTATCTTGAATCTCAGTTTTACGTCAAAGAAACAGCATTCTGAAACCCAAAATAGAATGTTTGTGTTGTGCCTATCACAAACCACATTCTGTAGAAAGTATCCTTGATACATTAATTTCATCCAGATGCATTTTGTTTGTATTACCATGGACAGTATTCTTTTACGAGGAGCAAGCTGAAATGGTAATCTCGATTAAATAGCAGGATTCGCAGTGCAGTAGAATCTGTCCATAAATAAGAGATCTATTTTTGAGTCTGTAAGGCAGGTGGTAGCTCAATGCAGGTCAAAAGTGATGTAAAACGCTCCTATATGAGCTTTCTGTGTTACGTTTTACCTGCATTTAGCAACCACCTGCTATATATCACCATTACAATTATGTCCAATAAATGAATGGCCACTTAAGACAGATTCTACTGTATTATTCGTCTGTATCTGATTATCACCATCTACGACGTGCATCATGCGGTGTCCTGTTGCACGGATAGAAGAATAGCAATGCAATGCATCAGGTTTAAAATTAGATACGACAGTTGGCGGGAAAATAAAAAAAACAGCAGTTGTTTTAGGTCGGAATCCAAACTCGAGTCGCCAATTGATACAGTTGCATATTACAAGTCTTATCTCATCAAAACAACACCACAGATGCTTCGAGTCGAGATATTTCAAAGCATATGGAAATCTATTTTCTTCTTCTTTCTTGCCACTGATGAAATTTTCGTGTCAATTCATTTAACCTGTTGCCGCATACAAACGCATTTTCCGGCATTTGCTAACAGGGAAGACCCGGTCCAGACGGCTCTCGTAGAAGCCGTCTGATCAGGGTATGCTCTGTTTGCTTCTGAAATTATATAGATATGCTTCTGTGACTGGATGTATACGACATCTTTACAGATGTATAATATATCCAGGTTGCTTGGTGAAAAAAGACGAAATAAGACTTTAACCCTTTCCCCCAATATAAACCGCCATTTTCACGCCTTTGCAAACAGAGTAGATCCAGCTAAGACGGTTTCTTTAGGTATCTATGATCCATTATAAAATTATAAAAAAAAACCGTTATTAAATATTCATGATGTCATTATTTCTTACATAAATATTCATCAGGGAAAGGGTTAAGGCATGCACCGATTACCTAAATAACATAATTATACAGTCAACATTTTGTGTGTGACCATAAACATACCTGACTGGAAGCTGAATATTGCCCGGCGCACTCTGTGGAGAATCTGGTTCGTAATCCTCGTACGCCATGTCGTTATGGCGGACCAAGTCATCGTATGCCTGTTTGGAGATCTTCTCCACGGGGGAGGAGATGTACGTCCGTTTGTCCGGGAACATGAAGTAGCTAGGAGGAAAGCCTAGACATTCTTTTACTGTCAGCATAATGTGGTGCCGCGCTGGCACCAACAGTACGTCTCTTATTCGATGATCGATGTGATTTGATTCTTCAGATTTGGCAACTACAGAAACAACGGCAAGAGCTTCGGTAACAAAGTTTGACAAACATATTTCTGAACTAATGGGCAGACAACTCCATAAAGTAGTGTAGTCAGCTAGGTAGTCTACCTTGAATGGCATTTCTGGTTTAAACCTGAACACATCGTCAGCTGAGAAGCCATCGACCTTATTTCTCGATGGCAGCTCATGCATGCAGATGTCCAGGTCATCAGGAAGGATAAGTTTTTCGTACCCACCACCCGCCTTTCTTCGTTCACAATGAACTACAGACACTTGGCAGATCACTTTTGTTCTTCGTCTAATTTTATGAAGTTTTGTCTTTAGGGATTTGAACTTCAAGACATCTCCTGTTTCTAATGAAAATGGGATTGGGTAATCGGAGGCCATGTCTTGGAAAATTTTAACATTTACCTCGTCATCTTCCATATGTATGAGCCTCAATTCTTCTACTGAATTTAATTTTCTTAAAGTCTTCCTAAACCTTCCAGCCATGTCTCTAGAAATCGCAAAATGCATGTCCCCTGCCATGGCCAGTATACGGTCATACCGTTCTATTGAATGGATAACAATATCACAGCCAGGTTCGAGACACCGATCAAACTCGACTGGCATATCTTTGTAATGGACTATAGTTGCTCTGACGGGAAATTCCTCGTGAAATGTATCCAGTAGTTCACTTAATTTAAACATTTTACACACTGGACTAGAATTTACACTAATGCCACTTGTTGGCCTTTCATAATCATCTGCTTTGAACAATTTCACTTGTATATCCAACTCTAATGGCACTTTCCACATATCCTGAATATTCTCACTGGGTGACGCCACCAGAAACATTTTTGGGCAATGAAACGTCAACAAGCCACTATATGTCATGGGTAAACCTATTATTCTGTGCAAATCTGAAGCATTGCCAGAGGTTTGTATGTTACTGTATGTAGGGGCATCTATACTGTCATCCTCCGCATCTGTCATTTTCATGTGTTCGTGAGAAAGTTTTAACTTGCGGTCGACGAGTCCAAGTTCGAGTATTTCGTGCAGGCTGTAGGACTTGTCGTCCTCCACAGCTGTGAAGTCACCGCGACACTCGTCCGGCAACTCAACAGTATTGCCCTCGGGGTCCTCACATTGTAAATAAACCCGGCGGTCTGACTTTCGCTTTATCTTCCTGATGAATCTGAACACTTCGCCGGACTTGACAATTGCAGGTAAATATGGGTCATCATAGAACACATTAGATTTGAAGTAGGTCGGACACACCGTTAACAAATCAGCCACAGTTTTGTACACAGTTCGCTGTTCCTTCGGATTTTTGTAATCCGGATACGGCAACATTACTTTGAACTTCACCTGTGAGTTTGGCGACACTTTGGACATACGTTTCCCTCCTGATTCAGTGTCATTAAACGATAATGTCACATAATCCACAGCTAAAGTCCGTAGCATAACAATCATTCCTTTCTGAATACCTTTCGCCGTAGGATGGGCGGGGCCGGCGTCGTTTCCTCCGACGACTTCGACCCATTGTGGCAGGTCAAAGCACTCGGTAAATTCAAGTAAGCTAAATATTTCACCATCCTCCGACGTTCCCCCACTGTCGGCCGCCATGTTTTGGCTGTGTTAATATCACTATAACTGTCATACGCTAACGGCTATCGATCAACATACCTGTACTAGTTTTTACCTGAGAAAAGAGTTACTTCCCTTGACTCAAAACATACAGCCGCGCATGTTAAAGTGAGTTTCTCATTATGTTGCTTGATGAAACATTGACCTTAGTCCGCTGTTTTAATTCATTAAGAATATTAACTTTCTGTCCGCTAAGTAGCTTTTCTGCATGAAAACTAAAACAAAGAACTATTTTCCCATTTCTTTTAACCATTTACTTCATTAATACGCCTCTCTACGCCTGTTCAAACAGAGTAGATCCAGGTAAGGGTCTGTTCTATTTGCTTATGGAAAAATTTACATCTGATATTACAGTTTCTGTCATAGGCAAAACATTCATGTGTCCATGCGCTGTTATAATAACTGATCTAATTACTATTCATGATGTCATTATTTCTTACATGGAGTAAAGGGTTAAACCATACATAAAGACCTCTTTAAAGTGACCACCAAAAGAGATTTATATCTGAGTATTAAACGGATGGTAGCTTAATGCAGGATGAACGGTATGCAGGAAGTTCCTATAGGAGCTTTCTGCATCACTGGGGTACTTTGTTAAGCAACCGCCTGTAACTTAAGACACCTATATGCACCTAGTAAGTGGTCGGGTTTTAGAGATTTGGCTATATACACAGTAAGTAAGCCAAATACTTAAATAATGATTCATCAAGTTACTCTACCTCTCACCCGAATCCAAAACATTTTCATAATTTACTCCGGTTTCACTCTTAGCACGTTTAGATTTCCTGCTAATTAACACTTTACCTGCTGAATATTCATGTAAGAAATAATGAATGTATGAGTATTAATTAGCTGATTTGTTTATAATGACGTCATAAACAAGAGAACTATTGACCATGTCAGTTACTGTAAAATCAGATGTATGTTTATTTCATAAGTAAACAGAGCAGACCCTGATCAGACGGCTCCTGCAGGAGCCGTCTGATCTGGGTCTACTCTGTTTGCAAAGGTGTCAAAATGTGTCAAATACCAGGTAAAGAGTGATACCTTCACTTCATTCACAACTGTCTATACATGTATATCCGTGAATACACCCGCACTATATCTGCTCGATATTGAGTCACAGTGACCTAGTCAACCTGTCACAAAGCTATATGTGCACTGGCTTGATACGAAACAAATTAAGCCATCCTAATTAACAGATATGTAACTGAGGGCAAAATTATGCCCAATAGGCTTAGCCATTAACCTGATAAATATTCATGTAAGAAACAATGGCTCTATAACTATTTATTACATGTAGCTGGTTTTATTTATAGAGGCATTATGATAATTTGACCATGGCAGAAACTGTAGAATCAGATCCTGATCATTTTAGAAGCAAACAGCGCATACGCTGATTAGAAGACGGTGTCTACAGGAGATGTCTGGTCCGGGTCTTCTCTGTTTGCAGAAGTGTTAAAATATGTTTGTATGAGGTAAATAGTTAAAAATAGCAATGACGCACAAGCCAGATACAACTAATCTTATCAACCTTATAAACCATTTGAATGTGGGAAACGAGTGTGATGACATTTGCAAACAGTGTAGACTCAGATCAGAGGGCTTATATAGTAGCTCTTATAAGGATCTGGTACTCATATTTAGGCCCAGAATCATGATTAACCCTTTCTTCAATTTAAGCGATTCAGTGAACAATTGTCGGCAATTTTGATACTTGTGTCGCTGTATATCTCAGCGACACAACACAGAACAAACGCTTTGACGATCCCGTCAAGTTTTTGTAAAGAAATCGAAGAATATTTTACTCTGAAAATTAAAGGAGGCGATGGCAGTTATTAAAGGTCTGGGTTGGTTCTTATCAGGTTTTACGTCGTTTTAACAGTATTTCAGTCATATCACGACGTCCAGCTAGTTACAGGTGGAGGAAGGCCCCAGAGGTTCTTCTGTGCACGGAACAAATTGCATTGTTCCGAGCTCAGAAGAACATCTAAGTAGAACCACCGACCTACCGCAAGCCAGCTGGGGGTTTTGAAGGAGAAAGTTACATGTGGTCTCATAAGTTCAGTGATATGGTGTTTGTCTCTCAACGAGGTTGTAAGTTCGAACCTCATCGGAGGCTCATATGTTGTATTTAATGTAATACCAGGGCTAATCATTTGAATGCGGGAATCGATTGCAATATCATTTGCAAACAATGTAGACCCAGATCAGATGACTCTTAGAGAAGCTCTCTGATCAAGATCTGCACTGTTTGCCATTCGAAGTCCTCTCGCATTTTTTACTCGTTCATACTGTAAGGACTTAACCATGATGGGCTATACCACTCTGAAAATTCAGCGTTTAAAGGTATGTTTGACCTGCACTTTTTAACATCATTGTACAAAGGGTTAAACATTTACTCCATAAATAGACCTTTCTATACTTTTGCAAACAGAGTAGACCCAGATCAGACGGCTACTGTGGGAGCCATCTGATGAGGGTCTGCTGTGTTTCCTTATGATATAACAGATATGATCCCGCTGTTTCTGTCAAGGCCAAATATCCCTGTGTCCATGTGATATTACGTGTATATAAAGAATAATTTAATTAATATTCATGATGCCAAGCATAACACGCACATTTACATGCTATACGGTAGAACTGTCATAAACGGCACTACATTTATTGAACATAGGAGTCTTAAAAAGCAGGTGGTTGCTTAATGCAGGTTAAAAGTAATGCAGAAAGCTCCCATAGGAGCTTTCTGCATTACTTTTAACCTGCATTAAGCTACCATCTGCCTTACAGACCCATTGTTAGATACCTTTTGTTGGCACTTAAGACAGGATCCATGTATATCTAATCATGAAATTAGAATCTACTTAAGATCTTAATCAAGATCAATCACTGCAGGTAATCAATACATATTGTAAATTACACGGCTATAACTGCCAATCAGGGGACCCATTTACTTTATCAGTCAAGTTTGAAACACATTTCGTAATGCCATTCACAGATGTACCGAATGCTTGCTATTCACTGACTCAGTTACTCCATGAATATTGTGTGAGAAATAATTACATGTATATCACGAATATCAATTAAGTGATTTTTTAAAAATGTTATATTAACACGTGAATGTGTTGTTTTGGCAAACACCTGCAGAATCAGATATGTATCACCCCATAAGCGAACAGAGAAGAGGCCGTCTGATCTGGGTCTACTCTATGTGAAGAGGCGTCTCTCTCAGGTAAAGTGTTAAAGTACTTGAGATTGAGTCATCGTTTAATGTTTGAGCTGCGACAGAAGAAAGGACGACTCCGAGTTGTCGTAGTTGATAGTAGGGAGATGTTTGCATACTGACGCAATATCGCAGACCTACTTGTCTGCATATCTCGGTCCTTAACTTTCTTTTTCTGTCTCTCTTAAACGTGTTCAACGCCCTCTTACACTCCCTGTCGCTCTCTCTCTCTCTCGCTCTCTCTCTCTCTCGCTCTCTCTCTCTCTCTCTCTCTCTCTCTCTCTCTCTCTCTCTCTCTCTCTCTCTCTCTCTCTCTTCCTCTTCATCCTCTCTATATGTGTTGGGCCTGTCACTGTCTACTCTGCCTCTCTCCATCTTATTCCCGTTCCCATTCTCTCTACATTTCTTTCTCTCTGCATCGCTGTCTGTCTGCCTGCCTGCCTGCCTGTTCGTCTGTCTGTCTGTCTATATGTCTGTCTGTCTATATGTATGTCTGTCTATCTGTCTGTATCTGTCTGTCTGTCTCTGTCTGTCTCTGTGTTTTTCTCTCTCACACACACACTCTCTCTCTCTCTCTATCTCTCTCTCGCTCTCTCGCTCTCTCTCTCTCTCTCTCTCTCTCTCTGTCGCGTGGCTCAGTGGTAGAGCGCCCGCCTGTGGTACGGAAGGTCGTTGGCTCGATCCCCGTTCGCGACAGACCAAAAATCGTTAAAAGTTGGTACTAGTAGCTCCCTTGTCTACGCTCGACATTAAAAGGGTAGTTCTAGGACTGGTTGGCCCGATGTCAGGATAATGTGACTGGGTGGGTGCTCTTGTCATGTGCCAGCGGCAGGGACATTCCAGTGAGGCTTCACTATAACTTGTCTCAAGCGGATGCTGTCTGCAAATAACTGAAATACTGTTGGTCGGACGTAAACCCCAACTCACTCAAAATATCTCTCTCTCTCTCTCTCTCTCTCTCTCTCTCTCTCTCAACCTCATTATTTGTCTATATCCCCTTTCTTTCTCCAGTTTTAAGAAATTCTTAATTGGTAATTCACCATCTGTACTTTCAGCTTGCTCTTTTCTTCACATCATTCAGACAACTTACTTATAGTTCATATTTCGATTCTGATGGAACTGAAACAACCCTAACGCATCTGTGTTACCCTGTTTCATGTTTGTTTTAATGGCATGCGAGAAATTTTAATACCAGACTATTAAGTGATTTTGTTTTAAGGAATCTCACCCCTTAGTCTGCTGAAAAAGTACTGTCTACTGCATTGTTTAGTTACTTTGGATTCGTGAAAACGCTGAGAAACAATTGACCGAGTTTCAAACAGTTTGGATCCTGATGAGACGCCGAGTTACTCGGCGACTCATCAAAATTTAAGCTGTCTGCAAATGCAAGCCAGGTCGCACTTGGCTAGCTAAGGGTGTAGTTGCCCATCATATCAAACTTGTTTAATAAGCCTTTCCTGGTGAACCAGATTTGTTAAGAGTATTTCGATCAAAGTGTTATTAATACTTGCATTTATTCTTTTGTGCGTTATTGTTGCGACGTTGTTGTTGCTGTTGCTGTTGTTGTCATCGTTGTTGTTGTTGTTGGTTTTGTAGTGTTTTTCCAGATAATTACAGAAGAACCTCTTTACAACAGCAACTCAAAAGAAGCCTAATTCTGCGCATTCAAAGCTGGCGATAGCTTAATGTAGGTCAAAGTAAATGCAGAAAGCACAGGGAATTACTGCATTGCTTTCGTTGAGTATTTGCCCTTTAAATGCGGTAAACAAGTGTGCTGGACTTTGCAAACGCTGTAGACCCAGATCAGAGGACTCACAGAGGAGCACTAGAAGCAGCCCTCTGTCAGAGTATGCACTGTTTGCCATTAAAACCTCTCTTGCACAGTTTACCCTTTCATACCGAGAGGGTTATAACGATGAGGGATCAATTCAGTTCAGCATTCAAAGTGTTTAGCAGCCATTCTCCATGTTTATTTGTTTGATATCTACTAACATGACTGTGTCTAAAAGCCAGAACCCTGGATGAGATTGTTACAATAGTTTTGGACTTAGTTCGAAGACACTAACTTCTATACGATATTTCAGATGAAACATTGACACGAAATATAGTAGAACCTGTCTATGCCGCCATTACAAAGAAGTCTAAATCTGGATTTCTAACACAAGTGGTAGCTTAATGCAGGACAAAAGTTATAACAGAAAGCTCCTATAGGAGCTTTCTGTATCACTTTTACCCTGCATTAAGCAACACTGTGCTTCTTAAGACAACTGTGTTTAATAAATAAGTGACAGCTTAAGGCAGGTTCTACTGTAGATGTATATTCACACCTTTGCAAACAGAATATATCCTGATCAGATTGTTCATATAGCAACCGTCTGTTCAGGGTCTATTCTGTTTGCAAATCGAATGATATAGATCTGGTTCTATAGTGTCTGCAACTGCTAGAACATCATTTGTTCATATACCAATATAACATCTCAGCTTAACCATTCGCTTGCATACATATAACACCTTTATAAAAACCCTCATAACAACCTGATAACACCCTTATGATATTAATATTTATTAATCCTTCGCTTGCTATTCACGTCAATATACCTACCTGTAAATAGTGAAGACCCAGATGAGACAGCTCCTGCAGGAGCTGTCTCATCAGGGTCTGCACTATTTACAAGTTGATTGTGCAACCAGTGCACTCTACAGCAGTGATTGCACAGTGCCATACTTGTACACAGTGGCGATATATGTAATTATACAACAGGGCATAGGTAAAGAAGGAGAAATGTATTTTAAATTCAGCAAGAGAAGGGTTAATAACTATTAATGATATCATTATTTCTTACATGAATATGCATGGAATACAGGGTTAATGGTTAAACTATTATAAATGCAGATGACATTGAGTTCAAAACACTTATCGGGGGCTGCACTTGCACAAACTCGATGGTTGGTCTGGTTCTCTGCTGTTTGCAACGCCCGAAGGGATTTACACCCAAGGATGAGCTAATATATCAAACAGAAATCTCATAAAAAATATACAATGTACATTCGCTGCATGCCAACTGTTTGTAAGTGCACATCAATTTATCAATATGTACCCATAACGTTACCATGGATACAAATAAGGCATGGCGGTGAATGCCAAAGTAAAGTTATTATTTGGCTTATACCATTGCGTACGTATTTCATAGACACGTGGTTCTGCTAATAGGACTAATTCGATTTATTAGTACCCATACTTATTCTTTACTTGCTCCATGCTGATAAATTGCCGTCTGCTTGGTGTGTTTTCGTCTGCTTAATTCGTTTGGCGCCAAATAATTTTCGTCAGCAATACTGTCGTCTGCTTTAGGTTTCAGAGTGGACTTTCCTTACATTTCGTCTTAACCATTTTCCTGTTTTGTGTTTATTCTAAATGTCAATACCTACTGAATATTCATGGACAAATAGCTATAACAAAATATGGAAGGTGGACTGTTATAGCCATTTTAGAAACTAAAGAAACATATCTATCAAAGTCCATTTGCAAACTTATCAGACTCTGGTCAGACGATTCCTGTAGGAGCCGTCTGATCTGGGTCTACTCTGTTTGCAAAGACAAGAAAATGCGTTATATGAAGGAAAGGGTTAAAAACGTAATTGGAATGTCAAACACTAATGAAAGGCCGAGTTACCCAGCGTCGTCTCTTCTCGGCGCTAACTGTTCGCAAAAATTATCACAGATTCGCTCAATGAGTCGCTTTTCGACAACCGTGGCGGTGAAAGAATTATACTAAAATAATGAATGACTCGGTGTAATTACCAAGCATGATCGTTCATTCCATTTTTATTGTATTATGTTTCTTTTTTTTGTTTCAGTCTATTGCCGTCTGCAAAAATTGTCAACTGCGTTTTTTTCGTTTTGTTCAAAACATAATTGCATTACCAAACAGTTTAAATCTTGATAATATGGCAAATTCCTCGGTGTCTCATCTGGATCCAAACTGATTGCATGCTGATCACAGACTCCCAGTTAATGCATGACGAAAGATAAATGGCAATTGAGCTAACCTCGTTAAATAAAGGCATTCATTCATTCATTCATTCATTCATTCATTCAATCATTCATTCATTCATTCAATCATTCATTCAATTATTAATTAATTAATTAATTAATTAATTAATTCATTCATTCATTCATTCATTCATTCATTCATTCATTCATTCATTCATTCATTCATTCATTCATTCATTCATTTCATTTTATTCTTCATTCCATTAACACATTCCCTATTCAATATTCATGTAAGAAATAATGACGTCATGGACAATTATAAGCTTATTTTTATATATATTTCCTATAGGAACCGCCTGATCTGGGTCTACTCTGTTTGCAAGTGTGTGAACAGACATTTATATGAAGGGAAGGGTTTAGAAACCACCTGGATTTAAAAGCATCAATGTTACATGTATTTGTTAAACGATCAGTTTACAGGGGTTCTATTGTATACTCGAACCTGAGGTTATTTTGAATTATTAATAGTGTTAATCTGTGTTCCTTGTACGTAGTTCTCAACTTCTGATATAATGCTGAAGCAATTAACCCATTGTCTTCTGTAAAAAATGCGTCTGCTGCAATTTTCAAAAAATAAGGTTATGTTATTTTCTAACATCGAGCAGGCTACTGACGAATTAGTGATTACAGTTGCAAATAGTTTGGATCCAGATGAGAATCCGAGGAATTCGATGTCTTATCAAATATCCAAACTGTTTAATAGCATTCTAATTGTCTGGTCCCGAGATTATAAAACTTTTTGAGTCTGAGATTATTCTCAAGTATCTGATTGGTCAGATTCTGAGCTTGCTCAGAATCTGACCAATCAGATACTTGAGAATTGTCTCAGATTCAGACACAGACTCAGAAGTTTTATAACCTTGGACCCTGGTCTTTGAATACAAACCTATAGCAAGATTTCGAACGAATCAACATTTACCCAGTAAACCAAAGGTTGATAGTATGGTACCAATATGTTTAATAGTTTAAAGATATTTTATTTCCATATTGTAGGAAATTGGGCCGGGTCACAAATTCCGATATGTTATATAGCAGTAGTACATGTGTTAACCCGTTCACTGTTGAATTTCCAGATTAGGATCTGCTCTGTTGGATTATGAAACTATATACAGTCAAACCTCTCTATAACGGACACTAAATTGTGTTAATTAGTTGGTATTTAGGGCAGGTGGCTGCTTAAAGCAAGGTGAAAGTAACACAGAACGCTCCGTTCTGTTTTAGTTCAACCTTGCTTTAAGCAGTCACCTGCCTTTAACACTAAATATTTTATGTAATTTAGTAGCCGTTATAGAGAGGTTTTGCTGAAAATATGATTCTACAGTGTCTGCCCAGACTTAATTTCCTGTAGCCGTATGCCATTATAAAATATCAGTTAATTACTGCTTGTATAGTGCTTATTTCTTATACGAATCTACACTAGAGAAAGGGTTAACTCTACGTGTTTATGGGAGTAGCTCAAGAAACCGCAAGCATTATACAGACAGCTATTGAAGCAGTTTTCTACACTACATACACCCAGCATAAGGCAATCAGCTGAAGCGACCGATATTTATTCATGAAGTGGCCTTTTTAGAGAGAATCTACAGAAAATTACAGGACAAAGGGTTCGCGACAGTTAAATAAAAATAACTAAAAGCAAATACTATTTCAAAATGATTTATTATTTCAGGGGTATTCCTGTGCATTTTTATGATATGCGATTCCTAAAACTCCTTATATCCATACCCTCAACCACGCTATTATTACAGGTCCCTTGAAAGGACAACTAATCGTCCATCTCCGTAGAATGTCTTCCACAAATTCTTCCCAAGAATTTTAAAATTCTGCTTCCTATTCCCTTTCCTTTCTTCCCATGTTTGTTTCCACGTTTGACATCGTGCCCTCGTGCTAGATTGCTACAGTTCAACTCGACTCCTTCAGTTCCATCAGACACGCTATCTTCTTCTCTTATTTCAACGCTGTTTGTTTCCTTCGATAGTTCCTCCTCGTTAGACAAATGGTCTATGCATGTCGTATTGTCTCTACCCATATTATTTGTTTCTTCTACCTTGTTCATATTTACGTAACGATATACACAAGTGTTCATGATGACCACACAATAAAACATCTTGCGCATGCCTCATAACGCTAATATACGCTGGAAGAACACATCAAGCTGATCTTGAAGCTCAATTATCCTTCCATTCTGAGTGATAAGATTGGCAACGTGATTAAAGTGCTGTTCAACTTCTGACATTCGTTTTTTCTGTTTGTCTCACAGGGTAGGCCTAAGGAGTTTTTCGACTATTGTATTGGCCAGCCTGTTTAGCGATATACAGTAAAACCCCGCTAATGCGACCACCTAAAAGATGTATAATTCCGGTTCTAGATGCAGGTGGTAGCTTAATGCAGGACAAAAGTAATGCAGAAAGCTCCTAGTGGAGCTTTCTGCATTACTTTTGTCCTGCATTAAGCTACCACCTGCTTATGAAAACATCCATGTTTATGCATTAAGTGGTCGCATTAGAGGGTTTTTTACTGTATATTAGAGTTAAGCGTACCTCCATTGTCTGCCACAACGTGGTCTCGCCTGCAGCTATAGCTCGTTTGTTACCACAAAGTTGTTGTTGGTAGTTATCATCCGTTCTAAACTAGAAAGAAATCTGTAACCTTTAACCCATCACCTCATAAATACTCATTTTCACACATATACAAACAGCGTAGACCCAGAACAGAGGCTCATGTAGGAGCCGTCTGATCATAGTCTGTTCTATTTGTTTATGGAATTATTTAGGTCTGACTCTACAGATTCTGCTTAAGCCAAACTAATCATGTGCTATTATGCCATTGTAAAAATTCAGCTATTGAGTATTCATGGTGCTGTTATTTCTTACGTGAGGTATGTAATGGGGTTAAATTCTTTGATTGGATTTTAATATATTTCTGTATTAGTCATCTTACCAGGGTCCACCGATTGTTAACAATTTCATCCACTCCGAACAGTCTAAGGTTTGAACCATTTTTGCTCACAAGTGCTGCCTGATCAGGTTCCGTACTGTTTGCGTATGGAATAATATAGACCTGAGTCTACAGTTTCTACTTTGACCAAACAAGTATGTTTTCATATGTCATTGACAAATTCATCTACAGTAAACAATTCTATACTACGAAATTTTAGTAATGAGGAATATATATCTTTGTAGGCAGGTCGCTGCTTAATTCAGGGTGAAAGTCATGCAGAAAGCTCATAGAGCTTAAAATTCTCCAAGGTCTTAGGCAACTGGTTCCACAAGCGAATGCTAGATGGAAAGATGTATGCGTCTGTGTGGGTATATTGGACCAAGAATTTAAGCGGGTGGCTTCTGCTAGTTAGTCCTGTGTTGAGAAGGTAAATTGCAACAGAAATGTCAACCAGTTGTTGTAAATCCTGCAGATCATTGTGACCTTGTCGTTTTGGTGTCTTTGCTGGAGAGATTGCCGCTGCAGGTTGGCTATCATCATACCATGATACCGGTGTTGCTTGTAGTTCTGTAGTCGCCGTATACAAATCTGGCTGTGCGTCGCTGGACACCTTACTGATGTTGGTTGTGGTGTATGAATCATACTAGACGATGGGTCTTCCTAGTATCCTGTAGCATTGGGTCCCTGGTGTTTGTTCGGCAGCTGGCTACGTTTCGCCCTAGAAAAGCTAGATTGCTGTTCGCTTTCCAGGTGAAGGCATCAATATGAATGTTCCAAGACAGTTTCTCATTCAGTGTCACACAAAGGTATTTCCATCTGGGATCACAGAGTGTGTTTGTGCATCTTGTAATTGGCCTCGATTGGTTTCCTGCGTCTTGTAAACGGGGTCACCTCACAATTGGTCGGATTAAACTCCACCAGTCAATCTTTTCCCCAATTTTCGAGTCTTCTTGGAGTATCGCACTATCAGCAGCTGTCTTGATCTTTCGATAGAGAAAGCTGTAGTTAGCGAAGAGCCTCAAGGTGTAGCTGACTTGTCCTGGCATGTCATGCATATTTATAAAATAAAAACAACAGAAGACCGAAGACGCTGTCTGAAATTACTGGTGCTGATGTCAATGACTGCTCTCTTACGATAACTTTATGGCTTCCGTTCGTTAGGAAACTTTCAATCCAATGAAGAGGGCACCCGTGTATGTCGTAGTGATACAGATTGTACAACAGGCATCTGTAAGGGACTTTATCGAATGCCTTACTATAGGTGTGGTTCATTTGATGAAGGGATAAACCCCAAAGTTGGTTGATAGGCACTCTAGAGGTAGAGTGTGGCGGCCGTAAAATGTCACCCCGTACTTCATTCTCAGTGTTGTATTTTCTGGGCCATCGGGATCATTAGTTTTGATGTTATTAGTTTTGAAAATTGAATACTGCTTAAGCCGGTGCTAGGGGGCATGAGTAGTGTTGCACTTTTAATTACTACTCATGAACAGACCCAATAAAACCGAGTCTGCAATTTTCTCTTTTTGCATTTCTACTTGTGCTATCGAAGGATCACCCATTTTCAGAATGTTTGGACATAAGAATAACTCTCTTGGGACCTGGTCAGTGTAAAGAACTGGTCTTCAGGATAACTTGACCGGGGATCGCATTTGAGACATCTAGCTTCTCGAAAGCAAACGCTATTCTGACTGGAATATCGAAACGGTTTGAACAAAAATATTTAAATATTTGGATAGAGTATCCAAGTTCTAAAACACCACAGACAGCGAAGAGCAATAATGAGTGTTCATCGTTATCAGAATTGTTATGGCACATCGGATGTAAAACTGCATCAAACCTTGCAAGGGACGCAATACTCGTAGAAGTACTGGTATTGGCTTATTGGTTATTTCCCTTCGCATGAACCTAATACCACTGCAGAAAGAAGGTTGATTAGTTGGTTGAGTTGATTTGTGCCCGCTTCTGCCAATTATGGGCTACCTGGACGCCCTACAGAGAGGGGTGTGTGTGCAGAGAACCCCGGACGCGATATGTTTCTCTGCTTCTTTGAGATACCCAGTGTAAAGCACTGATACATCGGAACTCGATTCAATGAGAAAAAAAACCATAAGTGTTTTCCGAGCGTTTTATTCAGTTTAATATTATATATCTCTTACCTTTAACACACATATGTATTATATGTAAAATTATAGAAACAGAAATGCTAAAATCACAAATGAGTATATATATTTATCGTTACCCTTTCTTTCTGTCTGCGTTTCATTCATTCTTTCTTTCTACCAATCTCCATCACACGTTGTCTACCTCTCTGTATCTCGACATATATCTCAATTAACCATCTGAATGTGGAAAATTAGTGTACTGGTATTTACAATTAGCATAGACCTAGAACAGGGAGCCCCTGGATGAGCCATCTGACCAGGGTTGGCACTCTTTGTCATTCAGAATCCCTTAGCAATCTTACAAATACCCTTCATACTAAACAATGGTGGGTAGGTCAACTTTAGATACTTAGCATTCAAAGGGTTAACTATTTATCAACAATGAACATCTTACATGTGTAGCAGAACCTGTCTTAAGCGGCTATTCAAAATATTCTAATTATGGGTCTATAAGGCAGGTGGTAGCAGCTTAATGCAGGTCAAAAGTAATACAGAAAGCTCCTATAGGATGAGCTTTCTGCATTACGTTTGCCCTGCATTAAGCAACCACATACGTTTTAATACTCCTACAATCAATAAATGAATGACCGCTTAAGACAGGTTCTACTGTATGTCATTTCTAATTTACAGACATCTGATTAACACCTTCCTGCAATTCTTTCTAAATCTCTACAATTTCCCATCAAGTATTTAACCTCTTATCATTTTGTTGTTGTTGTTGTTGTTTTATGTAATAAATAAAATATTCTGCTTTTTGGTATTTTTTCTGTTGTTTTTTTTATTATCAACAAGTATGTTTTGCACATATACTTGAACATTTTAACCCTTCTCTTGCTGAATTTTAAAATACATTTCTCCTTCTTTACCCATGCCCTGTTGTATAATTACATATATCTTCACTGTGTACACGTATTTGGCTGTGCAATCACTGCTGCGGAGTGCACTGGTTGCACAATCAACTTGTAAATAGTGCAGACCCTGATGAGACAGCTCCTGCAGGAGCTGTCTCATCTGGGTCTTCACTATTTACAGGTAGGTATATTGACGCGATTAGCAAGCGAAGGGTTAAGTTAACCAACCCTTTTCCTGCTAAAAGAGATCCTGACATACATTTGCAGTTTGGATCCGGACGAGACGCCGTGTAATTTGACATCTCATCAGGACCCAAGCTGTGTGTCACTTAGGCAGTACTACTTTCTCAAAAGCATCATTGA
The DNA here is from genome assembly GCA_963576725.1 of Azorinus chamasolen. Lineage (NCBI taxonomy): Eukaryota > Metazoa > Mollusca > Bivalvia > Cardiida > Solecurtidae > Azorinus > Azorinus chamasolen. Next base: position 4,814,085 of record OY755243.1, on the reverse strand, counting down.
ATGGCCAATCAGTAAACACCGAGCAGGAAATTTTCTTCTGTTCAAAATACAGTAAAACCTCTCTATAATGGCCACTAAATTACTCCTATAGGAGCGTTCTGTTTTACTTTCACCTTGCTTTAAGCAGCCACCTGCCATAAATACCAACTAATTAACACAATCTAGTGTCCGTTATAGAGAGACTCTACTGTAATAACGTTTAACGATTGTCTTTACTCCACGGGGTTTTTTATCGACAATATGAGCGACGCAAGTTCATTGAAATGTAAACTATGCAGACATTGCTCCGAGGATAAAATAACATTTTAGCTTGAGTCTGTGGTTTTCACGCATTTACAAAAAGTGTAGATCCAGATCAGACCGTCTGATCCGGGTCTGCTCTGTTTGCTTATGAAATTTGGAAGATCTGTTTCTTTTTACTTTCTAAAATGGCAACTATTTTCCACTTTCCATATTTCATTATAACAATTTTGTCCATGAATATTAAGTAGGCACAGGAAATTGGAAAAGGTATAGAACTGGGAAAGGGTTAAAGGAGTCTGTCATGAATATTGATGAAGTAAGAGGTTAAAAACTGTTTGTCAATAAAATCACACAAGGAACTTCAAAAGGCAAATATGCATTCACAATTTTCTTCAAAAGATGGTAAATTTACACAATTAGCCTTGAGCAAAACGATAATTGTCAACACAGATCCACATTCCTTTGTCAAATGTAAACGTTAAATACGTGTAAATCAAGCCAGGCAAGTCAGACGGTACAGTATAAACTCTCTATAACGGCCATTGAATTACATCAAGAGCGTTCTGTTTTACTTTCACCTTGCTTTAAGCTGTCACCTGCCCTAAATACCAACTAATTAACACGATTTAGTGGCCGTTATAGAGAGGTTTTACTGTACATGTATTTTGAGGCATTCATTCAACTCTTTGCACTTAACAGCCAATTCTGCATATCCTATGCAAACAGTGTAGATCCAGATGAGACGCTGAGTAACTCGGTGTTGCACCAGGATTTGAACTGGTTGACAGTCTGGCTGTTATAGGGTGAAACGGGAAATAATTGTACTTTGGAAATGTAGTAAATTTCAAAACTTCCAAACGATAAGTGCATAGCATGCAAAGAGTCAGAATGAAACTTATAATAACACACCTCTGAAACGGTCATCTAGTAAAAATACTTTTTAGATCGTTTTTCTTTTTGGGAGCTTTCTGCATGACTTTTACCCTTCATTAAGGTGTTACCTGTTATAAAATACATTGATACTACATGTAGTTGAAAGTCCGATTTAACCCTTTCCTCCATAAATATGCCTCTGTAATAGACAGTTTTTGAAACCGTTGTGATGAATAGAGCATTTGCTCCATTAGGAGCAAATGTTCTATTTATCACAATGGTTTCTATACTACACAATTCTAACATTTTCCTTTTCTCTAGTATATGCTCCTTTTCGGTAGATTCATTCAAAGAGGATGGGTCTAAAATAGCCTATGGAGGAATGGGTTAAAGTAGTTTTACTATACATGATAATGGTCAGTCTCATAGAAAAATGAACACTATAGGGCTACTGCAAACAGAGCAGACCTATATCAGATGGCATACTAGACTGTGCCGTATGTACTTCTTGTAACAGGTACCTACAAAATGATGTAACTCATTTTTTGGCAACAAACAAGTATGGCCCTAATATCCCTAAGCAATCGGACACCTAGTCTCCCTTCTCTACAGGTTCACAACTGAATAATTTAACTCAAATCAAACTGACGTAGAAGAAAATAGTGAAGACCCTGATCAAATGACACCTCAAGGAGTCGTTTGATCTGGGTCTGCACTATTTGTCTTGGGTTGTATGTCCGAATACGTAGGGTGATTAGGACAATAAACAGCATATCATGTGCTGTGAGTCTGTTACACAGTGACTAATCTAGGTCTACATTGATTGGAGGTCATTGTTTGAATGCCCCCCTCTCTTGACGCCAGCCCACTGCATGAAAACACATAGAAATGCATTGTAAACTCTCATCTGACAGCAATTAAGGCTGCCACTTGAATACACACTGGAGTATTTACATTGTTCAGTAAACTTTCTTTAACTCTTTATCTTATGAATATTCATGTTGTAAAAATGACATCATGAATATTTAATAGCAGATATTTTTTATAATTATATGAACACAGATTTTTTAAAAGTCACGGCAGAAACTGTAGAATCAGGTCTGCACTATTCAGATCTATATTATTTCAAATAGAGCAGTTTCTGATTGGACAGTTCCTACAAGAGCCGTCTAATCTGGGTACATGTATACTGTTTGCTTTGATTTGGTGTCTCTATGAGATGAAGTTTAAAATGACAACTTACTTAATAAACATGGGCGGGTCTTTAAATGCACGTATATGGCGGTTTAATGTACAGTACAACCTCTCTATAACGGTCACTAAATTGTGTTAATTAATTGGTATTTAGGGCAGGTGACTGCTTACTCCTATAGGAGCGTTCTGTTTTACTTTCACCTTGCTTTAAGCAGCCACCTGCCTTTATCACAAACTATTTGATGCAATTTAGTGACTGTTATAGAAAGGTTGTACTGCAGAATGAAAGAAATGTAGGAAGCTTCTGTTGAGCATTGTACACCTATTTCATCTTGTATTAAACAATCACTAGTCTTACAGACCCAAACGTCAACCTATCTCACTGGCCACTATACAGGAGTTTAATGCACTTTACCCTGAACTTCCTGAAGGATGCTGAGCAAATCTGCAAAAAAAGTTCATATGAAGCGTAATCAGGCAGTATCATACAGTTGAGTGCTGATGAGAGGTCAAGTATTTTGGCAATGATCAGTTTCCAATACCACTGAAATTTTTTTAGAGGAAAGTGGTACTGGAAATTCCCTCGCAACGTGATAAAGGTTTAGTATAAAATAAATTGCAGATTTTGAACTGTTAGTAATGAACACATTATTTACATATAAGATGCTCTCTGGGGAAAGGAGTTCTTATTGCATTGTATAAACAGTGTAGACCAATATCAAAATCCAATGTTATAAAACTTCTGAGTGCGTGTCTGAGTTCATCAAGTATCTGATTTATCAGATTTTGAGTTTGCTCAAAATGCTTGAGAATGAAAAAAGGTTTTATGACCTTGATGCCAAATGTCATGCTTATGATGACGTATCTGATCAAGTTTTACACTGTATGGATTTTCATGACAGAAAATTATGATATCATGAATATGGATTAGATTCATATTTAAAATGGCATATTAACGCATGAAATTTTTGCCGAAGCAGAAACTGTAGAATCAGATTAATACTATTCCATAAGCAAGTAGAACAAACCCTGATCAGGCGGCGCCTATAGGAGCCGTCTGATCTGGGTCTACTCTGTTTGCAAAGGCATAGAAAGGCGTAGAAAATGAGTATAGGATTAAAATAGATTCAGATGAGTGATAAAAAGGGCAGACCCTGACAGGAATCCATGTCGGCTGGTCTGGGCCTACACTGTTTTAAATACAATATAACCCTTTTTTCCAAGATAGCGGATCAATTATAACAATTAAATTGATGACAAATGTATCATAAATGCATTGCATGAGCTCACTTTTACTTTTAAACAGCGCTCCAGTTAAGATGCGTAAATTAAAACATTTTCAAGATAAGCTTCTTTATTTCTCCACCAAACCCTATGGTATGACCACCCTTTACAATCGTCTCGAAGACACGATTGTAAAGAGTGGTCACAGCATAGGGTTTGGTGGAGAAATGACGATTTCAGTATTGAAGTACGCACGTTTATCTGTAACTCTGGTTTACCCCCATCCCCTATGACAATGCAAATCGTCTGCTTCCAAAGTGTCGTCTGATTTAGTTTAATCCTAATTTTGCCAAAAGTGACCAGATCAACATTTTAAACAGTCTGTATACAGATGAGACGCTCTGTCTCTCATCAGGATCCATGGTGCCTGGCAGTCAGTCAATACATTCTCAAAAATTAAAAGACAATATGAAAATGCAGTAAAAGTTGAGTTTGGGTAGATATGTATCTTCCAACAAGATAAAAGTTAATTTTGTTTGGTATGGTCAGAGTTCGTAATGATGATAGATATCAGTTAGCAGCCTAACTAGACGACGAGTTACGGGCCTAACTAAACTATTTAAATCAATACAAGTAGAGTTAGACATGTTTAAACTGACCAGACTTACTGAACATACGGGTCTTACAAACCAAGTGGTAGCTTAATGCACAGCATATATAATACAGAGAGCCCAAATAGGCGATTTCTGCATTACTTTTGTACTGCAATAAGCTACTATCTGCCTTAAATACTCAGATTCTGAATGCTGTTCAATGGTCGCTTAACCCTTCTCTTGCTGAATTTTAAAATACACTTCTCCTTCTTTACCCATGCCCTGTTGTATAATTACATTATCTTCATTGTGTACAAGTATTTCGCTGTGCACTCACTGCTGTGGAGTGCACTGGTTGCACAATCAACTTGTAAATAGTGCAGACCCTGATGTGACAGCTCCTGCAGGAGCTGTCTCATCTGGGTCTTCACTATTTACAGGTAGGTATATTGACGTGAATAGCAAGCGAAGGGTTAAGACAGCTCTCACTTTCACATTTGGCTCAGTCCAGTCAAGTTCATCATTACTCGATTCTAATGCGGACTGAAAGAAATAATCTGTTTCGTTCAGCAAATAGAATTACAATCAGACAACATACTGAAGCAGACGACAGCATCCCCCACCCCCTTCACCGCCCAGTCACCCCTCTGTTATGTTGTTAACCGAATCTTGTTTATACAGGTTCATGTATGTCAATATCACCGTAGCACAAACTTTGTTTTGCATTGTTTTATACATATCACAACATGAATGGAAGTTTCTTCTTTTTCCCGCCCTTGTCCTTCACACTTTTGTCTCGGAAGTGACAAATGATGGGATTTTTCATGGACAGTGCTTCCAAGTCAGAGTCTTTCAGTTTAGAGAACTTCATCCCATCCAGTCCTTTCTTATGCACGTGCGACACTATGCGCTCTTCAACTCCAAGGTAACGTAAAAACGTGGACATGTCGTCTGCTGTGAAGTCGTACAAGCTGCCATCCTTTGGGATGTCTATCTCATGTTCTGGAATGAACTTTGGTCTTGCTGAAAATAGTAGATGAATAAGGTGAAAACTCCTGCACTTTGCTGTTTCAGTCGACCACATAACCCATTACATGTACCTCATTATAGACCCAACCGCTTTGAATAAATGTACCGAAAAGGAGAATTTACCAGAGAAAAGGAAAATCTTAACATTGTGTAGTTTTAAATCATTGTGATAAATATTTATCAAGTTGGTTTCAAAAAGTGAGTTTAGCAGAGGCGTCAATATGAGCGAATGCCTTTCATATGTCTTACACCATATAGCCGCCTTCTGATATATTTGCAAACAGAGAAGACCCAGAGGAAACTGTTCATGTGAGAGCCGTCTATTCTGGACATGTTCTGTTTGCCTATGGAATAACTAAATTTGAATTCCAACTTGCATTAAGCTGCCACCTGTCCCCAAGACCTATATTTATACTAAACTGGACTTCCTGTTTAGATGGGTTTGACTGTAACATGAACCAACGATAATCTTTATTAACCCTTAAAGGCTTTACTCCATGAATATTCATGTAAAGATATAATGACACCATGAATACTAATTAGATTAATTATTATAATTAGGACATGGAAACAGGACATAGAATCATATCTATATTATAGCATTATGGCATAATTAAACAGAGCAGACCCTGATCAGACGGCTCACATAGGAGCCGTCTGATATGGGTCTACTATGTTTGCAAAGGCATAGAAAGGCGTATTTATGAAGTAAAGGGTTATGACGAGTCCCCCTGTTTACACCTCTGTTGTACATTTAGTTACAACATACAGTAAAACCCCTCTAATGCGACCACTTTATGAATGGAAACAAATGTCTTTAAAAGCAGGCGGTTGCTTAATGGAGGTCGAAAGTTATGCAGAAAGCTCCTGCAGGAGCTTTCTGCATAACTTTCGACCTGCATTAAGCTACCACCTGCATTTAAGACCCAGAATTATACATCTTTTTGGTGGTCGCATTAGCGGGGTTTTACTGTATGTGACTTTCTCCAAACCTACATCTCGTGCTTCCACTGGTTGGCCTGCTCGAGGGTTGGACCCGAGAATGACTTAGCGGAAGTGTCGTCATATTTTCGTAGGTCGGTGACGTCGGGGAATTAGGAGAATTCGGTGGTGAGGCTGCGCTGAAAATAAATAAAAAAAGTCAATTTACTAAACATCGATACATTTTAGTTTTGGAGATATACGAAGTCAAATGTTAAGTGTAAGACAAGTGGTAGGTTTACAGTTTGAGTGCGGGAAAAGAGTCATTGCTCTATTTTGCAAACAGTTCAGACCCAGATGACAGGGCTAATAGAGGAGGCTGAGGAGCTGGAGCCCTCTCATCAGGGTCTGCACTGTTTATCATGTTACAGTTTTCTTCTTGTTTAAAAAGTCCTAAGTACATGTATTAACGGTAAGCTTGACCTGTTTGAATTATGGAACAGCCCATTTTAAAATTCAGTATTTAAAAAGTGATGTACATCGTGCAGAACGTTTCCCGTTCTGTATCTCTATTCGACACTAAAGTCTAAGCAGCGACACACTTATTTTGAATGACACTCGTAGTCATTCATTACATGTAAGTGGTCGCATTAGAGAGCGTCTACTGTTAACCAACCGCTTTCAGTGTAAATCAGCAAATACGGATCAACAAGCATCCAACACTAGGACGCGCGCGCGCGTGCGTGCGTGTGTGCGTGCGTGTGTGTGTGTGTGGTGTGTGTGTGTTGGGGGGGGGGGGTTAAATAGATTGGATCCTGATGAGACGCCGAATTACTCGATCATCTCGATGTCTAATAATTATCAAAACTTTTTTTTAAAGAAGGAGGAATGGGGAGGATGCGGAAGTAGATAGGGTGGATGAATGGAGAGGATGGACGTTTTTGACGGACGAGATCAAATAAACATCATGCATTTGCAATTTCGCAACACCAGGTATTCATCACATTTCAACAGTTTTGTATTATATCCATTCAAACTGAAAAAAACCACAAAATATGATGACATAATTTATCAGCCTGCAGTCTCAATGCACACTCACAATCCGTGCAAAATACCTAAAGTTTTTGCGTACCCACTTAATGTCCGGGAACCGCGTATAATAAACATTTGCAAACAGTGTATACCCAGATTATAGGGGCTCCTGAGTGATTATGTTTTATTTAATTAATATTACACTAATAATGATAAATGAAAACATGCCATGTTTTCATATGCCATTCTAAAAACTGGGCCAAATAATATTCATTATGTCATTTATTAATCAGGTAAAATTTTACATAGACTTAGTACAGATTAACTGGAAAGCTTGATGCATCGATAAAATATATTCAGCCTGGGTCCAAGGTTATAAAACTTCTCAGTCTGAGTCTGAGATCATTCTCAAGTATCTGATTGGTCAGATTCTGAGCAAGCTCAGAATCTGACCAATCAGATGCTTGAGAATGACTCAGACTCAAGCAAAAGTATTATAACATCGGAGCCAGTACTTGGCGACTAACGCCTAAATTAAGACTTAATAATCATATCTTTACCATCATCGTCAACAACTCCATCAGCATATCTTCAGCAAAAACAATAATAAATTATCCATTCTTGTGATAGTATATGTATGTATCTTCATTACTTTTACTGTTAATTACATGTCTCTTGATCTTGTTTAATGTTAATATCTATTTGTGGGACTGTTCTCATGTTTTTTGTATGTATATACAAACTGAGAAAATAAAAGAGAATTGAAGACTTATTGGTGCTGACTTGGCCATCTACCTGACATGGACACATTGTTAGACATTTGCAGACAGAATAAATCCTGATTACACAATCGGTTCATGTTTGCTCATGAAATAACACAGATCTGATTCTGCAAAAGCTAAATCACTTACCCGCAATGCCGTTATAAAACTTCAGCTAATCAATATCCATAGTTTCATGAATTCACATTTGAATATTTATCAGGTAAAGTGTTAAAAGAGACCATACTGTACGAACATGTAATAATGTACAGCAGAACCTGTCTTAAACAGCCATCAAGAAGAGGTCTAATTATAGGTATGTAATATAGGGGGTAGCTTAATGCTGGTTAAAGTAATGCAGAAAGCTCCTATAGGAGCTTTCTGCATTACTTTGACCAGCATTAAGCTACCACCTGCTTTTTCATGTTCCTGTGTTAATACATGTAAATGAATGGTCGCTTAGGACAGGTTCTACTGTATGTTGTCTCATTACAATGCGAAGATTAATATCCATGTAAAATAAAAATGACATCATGAATACCAAATGGCTGAATTCTTATAATGACACCCGAACACGGGAACATTTGGCCATGAAAGCCTCTGGAATCAGATCTCTATTATTTCAAAAACAAATAGATCATGTCCTGATCGGGTGACTCCTACAGTAGCTGGATCTACCTTGTTTGCAAATGTGTAGAAATGCGTATTTAAGGAATAAAGGGTTGAATGGTGTCTCGAGTCAACACTGTTTACAAAAAGCATAAGGGACATTTCTCTTGGATCGGTTAATAAATCTCACATGATTATCTTTTCAAAGTGTATTTGTAATAATATACACCAATGCTTATCACTGCTGTAGAAGTATTTCATTTCACATTTTGATGAAACGATAAAATAAGTGGTACTCCCATTATCGTCTGTACTTTGCGTGACTGAAAAGGCAAAGGAAAAACAAACAGTCTGGATCTTGATCAGACGCACAGAAAATCTATATCTGGTCTGGATCCCAACTGTTTGAAGCATGTTATATGAATTCTTCGAATATTAGCGAATCGGATCTGCAGACAATACCAGCAGACGCCAATACCAGCAGACGACAATTCCAGCGTAAGTTTGAAACGAGTCTGTGGTGCAGACGAATACTTCGTGCTCGAAAGATCGTAACTAGACAGCAGATCCAAAATAGTTATTGTGCAAAATGCAAAAAATAACTAGAAACTTGTGTCTGTAAGATACAGCGATGCCCCCGTGGTAGTGCTTGACACTTTCGTCAACGGGGGCATAAAAACAAACGCGGACGAGGTAGAGAACGACAAATATGAACCACAAATATGCACCTCCTAAGGGAATGTAGTCTGCAGATGTGTCGATTGTTTGAATTGTCTAAATTTTGAATTGGATCTAAAAATAGCCTATGAGGTAATGGTTAATCATGAAAAAACGCCGAGCTACTTGATGTATCAACTGTCTCTAAACTGTACATGCAAAGACGAATTCGTACCAAAACCGAAAATAGCAGACGACAAATAGCAGACGACAAACAGCAGACGACAAAGACTTTTAAGCATCATTAACCCTTACCCCGCTGTCAAAAAAAATAATGTCTGCTCAAATTTGGATCTGGAGTAATTTTAATTACATCCGATTTGATCAAGGTTTTGAGAAACTATTGACCGAGTGTCAAACAGTTGGGGTTTTGATAAAACGCCGAGTTACTCGGCGTCTCATCTGGATTCAAGTTTATCATAAATGCTAGTCAAGTCGCTGTTGGTGATAGGAAGGTAATGTCACATAATTATTATCATGTCAGAAGCCCCAGTTATTCATTTATTGAACATGGTAGTCTTAAAGAGCAGGGGGTTGCTTAATACATGTCAAAAGTAATGCAGAAAGCTCCTATAGGAGCTTTCTGCATTACTTTTGACATGTATTAAGCTACCACCTGCCTTACAGTCCCATAATTAGACCGCTCTCTGATGACCGCTTTAGACATGTTCTACTACTGTATATCAATGTCAAGGACCCGCTTATTTGCTAAAACAACAATGGAATATTGTTATGTTAACTTTAATTGAAAATGCAGTATGCAATTCAAGCTGTCATTTACTTTCGGTCGTTAAGTGCTGTATCTAGTTTAATCCTTTACTCTATGTAAGAAATGATGTATATATGTGAATACATATTGTTTTTATAATGGCAAATGAACGAGAGAATTTTACGGTTAAAACAAAAGGTTACGAGTTTCTTCTAAGATTGTCTTTATAGAATAATAAACGCGCTATGACATTTGCCTACCAACAGTTTGGATCCAAATGGACAAAATAATAAGACAGTCAGCCTGACAGCATTTTGCCATAAAAGGGAATTTGAACTGTAGACAGGTGGTAAGATAACCTAACACGCAATTACATGTACCCCTACCCACACAATATTCGCATTATTTGAAAAGGTTTTTGTTGAAGTATCACAAGCTTGCATAAAATGAATTAATCCATTGAAAGCGTGAAACCAGTGAACATGCATCGACATTAAATTTTGCAAACAGTGCAGACCCAGATCAGAGGGCTCCTAGAGGAGCCATCTGATCAAGGTATCCACTGTTTGTCATTTAAACACTTCTTGCAACATATTGTCGCTCCATACTGAATGGACCCTGTCGTTACACACCGATGGATCATTCCACTTTGAAAATTCAGCATTTAAAGGGTTTAAATCTATTAATATCAAACCGGTCTCGAATAGATATTATTACAGGGACTGGGTTAATTACCCGTGTAGGATAACTTAATGTACTTGTTACCCGCCTCCTCAGTTTACCAGACAAAGTCACCTCTTTTTATCCTTAACCCATTACTCCATAAATAAGCCTTTTCGCGCCTTTGCAAACAGAGTAGACCAATATCAGACGCCTCCAGTAGGAGCCGTCTGATCAGGGTCTGCTCTGTTTACTTATGGAATAACATATAATATATTATCTGATTCTGCAATTTATAGAATGGCCAAAAAATCATATGTTCATGTGCCAATGTTAAAACAATCTCATTAATATTCATGAAGTAATAATTTCTTACATGAATATTCATAGGGAAAGGGTTAAAGGCCAGCACACTGGTGTTCGTAATCATTTTTTTTTCTACCGATGCTAAATAAATCTGGTCTGCTAACACCATCGTCTGTATTACTTTCAAAGTGAAGTTTTCTTCTATCAAAACACATAATCAGGATGTCTAGCAGTTTGTAATTCTGATGAGACACCGAGTTACTCGGCCATTCATTTAAGGAACATAGGCGTATCAAAAGCAGATGTTTGCTTAATGCAGGACAAAACTAAGACAGAAAGCTCCTATATAGTTTGACCTGCATTTAGCTGCCACCTGCCTTACAGAACCATGATTAGACCTCTTTTTCAGTTCAATTTACAGTAAAACCCCGCTAATGCGACCACCTAAAATAGATATAATTCTGGGTGCTAGATGTAGGTGGTAGCTTAATGCAGAGGAGCTTTCTGCATTACTTTTGTCCTGCATTAAGCAACCACCTGCTTATAAAAGAAGATGTGGTTATTCTTTCAGTGGTCGCATTAGAGGGGTTCTACTGTAGTTCGCGTACACCGACTCGGTAACCCTTACCATTCAAGAGAAAAAGAATCACTGCTACTACACTGGTCTGTTACATTTTTCACTTACTTGAGATTTGGTCAAACGTTTTAGAAACTATTGGCAGCATGTCAAACAGCTTGGATCGTGATGAAACGCCCAGTTACTCGGCGGTTCATCTGGATCTAATCTGTTTGCAAATGTCAGTTAGCAGACAAAGGGATAAAACTGTTTTCAAAATGTCAAACAGCTTGAAATCTGACACAGACGCCGAGCTATTCGGCATCACAGCCAGAGTGAAGTTGTGTGTAAATGCCATACTGCTTACCTCGTTAGGGCGTCATATACCAATGCTTTCGTTTATATGTATTTCAAAAAAATATATAGAAATAAATGAATTAAGGTAATGATGTGGCTCATTGCATTCCAAGGTTTCAAATATATGATATACGACATAGAGTTGATCATCAAACAGGTAAAGTACGTGACAACATCCACGTGTTCATGATTAAAATTGGGCGTTTCTTTCTAACATTAAGAGAGAGAGAGAGAGAGAGAGAGAGAGAGAGAGAGAGAGAGAGAGAGAGAGAGTTTTCATGATCCTGACCACTGCTGAAGAAAGGACGTGGATCAATATGAAGTAAAAGATGACATTTACATTATTAAATCAACCATACCAAAGTAAAACAGACTACTGGTATCTGACATTGCAAACAGTACACGTCAAACACAGTCTTCATAACTATAATCCGGACAAGTTCTAGTGGCAGTCCACTGCAGTCAAAGATACGATTTTCTCAAGACGAACTTCTGACCAAACCATGTTTTGAACACTTTAGAATCCAGGCGATTCTAAAGAGTGGTCGCATCATAGGGTTTGGTGGATAAATGCCAATTTTAATAAATACGCCCACATTAAAGTACATGTAATGTTTGTTTGTGTTGACGTCCGTTTCTGCTCACTATGGGCTAACTGGATGTCCGCAGGGAGATGGGAGAGGATCCAGAGAAACCCGGGCGCGATGCCCTACTCTTACTATCGACAGTTTCTCTGGGTCTTTTAGATAACATGACATAACATGCTTAGTGTAAAGCATTGATACATCGGACCTCGGTTTATAGTCTCATCCGAAGGACTTGGTCTGGCGGAGGATCGAACCCGTAGTAGTGGACATATTTGAGATGCACCGGTCACATACTACTACTGCTGGTTCTACAGTGTTCGTATTCGTGCACACATATACTGATTGACTCTAACAAGTGACTCATAGTTTGACCCTATTCTGTCACAGAACTTCCAATACCACGGTGTATGTAGGGCTTCATTACTTGCAATCTCAGACTGATCATACGGCCAACATAAAGGTGTGCCGGGGGAGAGTGTCTAATTGCATAGCATTTTTCCTACATTTCATACCACAAGACGTAATCCTCTTTGTAAAAGCTTATAGGAAGGTATCTGCCATCTTCATCATTCGAATGCTTGACACGGGTGTACTATGATTTACAAACAGTGTAGACTCAGGTCAGAGGGCTCCTAGATCAAGGTCTGCACTGTTTAACATTTAAAATGATGTAGCAAATACACTGAATGTTTTCTACAATTATACACTAATGGACCATTCCACTTTGAATATTCGGTTTAAATGGACTTAACCACAAGTTCGACAGTGGCAAATATAGTTGCAAATACAACGTACAGCAGAACCTCGCTATAGCGATAACTTAAACGAAATCATGTAGGTATTCTTAACATTTTCCATGTTGAATATTCATGCTTGAATTTATGACATTATGAATATTTATTTGCTGATTTTTACAATGGCATTCGTACACATATAATACGATTTATTGGTATTGGCAGAAACTGTTAAATCAGATATATTATAATTTCATCACCAAACAGAGCAGATCCCAATAAGACGGCACCTACAGGAATCAACTGATCTGGATCTACTCTGTTTGCAAAGGCGTGGAAATGTATTTATATGAGGGAACGTGTTAAAACAGGTGGATGATTCATTCTACCGAAAAGGAGCATTAACTAGAGAAAAGCAAACTTTTAGAAATTTGTAGTTTGAAACCATTGTGATAAATAGAGCATTTGCTCCTATAGGAGCAAATGCTCTATTTATCACAATGGTTTCAACAGGCTACTTTTACAGAGGCGTAGAAAGGCGTATTTATGGAGGAAAGGGTTAAGACAAGATTCTACTGAATGTAGAATTATTTCATAATCGGATCAAAATGGACAAAACAATTTATAAAGCTACTCCTGACGGTGACAGAGCCTCCTTAGAAGAGATTGTCAATTTCGAAGCTGAGATGGATACTTTTTTTTCATAAAATTTTCATTCTTAACTTTCAGTGCTCTATCAGCGACTTCGTGATAACTTTGCCAACTGTTTGGATCCAGATGAGACGCCAAATGCATTTGAATTCTGACACTTGTGGGTTTTATTTCAGAACTGAAAGAAAATGTACTTTTAAAATTGAATCAGATGACAATTGGCAAGAGTGCGCAAGATAAAGCTGACAAGATAATGGCGCATTCGTTTCATTTGGTTTGGATGTATAGGTGCACTTGGCTTGTCCACCATGAATGGATATTCCATTGTATTTATAACAAGGCGTCCACTGTCCAATCAGATGAGAACAATAAAGATGAACCCTTTCCCTCTTAAATATTCATGAAAGAAATAATACCGTCATGAATATTAATGAGCCGAAATATATTAAAGCATTACAGTAAAACCTCTCTATAACGGCCACTAAATTACATCAAGTATTTTGTGTTGAAGGCAGGTGGTTGCTTAAAGCAAGGTGAAAGTAAAACAGAACGCTCCTATAGGAGCGTTCTGTTTTACTTTCACCTTGCCTTAAGCAGCCACCTGCGCTAAATACCAACTAATTAACACAATTTAGTGGCCATTATAGAGAGGTTTTACTGTATTAGTAAAGGAAGTTCTGACTGTGACAGAGTGTGTAGAATCAAATATGTATAACTCCAAAAGCAAACAGAGCAGACCCTGATCAGACGGCTCCTACAGGAGCCGTCTCGTCTGGGTCTATTCAAATGCGTGAAAATGTGTTAATATGAAGGAAAGGGTTAAGCACTGTTAAGCCTTTATCTGGTAAAGATGTCCTTTGGTGCCTTTATGAACAGATTACAGTGAAATCTCTCTAAACCGAACGTTATATATACATGTAGTATAAATATCGGTCTTGGAGACAGGTGACAGCTTAATGCAGGGTGAAATTCATGCAGAAAGCTCCTCTAGGAGCTTTCTGCATGACTTTCACCCTGCATTAAGCAGCCACCTGCTTAAAAGTATTCTAATTTTTCTATACTAGAATTCCGGTTTAGAGAGGTTTTACTCTATAATATCAGACTTCCCAATGTAGGAGGCGTTTGATCATGGTCTACTCTGTTTGCCTATGGGATATCAGATGTGATTCTATAGTTTCTGCTGACAAACCATTCCTGTACTCATCATAGGTCAATGTAAACAATAAGCTAATTTGTATTCATGATGTCATGATTTCTAGCATGAATATTCATGAGATGCAAGATTAGCGCGCATTATAAAGTTAATAAATAAATATCGTTTGCAAAAATTGTCGTCTGCTTCAATTTTCTTTGCAAACACCAATCTGGATACTGATGAGACACTGAGTTACTGGATCAAACTTAGCCCATTCCCTCGTAGGCTATTTTTAGATCCAACCACTTTGAATAAATCTACCGAAAAGGAGCATTAACTATAGGGAAAAGGAAATGTTTTCGAATTTTGTATAGGAGCAAATGCTCTATTTATCACAATGATTTCAACAGGTGATTTTTTACAGAGGCGAAGAAAGGCGTATTTATGGAGGAAAGGGTTAACTGTTTGCAAAAGTCACCATATTCGCCAATTGCGTAGAAAGGTTAAATGTGAGCCACTGATTCTCCAGAAGATTGTTGTAATAGTTGAGATTTCATTGATATTTGGTCATTTCGCTGCTGGGTCAATCCCCCGCGGTACTTTTTTCTGTCTGACCGCACAAGTACAATATCGATTTATTTATGACCAGGGTAGTTTGTGTGAAAAGGAATGTCAATTTATACCCTGATACTCAAATATTGCATGAGTATACCCCCACTATGTGCTATGCACCTTTTAACCCATTCCCGCACATTGACGCCTTTTGGCGCTTCTGTAAAAGTCACTTATTGAAACCATTGTGATAAATAGAGCATTTGCTTTTAAGGAGCAAATGCTCCATTTATCACAATGGTTTCAAAACTACAAAATTCTAAAACACTTCCTTTTCTCTAGTTAATGCTCCTTTTCGGTAGATTTATTCAAAGAGGTTGGATCTAAAAATAATTTAAAATAGCCTATGAGGGAATGGGTTAATGGACAATCGCGACGTTTCCATTGAAATGCATTGTTAACCTAAGAAGAAACACTAGTAGTTATGCTAAATTAACAATCAAACTGTTTGCAAAATGAATATTCCATACAGACAAATACACGTCTAACACTTACTCCACAGAAAAGACATTCAACACCTTTGCAGACAGAGTAGACCAAGATCAGACGGCTGCTGTGTCAGTCGTCTGACCAGGACTTGCTATGTTTGCTCAGGAAATATTATACAGTAAAACCTCTCTATAACGGCCACTAAATTACATCAAGTATTTTGTGTTAAAGGCAGGTGGCTGCTTAAAGCAAGGTGAATGTAAAACAGAACGCTCCTATAGGAGCGTTCTGTTTTACTTTCACCTTGCTTAAGCAGCTACCTGCCCTAAATACCAACTAATTAACACATTTTAGTGGCCGCTATAGAGAGGCTTTGCTGTAGCTCTGGTTCTACAGTTTCTGCCATGGTCAAACATTTCTGTGTTTATATACCATTCAAAACATTCAGCTAATAAATATCCATGTTGTCATTATTTCTAACAGGAATATTCATGGAATACAGGGTTATGCAATTAACATGTACAGTACAACCTCTCTATAACGGTCATTCAATTGTGTTAATCAGTTGGTATTTAGGGCAGTACTATCTATCTATCTGGCTGCTTAAAGCAATGTGAAAGTAAAACAGAACGCTCCTAAAGGAGCGTTCAGTTTTACTTTCACATTGCTTTAAGCAGCTACCAGCCTTTAACACAAAATACTTGATGTAATTTAGTGGTCGTTATAGAGAGGTTTTACTGTACTGTTTTCTACACCTCAGTGGTGACGAAGAGGACCCCAATGTCTCCTCTATCACTGTCTGGGGTTTAGATATCAGTGATTATAGTTTTTATATCTTAATTTGACGATCGTGACAATTAATTTTCAAGTTATTCGTCTTCAATGTCAGCTTATGCATCAATTAAATTTCCAATGAAAAATACAGAAGAAAAAAATCTCAATAACAGTCACTCAAAAGAAGTCTAAATTCTGGATGCTTAATGCAAACGAGTGTAGAAAACGTCCATGTTAGCTTTTTTCACTGCTTTTAAAGGCAACCATTACCTTTAAAGGGGACCATGTTTGACAATAAAGATTCCTTTATTGAGCTTTTCTATAATGCCATATGAAGTTAAGAAGACAGGTAATTGAGCCATGACAGAAAATAAACATCTTATTTCATACAGGAGCCGTTCGCTGTGTTTGCAAAAGTGATTAACCTTTTCTTTCATACAGACGCCTTTCCCCGCATTTGCAAAAAGAGGTCCTGTAGGAGTCTTCTGATCAGGGTCTGCTCTGTTTGCTTATGAAATTTTAATAAATCTGACTCTACAATTTCTACTTATAACAAATGTGTAAATATGCCATTATAATGTATAAAACTCGAGCTAATAGATATTCATGACATCATTATTTTTTACATGAATATTGAACAGGGAAATGGTTAGAGGAGTGTCTTTGGCATGAAGGGTTAGAATAAACTACGATAGTTATTTACAATGGGCATTTTATCTTTCAAGAAACACTTCAATCGTAAACAAGTTTATAATTTCGACATTATTCAAATGACAGATGGTCCAGACATGCAGCAATGACCAGTCTCTCGTCAATCACTGTTAAATGTTAACTACAAACGCACGTGTGATCATTCGCCGATGAACAGGCTTTATGATGTGAATTGTGATGCACGAGTGTAAACAAATCATGTATCTATGCCTTTCGGTGGTGAATTTCGTTTTATTCAACCCTTCCCCTCGCATAAACGCCTTTCACGCAAACAGAGTAGACCAAGATCAGACGATTCCTATAGGAGCCGTCTGATCAGGGTCTGCTCTGTTTGCTTATGACATGATGTAGAACTGATTCTACAGGTTTTGTCAAAGCAAACATTTGCCTTGATCATTATATAAAAATCAGCTAATTAATATGCATGATCCCACTATTTTTCTTTCATCAACTGACAAAAAAATAAACAGGCAAATGGTTAAAAGATACAAGTAAAGCAAAGAAATCCAATCACATAATAGTATGTAAACTACATTCTTAACCCTTTCGGCGCCACATTTCTAATTGTCGTCTGCAATCTAAGTTTGTTGAATCATTCAGTAAAATAAGGAAATGAGATAAATAAATGCAAATTTCAAAGGAATAAAGCACATATATAGAAATAGAGATTGAGACAAATAGTGAAGTCCCTGATCAGACGCCGCCTTGAAAAGGCGGCGTCTGATCTGGGACTGCACTATTTGTCGTGGTGCATTTGAATGCGACTGCGGCGGTTGTATGTAGCTTGTTT
The DNA here is from genome assembly GCA_963576725.1 of Azorinus chamasolen. Taxonomy (NCBI): domain Eukaryota; kingdom Metazoa; phylum Mollusca; class Bivalvia; order Cardiida; family Solecurtidae; genus Azorinus; species Azorinus chamasolen. The sequence continues at coordinate 4,795,878 of OY755243.1, read as the reverse complement.
ATATGTCTAGGCTACACATTCGTGTTTTCATAGAACTTACGTCAACAAACCTATTGAAAGTAGACGTAAGGATCAATCTAAATGTGTTATATCTCCGCAAAAATCTTTTTGGTCCTTATGGAACAGTTTACAGATATTTCCTAACCTTATTTTATCTGTAGTTCTATCTCAATTGACCCGGAACGTGAGAAATTCAGTTTAAATAGTTACACATGCCCAAAATGGAGTTACACCTGGCCATTTCAGAGAATCTAGAAACTAGAATCTATATAGATCTATATAAAATTTATAAATCCATCAACACACAGAGCAGATCCAGATCAGACAGCTCCTACATGAGCCTGGTCAGACAGTTCCTACATGCGCTGTCTGATCTAGTCCTACTCTGTTTGCAATGGTGTCTTTATCAGGCCATGGGCTAACTAGTAGCATTAATACTCACAAACAAAACACAATGACGCAGACATGCAGCAACGATGTATAGCTCCTAAAGGGGATTACTGCATTACTTTTGCCCTGTATTAAGCAACCATCTGCTTTTTAATACCCCTATATTCGATGAATGAATGGTCACTTAGGACAGGTTTAAATGTATATGTAAATGTAATAGTATTTAGATCCGGGTCGCGATAAAAAATCTGTCTTCGTTACTTGCCAACGGGCATTTTTCCATATCACCACGTACGCTCTATTTGTAACATGAAACAGCCAGGCCTGGCCAGATCAGACCCGAGTTCTAAACTGGTTAGACCTGGTCAACCCTAATAAATTCTGGCCTGACCAGGACAGACATAGCTGTACTAGTGGTACAACCTGCCAATCACAATGTTAAAACTCGTTAACTGGTGGCATTCTGAGACACTCTTGTACGCTAGCTATCCGGTATGTACAGAATTCTCAATGTTGGATGAGTTCATGTCTCTGGTCAGACATGGTCAGACCAAGTTATTCTGTGGTTTAACCGGGCCCCAAGGTTATAACACTTCTGAGTCCGAGTCTGAGATCATTCTCAAGCATCTGATTGGTCCAATCAGATACTTGAGAATGATCCCAGACTCAGACTCAGACACAGTCGTTTTATAACCTTGGATTCTGTTCTGACCTGGTCAGACCGATGCTTACAACTCACATTCTGGTCCTACTACTGCGTACTGAAGGGTTAAAAAAGCACAACCTAGTCAGACCAGAGACATATACATACCAAGACATATACATACATGTATGTCTCTGTATGCCTCTAGTCAGGCCTGTCTCTGCCTGTGGTACAAAATTGTTAGACCAGTTTAGACCTCTGCTAGATAGATAGATAGATTTATTTCGGCAAACAGAAAACATAATATGGTTCACAAACATGTATCACATCATAATAAATAATAATTCGTAAAATGATGCACAGTGAAAAACCATGGCATGCTTTCTATACCAAGGATAACACAATAAAGAGCATGCTCTTATATCCATTGTGGTCCTTCATTTCCATTGTGGTCCCTGATATATCATATCCTGGTCCTACTACTGCGTACTGAAGGGTAAAAGTAAAACCTGGTCAGACCTGTCTATGTCCGTAGTGCAACCAGTTAGACATGGGTCCATGCTAATAAAACTTTTAGTTGAGTCTGAGGTCGTTCTCAAGTTTTTGATTGGTCAGATTTGAGCCTTTGGCTCAAATCTGACCAACCAAAAGCTTGAGAACTCAAATCTGACCAATCAAAAGCTTGAGAACGAACTCAGACTCAACTAAAAAGCTTTATAAGCATGGATCCAGGTCTGACCAAATGTCATGAAATCTAATAAGGTAAGAACTTGGATCTAACCTGGTCAGACATGTGCCTACCAGTAGTACAATCAGTAAGATCAGCCAGGTCTGACCAGAATTCATAAAATCTTAGCAGGTCAGAACTTGGCCCTTACCTGGTCAGACCTGTTTATAACATTTTAGTACAAGACTGTACTCCATAATAGTTTGTGCTTGTGAATATAATCCTGTTTGCTAAAAGGTACGACTTCAACAATGGGAGGCCGACCGGACAGACATGGGTAAATATATATCTTGTCCCAGAGGTAGGCAATTCAATCTCCATTCTTCACTCTAAGATACTGAAGTCCAGATCAAAGGTGCTCGACGCATGTTTGGACTCACCCATGGAAACAACCCCCCCCCCCCCCCCCAAAAAAAAAAAAAATTGTGATGGAAGTATGTTAAACTAGCCTAAAACTATCTATTTGAACCTTAAACCACTCCGAAAAACGAGAAAAGCACGACCCGGAAATTCTTTTCCTATCGGGTCTATATATGTATTGAAAGGTATCTAACTACGACAGATCAGCGGCGGAAAATACAACAGTCATGTTTTTCAAAGTCTTACAGCAAAGCCAATTCAACACCGATTTTAATCAGTTTGGTCTTGATCCGTTCCAAATTCCATATGCTAAGCGGCTATGTTAGTGCTTTCCTTAAATATTGCCCCGTCTTGTCGCTGCAAGACCGCGAATTTGAAAATACGCTAGAGCGAAACGATGTGACTCCCGCCAGGATGCATAGAAGTATATAGGGGGATCTGTATTCGTTAAACTTTTCAGCAAAAACGCGAATTATGCTGAAACACATTCGAAAAACATTCAACTTACCGCAGTTAAAACGGTGCTGGCTATTTGTAGTCTGCTATGAGACGCCAGTTTTCTTTCTCCTACTTTCGTTTTGAACGGAGGTGGCCAAATCGCTGTGGCCCGGATATTTGCATATCGAATAGTTTATGAGCCGGGTCACAGCAAAATGGTCGCATCCGTTCAAAAGGAAAGTTGGAGAAAGAAAGCTGGCGCCTCGTAGCTGACTGGAAATAGTAAGCACCGTTTTAATTGCGGTGAGTTTAATGTTTTTAGATAGTGTTTAACCATAATTCGCGTTTTTGTTGAAAAGATTAACGAATACAGATCCCCCTATATACGTCTATGCATCCTGGCGGGAGTCACATCGTTTCGCTCTAGCGTTTTTTCAAATTCGCGGTCTTGCAGCGACAAGACGGAGCAATATTTAAGGAAAGCACTAATTGTGTCGCTTAGCATATGGAATTTGGAACGGATCAAGACAAAACTGATTGAAATCGGTGTTGAATTGGCTTTGCTGTAAGACTTTGAAAAACATGACTGTTGTATTTTCCGCCGCTGATCTGTCGTAGTTAGATACCTTTCAATACATATATAGACCCGATAGGAAATTTTTTCCGGGTCATGTTTTTCTCGTTTTTCGGAGTGGTTTTAGGTTCAAATAGATAGTTTTAGGCCAGTTGAACATGCTTCGATCACAATTTTTTTTTTTTTTTTTTTTGGGGGGGGGGGGGGGGGGGGGGGGGTGTTCCATGAATGAGTCCAAGCATGCGTCGGGCACCTTTGATCCAGATAAGATGCGTAAAGTAAAACATTTCTTCAAGAATAATGTTTATTTCTCCACAAAAAACCTATGTTGTGGTCATTCTTTAGAATGGTCACTTCGAGACGAGTTGAGGACGCATCTTTATCTGTTGCTCTGAGGATACAACCAACCCTGTATAATTTATTCAATAACTATGTTTAAATATAACTTCTCTAAAGCGATCACTACATTTATAAACACGAATAATTTTAACAAATGTGGTTGCTTAACGGAAGTAATACAGAAAGCTCCTACGGGAGTTTTTGCATAAGTTCCGTCCTGCATTAAGTAACCGTCTGCCTTTCAGACTCATACTGATTAGACCTCAATTTGGTGGTCGTGATATATAGGTGTTACTGTATTGTGAAGAACGCTTGTACAGGCATCAAACGAACCCAAACATCGATTCTCATTCGTCCGTTTGATAAACAGAAACAAAATAGGCTTATAGATATCATTAAAACCTCTCTATAACGGCCACTAAATTACATCAAGTATTTTATGTTAAAACCAGGTGGCAACTTAATGCAAGGTGAAAGTAAAACAGAACGCTCCTATAGGAGCGTTCTGTTTTACTTTCACCTTGCTTTAAGTAGCCACCTGCCCTAAATATCAACTAATTAACACAATTTAGTGGCCGTTATAGAGAGGTTTTACTGTATCACTAATACGTTATTGGTGACTCGGCGTCTCAACAGAATCTACACTGTTTGACGCCCAGACAGTGTTTTCAAATGAAATGGAAGTGTTGATAGGAATTTTGATTTCGTGAAATATTTCAAGACTTTAGTGTAGATCCAGATTATAAGCAGAGTAACTCGGTACCTTATCGTGATCCAACCTGTTTAACCCTTACTGTTCGGAAAACGAGTCACTAATGTCCTTTGCAAAGGAACCCTCTCATCAGGATCTGCACTGTTTGTCATGTTACACTTTTCTTTAAAATATTCCCCAATATTCACCATAAGTATGACCTGTTTGAATTTCGGAATAGTCCATTTGAAAATTCAGCGTTGTAAGTGTTCAGCTTTTGAAAACAAATGGGAGAAAACTATACCTTGAAAACTGAACCAAATGACAGTTTGTTATGTGGTCGAAAGTTACCAAGGTGTTAAAATGATTAAATAAGAACAGAAAGAGTTCGTTTACCTGGCTTCGTGTTTAGTAGCCATCTGTCCATCCAGTCTCATGATGAGGCTATAATAACTGTCAGTCTACAACTTCACAGTGAGAGCTTTCCCATACACGTATATACAACTAATCCTTAAAACTAACACAGTCGCGGTCAGGTACAGACATTACAGGGTTATGTTTAAGCTACCGACCCACCCATTCATGAGTGGGAAGCTTTAACCTTTTAAGCTCCGATTGAAACTTTGGTCAAATTGTCAACAAGTTTAGATCCATATTACAAGCTAAATTCTTGAATATCCAATTAAGATCAAAGCTAATGGACAGAAGTTTTTAAGTTTTACTACATTCAATCGTCGGGGAAGACTGTTTCAACAATTTATCGACGCAGACGACAATTAGACAACGTTAAAGGTATAGTTCAAACAGGTATGGTATTTTGAAGCGGGCATTGTGTTCGATGTAAGCCATCGAACCGTTTCATTGAGTCATCAATAATACTTACAAAGCATCTGTAACCGATCTCATATAAGTACATATTTGGGATCACGAGGTTTTAAAAAATAATGAATCAACATTAATCATATTATATACATTTACTGCAATACCATGACGTAACATAATAAAAATTAAAATATAACTTCACTACACGTTAAGTTTCTGTTCTTATGTTTACAAATGTTTACATAATATATCTATATATAGTTTGTTTTTGTTCGATTTTAGCAATATTTTCCGGTAATCCCAACCATAAAACTCATTCAGCTATATAGTTCGTGCCACGCATTGTCGTCTGGAACTTTTGTTGTCTTCGTCCGTTTTTTCGATTTTCTTCTTTTTCGTTTCAAAGCTTGATCATAATATCCATCAGTTTGGATCCTGATCAGATGTCGGGTAACCTGGCGTCTGACCTGGATCCAAACTATGTGCGAATGTTATCACGGAGTTAAAGTATGTTTCAATACTGAATTATGTTTGATGATTAAAATTTATATAGAGAATAATAGGTTAGTGCCGTAGATGGGACGCTTTATCCGACGAGGGGAGAAAACGTTGAGGCGAGGCTTGCCGAGCCTCAACTGTTTTCTCTCCGAGTCGGATAAAGGCGTCCCATCTACGGCACTAACCTATTATTCGATTTATCCAGTCAATATAGTTAAATGTCTTTTTATAGACTCATAACACTCTTGAAATAATTTACATTGAAAATGCAGTTTTTCGATCAACGGATCCCTCCCTTTTCACTTCCATTTAGACGTAAATAGATCTAATGAGCTACCGCAGAGGAATATAGTTTCGATACTTGTATTACTAGAAGGGAAACGTGGTTGAATTTGAAAAATAAGATGATTTGAATCGAGGGTCGATAAGTTATTTCAAACAGACATGATCTATATTCTTTGGTCAAATTCGAGTTACGTAGTCTCTGTTTCTATTTTTAGATTCTACCTAACGTCACTCAGAAATCGATGGAACTGAACAGGCTATATTTAGGTTTATGACTATCACCGCCCCTGTAAGAGTTTATCAATCAAATAATCATGAGAGTGAAAAGAAAACATTTACTATTTATCTGTCAATCTTTGCTTCCAGGTTTGATTTTATCAAAAACGGGTTTTGCCAGCGGTGGATTAAATTAATAAAAGTGATAAATCAACGCTTGTATGTGGCCTCAGTGGCGTAATCGGTAAGGGCGACGTCTCTAGAGAGATTAGAATTAGTTTTTGTAGGATCAGGCGCGGGTTCGAATCCAGCTGTAGCCAATTATTTTTATTTTTTCTCATTTGAATAAATCTTCTGGTGACCAAATAGATCTGTTAGATCTATTCCATCAACATATTTATGAATATTTACAGAAAACTAAAATAGTTCCATGGTTATAGAATCATTACGCCTATCTACTAACCTAATAAACCTTCCACTACCGGAAGTAACCTAATAAACCTAAGTTTATTTGCACCCCTTTATTATGTCACTAGAGAAGCCTGGTGACTGGATAAAACAGTTTTACCTTTTATGAATTTTAATGCAAACTTACTTTTCAAGTCGCACGGTATTTGAAATATACGACTGCACGCGCTTTCAAACGATCGATTTCAGAAATCTTAAGTTAATGGACTGCCATTTGTTCGTTAGGTCATAATACGCAGCCACGCTTCATTGCAAAATAAATACGCCTTTTGGGACATGTACAATGGTAAAGGTATCTTTAGTGTTTATTTATGCACAAGGCAGACATACAATCAGTTACCATTCTTTCACTACCTGGCGACGCACCAACCGGTCAAATAAGAACAAAGTCCTGTCAGAATTCGAACCTACAACCTTCTGGACCTCAGGTAGTGTTCTAACCACTAGGTCATTGTATTGGTAAATTTTGGATTGCTATAAAATAGACAGCCTAAATGAGAGTGGTATAAATCAATGTATCATTGATGCACTCGCCAAATGGAAAGAAAAACAACAACAGGTAACTGCATAAACCCTAATCACCTTAAGTATTCGGACATCCACTCTCCCTTCTCCAATAAGTCAATCCGGCACCATTGTCATTATGTTAAATTAGACTGACATATAAGCAAATAGTATGGACCCTGATCAAATTGCTCCTTCATGGACAGTCTGGTCTGATTCTGCCCTACTTGCATATGTTTGTCTGTCCGAATATTTAGGGTAATGAGGGTATTACCAAACGGGTCATGATAGCCCAGTCCATTTCCATTGTGACAAGCGTTCATACTGAGACAAATACAACCCCTGACCATTGTAGCAAAATAACTCCCTTCCCATTGTAACTGAGGTAACTCCTTCATATTGTGATAAATGCAACCCCTACTTATCAGATAAAGGCAACCCTCCCCATTAAGACAAAAGGTAATATTACCCCAATGGGGCAAAGTCAATCCCTTCTCATTGTAACTAATGTAACTATTTCCAAATGTCACAAAAGCAACAGTTCTCAATGTTACAAAGGTTACCTTTCTCACTGTTATAAAGGTAATCATCATCCATGTTAGAAGGTAATCGTTCTCCATGTTACAAGGTAATCGTTATGAATGTAACACAGATAATCTTTCGAAATGTTACAAAGGTAACCTTTGTCACTGTTACAAAGGTAATCGTTCTCAATGTTACAAAGATAACGTTATAAAAAAGATAACGTTATAAATATTTCAATGGTAATATTTCTCATTGTTACAAAGGTAACCATTCTCAATGTTACAAAGGTAGTTTTCTTAATGTTACAAAGGTAATCGTTCGATGTTACAAAGGTAATCGTTCGATGTTACAAAGGTAATCGTTCAATGTTACAAAGGGTAATCGTTCGATGTTACAAAGGTAATCTTTCTAAATGTTGCAAAATTAATCTTTCTAAATGTTACAAAGGTTGTGTTTTTCTCAATGTTACAAAGGTAATCGTTATCAATGTTACAAAGGTAAGCTTTCTCAATGTTACAAAAGTAATCTTTCTCAGTGTTACAAAGGCAGCCGTTCTCAATGTTAAAAAAGTAATTGCTCTCAATGCGATAAAGACAACTATTCTCATTTGACAAAAGCACGACTTTATCAATTATTCTATTCTCCCAAGTGTGGCTCAGATTCTCCCTTATCCATTGTGACAATTATACTATCCTTTCTTTGGGAAAAGATACGCTACTCCAATCTCCATTAGGACAAAAGGGTAATCTTCTTTCAGTCGGGAAAAGGGTTAACCTTTCGTTATCATGTACTCTTTTCACCATTTTTTCAATTTAGACCAAATTACCCCCTTTCAATTAAGCACAACTCCTTGCATATTGGGATAAAGGTATATTCCATCCATGTCAAGATATAGGGACCATTCTCCATGGGAACGAGGGTAACCTTATTTGACTTGGAGAAGAAAATACTCCACCGGTACAGTTTTATTGTTATAAATGTTTCACTTTATCCCATTGGAACACATGTACTCTGAATCCCGTTGAGAACATGTACAAGGGAGTCTGCATTTAGTTTTCTATGTAGGCTGTATTCAACGTGATATGTGCTATGCATTTAGTTCGCTATGTACTCTTCATTTAGTTTGCTAAATGTTCTATGTTTAGTTTGCTATGTACTCTTAATTTAGTTTGTTAAATGTTCTGTGTTTATTTTGCTATGTACTGTGTGTGTTCTGCTACCAGTTTTCTAGGTGTCCTTTGAGTTAGTTTGTTAGGTGTCCTTTGAGTTAATATCGAGTTGCACACACGTAACACTCTTCTTTTAAAAACAACGACATTCTCCACATAGACAAAGCAGTCAGCTTCAAGACATTCTCCACATAGACAAAGCAGTCAGCTTCACGACGTTCTCCACACAGACAAAGCAGTCAGCTTCATGGTTTTAGTCCTTTACCTCATGAATAGTTATTTTGATAATAATGTCATCATGAATGTCAATTAGATATGGTTTTATAATGACATACGGGCACAGTAAGTTTTCGTTTATGGCAGAAACTGTAGAATCAGATCATTACATTTTTAAGCAATCAGCTGGTCCGATGAGACGGCTCCTATACGAGCCAATCCGTCTGATTTGGGCCTACTCCGTTGTACAGGCGTTAAAATACATAAATGTGGAGGAAAATATTAAATATATATTTTGTCCATTGTCCATTCCTACATATGGAGCAGAAAAACCCGTCATGTTCTTCTGTGCACAGAACAAATTGCATTATTACGTACAAGAAGAACAATTTAACCGGGTAGAACAACCGACCTGCCGCAAGGCTTCCTCACATGAAAAATCCAAATGAAGTAGGGAGTGGGGGGTCGAACTACAGCAGTGAGGGGCCAAGTAATAAGTGATTGTCACTCGAAGACCATAACCTGTCGACCACGGATGCCCAACTTTAATCAATGAACATTGAACGTCTTACAGATATTCATATCAGACATTACCGATGTCTGAATATAATAATAATGAACATAATGATAATGAACATAATAATAACGAAAATATTCGGTCAAACTCCGATCGATTCCGAATCCATTTCGAAACGACGCTATTATTATTAAATAGGTGTTCACAATAATGACTGATACATATCAGACGAAAGTAAACGAACGCGAAATGAAACGTCAGCTGTGTAATACATTTGTAGTTTACTTACATGTACTGCGAAATAAGTACGCCCGGGTATACATACATGATTTTTAAGACAGATTCCGGCGAATTACCGTTGGCTTCCAAAGCAATAAAAACTCTCTTTTTTCGATACAAACACTTTTCCTTACCATGCTTTTATTAATTAAGTTAATTTCAAGTTACACAGAGTCCGATTCTAAATTGATTTTGTTTCGCACAATTTGCGAAAATATGTGCAGAATACATCTTTAAAATTGAACAACTGCTCAAAAACCTAAAAGCGGGGATATAAGAACATTAGTGATGTATATCTGAAGTAATAACATTGCACTTTAACCCTTTACCTGTTCAATATTCATGTTAGAAATAATGACATCATAAATATTTATTAGCTAAATTTTATAATGTAACATTCTCAAATATTCATTTTGCTTTGACACACACTTTAGAATCATATCTGTAGCATTCCAAAATCAAATAGAGCAAACCCTGATCAGACGGCTCCTACAGGAACCGTCTGGTATGGGTCTACTCTGTTTGCAAAGGTATGAAAAGGTGCTTATATGAAGGAAAGCGTTAACCATTAGTCTATTTTAAGAATGGTGGCTGAATGGTGGCTATTTAAACTTGGATCTTCTGCAATATTAACTTACTGCCGATTCGATCAAACTTTTGAAAAACGTTGGGCCCCAAACAGCTGGGTCAAACAGCGTGGTCCTTGTTACTCGGCATCTCATCTGGACCCAATTTGTTTACAAACGCCTGCCAAGTTGCGTTTAGCAGGCTAAGTGTAAATACGTAGATTTTCTACATGACAGATAGACCGTGCTTCCTTCGCGTTTAAAACCTGATTTAATATGCACGAGCGTATATTCAATCAACGAACACACATATCTAGACAGCGAAAACACCGGCATACCCACTGCGTTCACCTAGCGACAGTTTTCTCCTGGAAGGTGATTTCATTGCTTCCAATCCACTGAGTTTTATTATACACGTATTTTGCGGTCTGTTTATATAGATGATTTACGTCTTCCGGAAAACAGTCGGTGAGGTGAAACTTTGAAATGGCATTTGCATATCAACCCATTACTTCATGAATATTTATGTACGAAATCATGACATCATGGGATTTAATAAGATGAATTTCTATAACGAAGCATGAACACGTGAAAGTTTGGCCGTGGCAGAAACTCCAGCCAGATCTATATTACTCCATAAGCAAACTGAGGAGGCTCTGAAAAACCCAGATCTATATTGTTCCAAAGGCAAATAGAGCAGGCTCTGAAAAGGCTCTGATATATATGGGTCTATTGTGTTTGTAACGGTGCCAAAATATCGAATCATATTCAAATAGTTAAAGAATATTTAAGCAGTGAAGAACGAATCAGGTCTACCATTAATACGAGTTGACATCATGCTACAATTTAAAGGCAGACCTTGGAGTTTAATGTTGCAAACTTAATACATCATATTCACAAAATGCATAAACATGCTAAACCATTACTACATGTATTAACATTTTAAATTTGATACTAAAATGTTATTACAATTATCTATACATGTATTTGATGTTTTAATTTTTGTCTCGGCCAAACATTCTGGGCAAGAAACGAACTAATGGCTGCCAGTTTCCACCAGATTTTCCCGCGATTGAATTCATGGCCGAGGCAAAAGTTAAAGATATACATAGCTGAATCTTACTTCATACCTTCAATTTTATAATAAAATGTATTGTGGTAATAGTAATGGTTAAGCATGCTTATGTGTATTGTGAATGTTATTTATTAAAAGTACAAAAATGAGTCACATACAGAACAAACAACCGCCCGAACAGCAACACAAGGAAACAGCAAATGTACATAACTATAAAACATCAAGAGACGGACAAACACAAAACAAACATACAATAGGGGGAAGATGGAAGTACCGTATTGGAACGGTCAGTGACAAAAGTAACTTGGAGTTAAACCGGAGTTTGGGCACCCAACCTCACACTTATTCCATCCCCACCCTAAAAGACAAACAGTATAAATAAACGTATCCCCTCTCCGACTAAACTACAACAACCGCGATGGCAAATACAGTGATAAAGTGCATGTAAAACGATTACATAATTAAGTGAAGAAACTGTTATTGTGCAAAATCAAACACCGATGCTTGCCTTTAACAGTACAAAACTATCAGGTGACCGGCGTCAATAAATAGGAAGTCTGTCACGATGGTACATTCACTTGTATACAGTAAAACCCCTCTAAACCGGACAAACCAATTAGTACCAATACTAGTCTTAAACACAGATTGCATCTTAATGCAGGATGAGTCATGTAAAAAACTCCTTGCATGACTCTCGCGATGCATTAAACAACCACCTGCATAAAAGACATACAGTAAAATATCTCTATAACGGTCACTAAAGTATCTTGTGTTACAGGCAGGTGGTTGCTTAAAGCAAGGTGAAAGTAAAACAGAACGCTTCTATAGGAGCGTTCTGTTTTACTTTCACCTTGCTTTAAGCAGCCACCTGCCCTAAATACCAACTAATTAACACAATTTAGTGGTCGTTATAGAGACGTTTTACTGTACATTCTTCTTCAATAAAATTCAAGTTTAGAAGGGATTAATTTACAAATTATTATAGATTCAAAGAACTTGGAAAGAAGTATTTTAAACTATATTACTGTTCTTGGCCAAACATAACTAAACTTGGTTCAGTTTATCAAATACTTCAAAATAAACACTTAATAAGTTGTTAATATTCATTTATACTAAAAAAATTATTAGAATCTGATGTCATAAGTAATTGTGAAAGGAAAGTTCACAGTATTTGGTTTTCTACCTATGTATCTGATATTGTATTATGTTTCTCTGTAAACTATGTGTCCTTATATTTGCGATATTTAATTTTCGTCGTTGTATGTTTAATGCAATAAAATGTTGTTGTTGTTGTAGTATATAGTTGTAGTTATAAACATCACAACTGAAACAAAAGTACATCTGCCGGGTACACGATGTGTGTTCTGTAGGAATAGTAGAATAATATCAATGAACTGACATTTCTTCTCTTTCGGAGTGGCGATTCTAATGAGTAGCAGCAAGATAAGGTTTTACTGAGAACTAAGAGGTTTGATAGATCAGTACGCACCTTATACATGTATACCGTTGTGTGAAGTGTCCCAATTGTTAGATTTTCTTTTGTGTAGCAAAGTTGCGGACAATAATATTGGACCTAGTGAAGATTCTGTAAATAAACAATCTTGTCCATGGTGTGTTTGCATCCGTAAGGTAAAGTAAAGGTAAACTTCTGTTTAATGTATTGTCATTCCTATCGAAAGGGACACCCAACTGGCTATCAGACATTTTCTATCGGTGACAAGTACTTAAACTAAGGGTCGGATCATCAACCGGCAATATCAGAATGAGCCCCGGTACAGACTGCATGTGATCGAACCCTCGACTACCAGATCCCGAAGCGGATGCCTTATTCACTACACCACAGGATCTGTATATACAATGTACATGCAAAATATAAAATATGAAACAAGATTTTCAGAGTCCGCTGACCTTTCTAAACAACGACTCCGTTATCCTCGTTGGTTGCTCATTTGTCATACAGCAATACTTTGACATATTCGCTGGTTTTTGAAGTACTTTTATGACCTGATTATTCTTTGAACGCAGGCTCGTTAGTTATGGTAGACTGAAAGACATGTTTACAAGTCGAGGGATAAGTGTAAGACTGCAATAACTACATTAGTTAACACTTTACTCCATCAATATTCATGTAAGAAATAAAAACACCATCGATTAGATTCATTTTTATAATAGCGCATAGACACGGACCATTTTGGCCATGACAGAAACTGTGAATCATATCTATATCATTTCAAAAGCATACAGAGCAGACCCTGGACAGACGGTTCATACAGGAGCCGTCTGATCTGGGTCTAGTCTGTTTGCAAAGGCGTAGAAAGGCGTTTTTTGGAGTAAAGAGTTAACCTTTATAAGCATTAACATTCCTAAAACTACATGTAGGCCCTACACGTATGTTGATTTTTCTTTTCTTTTCTTTCATTGGTTTTGAAGCACACATCAGTATGTTAAAAAGTTTGGATCCTGATGAAACGCCGAGTTACTCGGCATTTCATTTGGATCCAAGCTGTTTTCCAAACATCATCACGTGTTTACCCTCATATACAGTAGAGCCTGCCCTAAGCGGTCATTAAAATATTGAACATAGGAGTCTTAAAATCATGTGGTTGCTTAATGCAGGGCAGAAGTAAAACAGAAAACTCATATAGGAGTTTTCTGCATTACTTTTGACCTGCATTAACCCTTCTCTTGCTGAATTTTAAAATACATTTCTCCTTCTTTACCCATGCCCTGTTGTATAATTACATATCTTCACTGTGTACAAGTAGTGCGCTGTGCAATCACTGCTGTGGAGTGCACGTGTTGCACAATCAACTTGTAAATAGTACAGACCCTGATGAGACAGCTCCTGCAGGAGCTGTCTCATCTGGGTATTCACTATTTACAGGTAGGTATATTGACGCGAATAGAAAGCGAAGGGTTAAGCTACCACCTGCCTTACAGACCCATAATTAGACCTATTTTCGCTAGTTGATTGATACGGGTGCTACTGTATTGTAGTTACGACAGTCTTGCACTCAATCCTCGAACTGGTACTATCACTATTCCATCTAAGAGCAGTGATACTACATGCATAGCTACAGATAAAAGTGCATGCCCAAATACTAAAATCGTTATTTCTCCACCAAACCCTATACTGTGACCACTCTTTAGAATCGTCTCTTCGAAACGATTCTAAAGAGTGGGCACGGTATAGGGTTTGGTGTAGAAATAAAGGAGCTGTTCTTGAAAATGTTAAGATTTATGCATCTTATTTAGACCTCTGCTACATGTATATTCTTTCACACATACATGTTCTACTAACAGCCAGTGGCAACCAACCAACCATCTAGTATGTCCGCACATTCATTGACGGGCACTCGTTATAAACACATCATTGAATCAGGGTCTACATTGCTCGTTTCAGTACTGCAAAACCTATCAACAAAAGGTGTCTTAAGAAAATGCTCATGTCGTTTTTTTCTTCAGACAGATGGTAGCTTAATTCAGGGCCAAAATAATACAGAAAGTTCTCATAGTAGCTTTCTGCATTAATTCAGTTCTGAATACATGCTGAATACATGCTTTTAATCTGACAGAAACATTTCCACGACTTTGAAAACATAGTAGACCCAGATCAAACGGGTCTCCTATTGGAGACATCTGATCAGGATCTGTTCTCTTTGCTTTGCTTATTTGGGAGCTTAATAAAGGGTGAAAATCACACAGAAACTTCAACTGGGAGCTTAGTGCAGCGTGGAAGTCATGCAGTAAGCTCATGTGGGAACTTAACAAGAGTGCAAGTCATGCAGAACGCTCCTCCTTTGGCAGCTTTCTGTATGACTTTCACTCTGCATTAAGCTTAAAGACCGGTATTCATATGCTGATGCTAATTTGGAAGTCAAGTTTAGAAATAGTTGACTCTATACTAAATGTAGTAGGTATATACAACATAACCCTTGTCTTCCCTATATATAGGCATGTTCGTGATTACCTATGCAAACAGGTTGGATCAAAATGAGCACTGAAATTGGTTGACAATCGGTTATGTCAAATTGTGTTGTTTTTTCCTAACAGTAATTAAGTTTAACCCTTTCCTCCATGCGCTATTTTTAGACCCAACCTCTTTGAATGAATCTACCCAAAATGAGCATTTATTTACAAGAGAAAAGTAAAATTTTAGAATTTTGTAGTTTGAAACCATTGGGATAAATAGAGTATTTGCTCCTATAGGAGCAAATGCTCTATTTATCACAATGGTTTCAAGAAGTGGTTATTACAGAGGCGTAGAAAGGCGTATTTATGGGGGAAAGGGTTAAGAACGATGTTTTGGAAAGTTAACTTTCATAAGGGTTAATATTTACGTCTTTATACATAAATTACAAACTCGTACTTGATATACATGTATTCAAATTCCGGTTGCCTGAACCGAAACCAATTGAGCTTTTTCAAACGTTCAAAGGGGAGTTTTTTAGGTTCATTCAACCAATTTAACACTTTTTACCTAAATTACATTATAATTTAATACAGTGAACATTCAGAAAGCGTGACATCTGAAGGATAGAAATAATATCGAAAATGAACAAAATTATTTTTTTTGCGTGATCCTTTGCCTCATAGTGACATATTGGCAAACAGAATAGACCCTGATCAAACAGCTCTTGCAGGAGCTGTTTCATCAGGGTCTGCTCTGTTTGCATATGATATGATATAAAACTCATTTTGCCGTTTATTCTTCAGTCAAAAATTTTCTTGTTCAATGCCATAATTATTAACATTCATATTTAGCATTGATAAAATCATTATTTCTTACATGGATATGCATTGGGTAAATGATTAAGCTTTAACAGTCAAAGCGCAGTGTAATAACATGACCCTGTGATAAAATAAAACTTTTGAGTTTGAGTCTGAGTTCATTCTCAAGCATCTGATTGGTCAATTATGAACATACTCAACTGACCATTCAGATGCTGGGAATGAACTCAGACTATAGCAGAATTTGTATAACCTTACGTTCAGAACAAACATTATGAACCTAGGCCAGGATCCAAACAGTCGTCTGGTATCCCTGAATTTTGAAACTGATGACACTTTTTCTGACATAGCACATATCCATGTATAATGCAGGTAATCTTTACAAACAGTGTGGATCCAGATGGGACATGGAGTCATGCTCACCATGATCTAGACTGGGCCCAAGGTTATAAAACTTCTGAGCATGAGTCTGAGATCATACTCAAGTATCTGGGTCCATGCTTATAAAACGTTTAGTTGAGTCTGAATTCGTTCTCAAGTTTTTGATTGGTCAGATTTGAGCCAAAGGCTCAAATCTGACCAATCAAAAGCTTGAGAACTCAAATCTGACCAATCAAAAGCTTGAGAACGAAACTCAGACTCAACTAAAAGCTTTATAAGCATGGACCCAGATTGGTCAGATGCTTGAGAATGATTTCAGACTCAAGCAAAATCATTTATAGCCTCGGAGCCTGTTTGTCACTCTGATTAGGTTTTGAAAAGAAACTGAAGAAACTATACTCTTAGCAGACGATATTTCTAGTAAAAAATAAGTATCTGATATTAACTCTTTGGCTGCCATTTTCTGTCGTTTGCTACAATTTTTTTCTTTTTTCTTTTTCTTCATTTTTGTTTAAACAACGGTCAAAGTAAAATGCAGTTTGGAACTTGACGAGACGCGTCTCATCTGGATCCAAACTGTTTGCAAATATAATCATAGAAGCGATATTGACAGCGAAAATCGAGGGCTTGGTGGAAAACTATTCTAACTCCTTCCCTCGAAACGTTAACTGCATGTACATGTATATAAGTACATGTATTTGCAAGCCCAGTACTTCTTGTTTGTAAACAAATTTCTACTACAATATTCTCAGAGCTATTTCTATCCCGTTTGTCTTCCGTCAAAGTGACATATTGGATCCTGATGAGGCGCAAGGTAATTGAGCGTCAACTCAGGATTAAACCTGCTTTGTTTTCCTATAGGAGCCACCTGATCTGGGTCTAACTCTAATCTGTTTGCAAAGGCGTCAAAATGCGATTATATCAAGTACAGGGTTAAACCACTCGAAATTCGTCAGAATCGTCCAACTGAAAAAATACGGGCGATAGTGGGAGGTACTGTCTGTAATTTCTTTGATCAAATCACAAACAAACCGGCCACTTTTTTTCAATTATTGACGTAACCCTTAAATTGTCGTCAAAATCGCAATCTGTCCACACCATCGATCGTGTGGGGTTTAAGATTAGCAAATTTCGTTGGATGTTTTGAGTAAAATATTATCGATGGTCACTAGCTCGGTGGCTGGTCTGGGTCCAATGTGTTACACTATTCCAATCGCCCTGATCAATGTAATATCCAATTAATTGTTGACAAGAGCCGACGGGCAGGTGAAAACTTGATGTAATGTTGTACAGGACGGGGTAAATTGGCATAATAGTAAATGGTTTGCCATTGATCTTGAAATTGGTTTCATGTCGATGAGATCGATATAAATGGAAGGCGATAGGGTTACTCAAATACGACTTTAAGTATATTTTTTGTGGAGAGATAGCTTTTTATCAAACTGGGCGCCCGGGGCGGGGGCATGTACAGTTGAACCTTTCTTAAGCGACCACTTTACTCAGTATAAACACTTATTTGACGACTTATTTGACAGAGTAGACACACATCAGCCGTCTCAACAGGCTCTTCTCTGTTCGCATGTGGAAGAAAAAGATGTGATCCTACAGTTTACATCACGATCATTGTACCTTACATGAATATTCATGATGATGAAGTATTGGGTTAATGAATAAACATGTGTGTTTTTCATGTTTGCTATAAGCATACTATGTATGTTTTATGCAATAAAGAAATTGAATTGAATTGAATTGAATTTTGAATAAAGTGTTCGCTTAATGTAAAACGAACCCAACAACGCAGAATGCTCTCCTGCATTATTCAAATAGTATATCTAGTTATCTACGTACAATATGTCACATACTTCTCCACCAAACCTACCGTGTTGGTACTCGTTAGCAGCACCTGAGTACAGTAAAGCCTCTCTAAACCTGACGTCTAATTTGGTGTATCGGTATTGGAGACAGGTGGCAGCTTAATGCAGAGTGAAAGTCATGCAGAAAGCTCCTCTAGGAGCTTTCTGCATGACTTTCACTCTGTATTAAGCAGCCACCTGCCTAAAACTATCTAAATTCTTCTCTACTAGAATTCCGGTTTAGAGAGGTTTTACTGTACCAACAAGAGAGGGTTTGGCGAAGAAATGAGATATTTTATTAGATCATAATTATTATCAACAGATCTGAGCCTCGACAGTCAATGCTGAACTAATCTTTAACCTGTGAAATCAAATACAGTCGGTACAAAATGCCGTGTACATCATTCTTTTTTTTTTATCCATGTCGTTTCAGTAACCGACTGGAATATCCGACATGTTGTATGAGACACGGAGTTTCTCAGCGCCAAATCTGGATCCAAGACAAACCTTGGTGTCTCATAAGGAAACAAAGAGCAGGCTAAAGTTTCAGATTTTACCCCAGTTCCTGATAGAGACGCTTTTTAAAACGTGTGCAAACGGAGTAGACCTAGCTCCTGTATGAGCTGTCTGACCTGGGTATGTTACGTTTGTTTATGAATTATTAATACATGTAGTAATAATGATAATTACTACCTTATTTTACGTGGATTACAGTTAACCCATTACCTCGTAGGCTATTTTTAGATACAACCACTACCGAAAAGGAACATTAACTAGAGAAAAGGAAAAATTTAGAATTTTGTAGTTTGAAACCATTGTGATAAATAGAGCATTTGCTCCTATAGGAGCAAATGCTCATATATATATACAAAATAGGGGTTCTGGCCCACCTCCGGTCACGTGACACAAGGTCACGTGACCTCACTCGGCTCGCCTCGCCATACTGGCTCGGCTCACCTCGCCCGGTGTGCCAGAACACCCTATTTTGTATATATATCATTGAGGTAAAAAAAAAAAACCTAAAGGAGGGACACAAGAAACTCCTCGGGGGTAGGAGGTGTAGTAAAAAAAAAAACTTACTCCTCCAAAAGGAGGGACAGCCCGGAGGGACACAAGAAACTCCTCGGGGGTAGGAGGGGTAGTAAAAAAAAAACTTACTCCTCCAAAAGGAGGGACAGCCCGGAGGGACACAAGAAACTCCTCGGGGGTAGGAGGGGTAGTAAAAAAAAAACTTACTCCTCCAAAAGGAGGGACAGTCCGGAGGGACACAAGAAACTCCTCGGGGGTAGGAGGGGTAGTAAAAAAAAAACTTACTCCTCCAAAAGGAGGGACAGTCCGGAGGGACACGAGAAACTCTTCGGGGGTAGAGAGAGTGATAAAATAAAAAAGGGTAGGTAGCCGGAGGGACAGTCCGGAGGGACACAAGAAACTATTCAGGGGTAGGAGGTATGATAAAAATAAAAAAAGGTGGGTAGGTAAAAGGAGGGACAGTCCGGAGGGACACGAGAAACTCTTCGGGGGTAGAGAGAGTGATAAAATAAAAAAGGTAGGTAGCCGGAGGGACAGTCCGGAGGGACACGAGAAACTATTCGGGGGTAGAGAGAGTGATAAAATAAAAAGGTAGGTAGCCGGAGGGACAGTCCGGAGGGACACAAGAAACTATTGAGGGGTAGAGAGAGTGATAAAATAAAAAGGTGGTAGGTAAAAGGAGGGACAGTGAGATGAGTAAAATTTAAAAAAAAACCTAAAGGAGGGACAGAGAGAAACTATCGTGGGTGGGGAAGGGTACGAAAAAAAAAAAAAAGGGACACCGAACTTTCAAGTAAAAACAGAACGCTCCTATATATAATATAATAATAATAAAAATAATAATAATAATAATAATAAAAACAATAATAATACTACTACTACTACTAATAATAATAATAATAATAATAATAATAATAATACTAATAATAATAATATAATAAGGTGATAAAAATAAAATAAATAGGACAAATTTGTAAAATATTTGAGTATTATTGCGTTCTCTGATACCCCCCTATAAATTAAAAAAAATACCTTTAAAAATGAAGCAACCGACGGCGCCTTGCGATCCGAACCATTCCGATATATATCCCGATCTTTCCGTAGAAAACGGTCAAAATTATAGATTAACTAAAATATCAGAAATTGAAAAGATTTTAATTAACGAAAGAGATACTAGAAAATCTTTAAGAAAAAAATATAAAAGAGGAATTAACATTACGGACGGAGTAGATACCGGTTTAATATCTACAGGAGTTATTTTAGCCGGAATAGGAATAGCTATTCCAATTTTAATACCGGTACAAATAGCCGCTGCCGTATGCGGTGGAACAGGTATGTGCGTTAAATTAATAAGAAGAAAACTAATGACAAAAACGGAAAAACATTGTAACATTTTAATAGCCGCTGAAAGTAAACTTAATAGTATTAGAGATATTATATCTAAATCTTTAAGAGATGGAACTATATCTCCTGAAGAATTTAGAACAGTTTTAGTAGAAATGGAAAAATATACTAAACTAAAAGAAGAAATAAGATCAATTAAAAAAGTAGATAAAAATGAAATAATAACCGATGAGGAAAAAAAAAAATTAATAAATCGTGGAAGGGAAGAAGCGATGAATACTATACAAAACAGTTTAAAAAAGGAATAATTTATACAATTAATAATAATTATATCACTAATTATAATTATAGATATGAAAATCCCCCACCAATTTATTCCGAATAAAAATGGCTGAAGGCGGATATGATTTTGAAAATCCTATGTTTGATAAAGATGATTATGATCATGAAGATGAAGAAGAAGAAACATCTTTTATTGATCATGAAAGACAATTTCAACGTACGTTGAATACTCAATATAATGAATTAGATAATCTATCAGGACCAGACGGGGAAAGAGAAACTCATTCTTTGTTAAATAAATGTTTAAAGCAATTTTATGATAGAAATCAAGAACCACTAAATAATAGGAATATCAAATTGTATATAACACCCGATGAATATGGAAGACCTTTGTTTGGTGTGGATGATAATAATGAAAATTACCCCCTATCATTTTACAATGGTACAAACCCTGATGCTATAATGAAATTTTATTCATTTGACACACTTCAAAAGAAATATGGTGTTGATTTTATTAGACACGTTTTAGGAGTAGAAGATTATGATCCTCATAGTACTAGAGTTAGAAAGGGTAGAAAGGAATTAAATCAACTAATTGATGCAAATAATAAAATTCGACCCGAAGAAATTCCGATGCAAGATCTTTCTTCCGAACAAGACATACAAGATTTAACAGATACCGTTGAAACAAATTTTGACAATTCAGAACTAGTAATTGATGAATTAGAACAGGTATATAATATACCTAAGAGAGAATATGATGCCATTATGAAAGCGATGACAACGGTTAAAGAAGAGATAGCACATGAATTAGCAAAACTTAATGAAACAAATAAACATATAGCAAAAGAAGAAGAAAAATTAGAACAAGCTAAAGCAAACAATGATGAAGATCAAATAAAAGAGATAAAAAAACGAATAATAGATTTAGAAATTGAGAGAAGTTCTAGATTAGAAGTGATTAATACTAATAAAGAAAAATTAAGAAGTCAATTAAATAGAATAAAAGAAACTATACGTAAAATATTAAGAGAAGACACGACATTAGCCGAAAGAATAAAAACTTTATTCAGGGAACAAGGAATTACGATAGTTAGTATTTTAACCGCATTCGGAATGATTATCGGTGTTATCGTAGAAGCCGTTATACCCGGTGGAGGAGGAGGATCTACAACTCCAAAACCCCCGCCAAAAGGCGACGGCGTGAAAGATTGGATAAAAAAACAATTATCTAATATCGGTAAATTATTAGCTAAATTAGCCGGTAAAGCGGCAGCGGCATTACCGGGAATAATAGGGGCTATCGTATCGTGGTTGTTATCCGCAACGGGTAAAGTCGTTAATTGGCTCGCTAATAATCTATGGGTTTTATTAGTTTTAGTTATCGGATTATTATTTACGGCGGCGAAAGAGTATCTCAACGATAAATAAATAAAAACGTAAGACCTACCGCTATACTTCCTACTATTATTGCCGTTTTATTATCTTCGTGTTCATTATTTTTTAAATTTGAAGATCTAGAAATTTGTTCAGATTTTTTAATTATATTATCTATATTTGGATTAATCCAAACTGGATTAGTACGTTTAGTAGTTGTTCCTTTTAATTCTACATATTGTCTAGGTGGTATAGGTTTAATATTTACTTTATTATTTAAACCTAGTTCTTGTTTATCAGTAGCTACAACTATTTCATTATTATAATCTTTAATTGTTCCTATAGTTAATTCCATGTTACTAGGAGACATATATAAGTCTATTCCGTATACAAAATCAACTTTACTTCTAGCGTATTTTAATGTGTTTTGATATCTAGAAATTTGACTAGGTAAATCTATTGGACTATTTATAGAGTCTTCTACGTTAGCTAAAAATTGTTTTTGAGCGTCAAAAGCGGTTCCAGTTCCTAATATATTAGTTCTAGTTTGAGACTGAGAACCTAATATAGCCCAGCAATAAGTTCTTATAGACTCGTTTATACGCTCAACTCCGGCTTGAGTAAATCCATTAGTTTTATCTAAAATGAATGTTGTCCAAGCGTCTTTAACTCCGTCGTTTTGTTTAATATAATCTATATGGTATTTCTTAGGTGGATCGTAATAACACTTAGTAACTCCGCAATGTCTATCTCCAGGTACTTCTTTTCCGAATGTCATCTTATTAAGATCTAGAACATAAAATTTAAGATTTTTTATATGTTTATAAGAATTATCGTGTCTAAAATCGGTTCGTGTCCAGGCAATATGTCCGCTAGTATAAACGTCTCCTAGTCCATCGCTATTATTATATAACTTTTGTCTCCAGTCATCGTTAGGATCTAAATTAAATTCTTTACATATACGTTCGTAAGCTTCTCTGTTATAACTATTGTTAAACGCATTCCAGCTTTTATTTTGAGGCATAGGTATACATAATTCGAATAGTATTCTTCTAGTTTGGTAGTAAACGTGGAACTTAAATAGAGAACAAACCATAGGATTTATATTAGATATGTGATTTAAAAAATCAACTCCGCATCCTGTTGTAGCGCACCAAATAGCGAAGTTAAGTTGGTTTTGATAGAATAAAAACCAGTTTTCGTTCCATCTTTTAACTATAACATCCGATGCTACGTTAGGTAATTTATATTTTGCAAATAAATCAGGGAAATCGGAAAAAAAACTTTTTCCATCAGAAGTAATAACTATAGATTGTTTTATAATATTTAAGTACTTTTTTTTAAACGAACCTCCTTTACTATATTCGACTTTACTATTATACTTGAATGCATTTTGAATAGTCATTTTAAAACATTAAAAAATGCATCATACAATTTCTAATATTGATAAAACTATTAACTTACAACAATATATAGATAATAGAAATGGAAATAAATGTATCGGATTGAAAAGTATTACGTACGGTGTAGGTTGGTATAATATCTCTTTCGAATTTTTTCAAAAGGTTGGCGATAGAGCTACGCATATTCCAGATGGTTATTATAGTTTTCAACAATTATCGGATTTTTTTAAAAATTATAATATTACCTTAACTGTTAACGAAATTAACGGAATAGCGTCGTTAATTACTACTAGAGATTTGAGATTAAGTAAAAATTTGAACTCTATGTTAGGATTTGATAAATCTAGATTTACATCTAATAATGTAAACATAGGTAATAAGAATATAGATTTAGCTATATATAAATCGTTGTACGTTCATTTGGAACAAGTTAGTACTTATAATAATTTTCTAGACGGTAATCCTAGTACCTTGTTAGCGGTTATTCCCGTAGAAAATAAAGAATTCGGAGATATAACTACGATTAGATTCGAACATCCGGAATATAAAAGTTTAATTAATGACGCTATAACAGAATTAAATTTAGAAATAAGGGACGAAAATAATAATAAAATAGTTAATCGTCTACCGGTTAATTGCGTTTTAGAGTTAAAAGATTATCCTTAAAAATGAGTATATTTGGAACTAAAAAAATAATATATAAAGGTGTTAGTTCTAATAATTCAGAACTTGAAAAAGAAATTAATCATGTGAGGAACGTTTTAGTTCCGCAGTTATCTAATAGACAACATGCCGATAATTTAGCGCTGAAAGAAGAA
Organism: Azorinus chamasolen; assembly: GCA_963576725.1. NCBI lineage: Eukaryota > Metazoa > Mollusca > Bivalvia > Cardiida > Solecurtidae > Azorinus > Azorinus chamasolen. The sequence goes on along the minus strand of OY755243.1, from coordinate 4,771,358 downwards.
ATTAATAAATTTAGGGGCGTAGTTCCGCAGTTATCTAATAGACAACACGCCGATAATTTAGAAAGGAAAGAAGAAATTAATAAATTGAGGGATAGTATTAGTACGAAGAAGACGATAAGCATATGCGCCGAAAGTAAGGGTGCATTAAAGGACGGAAAAGTATTTAGTTTCGGTAACGCCGGTAGAGAAGAAGGGGTCGGTTACGTGACTGGAAGGACCGGTTGGATATTGGGGTTAGGGTTATCGAGTAAAAGAACGGACAATGATAATGTAGCCATTGCGGTATCTATTAATGGAATTGAACAACCAAAATATGGCGTGTTTTTGGGTATTTTTCCGAGCGCCGCATCACGTTTCGCTATACCGTTACAGATTGAACCTCTCGACGTAATCAATTTCGTTTCTAAAACAGATAATTCTACGTGCGTTAATACGGTTGCGTCAATGATAATTGAATTATCGTACTAAAAAAACAACCTTAAAAATGTCTTCCTACGGAGAAAAATTAAATCCTTACAGAAAAATGAGGGAACCGAGAGGCGTAAAAGGGATTAGACAGAGCGTCGTAATAACTAATAATCCTTCTACTATCGATCAGAATCAACAGTTATTAGTGAGATTCCCTAATCTAAGTAGTAACGACGTTATAGTACCCGGAACGGTTAGATTAGCTTTCGAAATAGAAATTAAATCTACGGACGTAAATTCTACTATATATCAAAATGTAGGAAGATCAATAATTAAAAAAACTACCATTCGTATAAGCGGAAATGAAGTTATGTCAATAGATGATAGCGATATTTATCATTGTTACGTCGATTTATGGAAAACGCCTACCGAACGCGCGAACATGGCTTATCAAGGTCTTGGTAAAGTAAACATGTTAAAACACAGAGTTGGAGCGGGAAATGCCGGTGCGGACAAAGAAGACGAAGCTATAGCGGACGCGTATAAAAATAGATTTTGTATTCCGTTAGACTTCGAACTATTAGAAACGCATATGCCATTTTATCAGTCCGGTCTCGGCGATAGACTCGAATACGAACTTACTTTCAACGATTATAATAAAGTTATTAACTCGACGGATAAAGATGCGAGTTATAAAATAAGTAATATTTGTTTAGAATTCGATATGGTTTCCGACACCGAATTATCTAGACAAATAAGACAACAAGTTTCCGGTAAAATGGTTATTTTGTACGATAGAATACTAAGACATAGGAAGATAACGAAAAATAAGTCAGATACTTTATGGAACATTAATTTAAATGTTCCGGCTAGAAGTATGAAAGGGGTCCTGATGTTATTCGAGGACCCCGAAAGAACGAACACCGAAACTTATTTCAATCCTAAAATAACGAAAGTAGAGATTACGATAGAAGGAGTTCCGAATCAACTATACAGTCAAGGAATGAAAGCTTATCAACAATGGGACGAAATAAATAAATTTTTTGCTATGAATTCTAAACGAAATAAAATAACGAATTCCGTTTTAAAAGATACGGTCTTCACTAATACGACAATTGAAAAATATCTTACCAGTAATTACGCGTTATGGCTCGATTTACGCGCAACGGATGATAACTCGCTACACGGTTCGGGAAGGCGAATTGAGAATGCCTCCGAAGGAATTACGATACAAATAACGAAAGAAGGAGGAGAAGACGAATTAATAAACCTTTATCTATTCGTTATACAAGACGCGCAAATTAATTTTGAAGATGGAAGATTTAAAGAAGTTAATTATTAATTATTAAAAAATGGAGCTACCGAAATTTCCTCATTCGGCGATTATATGCGGTCAAACGGGATGCGGGAAGACGGAGTTCGTACTCGATCTTCTAGAAAATGAATATTATAAAATATTCGAATACATAGTTATATTGTGTCCTACTATTCTATGGAATAAAGCTTATAAAAATCGTGAGTGGATCGGAGATGTCAGGAAACCTAAAACAAAAAATATAATAATCGTTAATCCTATCGTTAATGAAGAAGAGAAACTACAAGAATTATTAAGAATGTTCTTTAATAAATACGCCGGTTATTCGACGTTATACGTTATTGACGATTGTAGCGCTACGAAAGAATTAACTAAAAAAAAGGACATGCTTTCGGAATTAGCTTTTTCCGGTAGGCACGCGGAACAATCGGTATGGGTTATATCTCAGAGATACAATTCCGTATTAAAAGATCTGAGAGAACAAACTAAATGGGTTTGTATGTTCTACATGAAAGATAGAGACAGTTTCGAAAATTGTCTAAGAGAAAATGACGTTATTCCTACTATGGAAGAACGTCAAAGAATTAAAGAAGAACTAAAAAAAAAGAAGCATCGTAAATTAATATTGATAACGGATCAACCTACGAATTATTGGTTAGTCGATTAAGCATTTGCTAAAAGCATTTGCTAAAAGCATTAAAGCATTTGCTAAAAGCATTAAGCATTTGCTAAAAGCATTAAAGCATTTGCTAAAAGCATTAAAGCATTTGCTAAAAAGCATTTGCTAAAAAATGCTATTGGAAATACTAACAATTATAACAAATACTACGGTCTTATCATTAGTCGGATATGTGATATTTAATTATTTTAAATTGAAAAATATATTATATAAAATGAACGCCGAAGAATTATTAACCGAAGTAACTGGAAAAGATGTTGAAGATGTTGAAGAAGAAAAAAAACGTGAAAGATTATCGGCTATTGTAGCCGGTGGCAGTAGTAAACAATATCTCGGAAGAGAGTTACAACTCTCGGATATCGACGAAATGACATTAGAACAAATAAACAAACTATACTGTAGATACGAAGCTAGATTAGGAGCTAGTATGACTAAAACGTTAGGTAATGCTTTTATTAATCTATATGTTATGAGCGTTTCAAAGTATTTTAACGTTGATAATCCTCCTAAACTAATACAAGACTTAGAGGAAGATCCTTTTATTAATCACGCTTTGACTACTTCATGTTGCGAACTATATTATAAATACGGAATGTATTTAGCGCCTTTTACCGCGATGTTAACGACGGTAAAACATATTCGATTCGACAAGAGTGATCAAGATTTAGATATAAAAAATGAATAACGAAGAAAAAACTAAAGACCCGAAACGAGTAGCCGCGGGTAAGAAAGGTGTAGAAGCTAAAAAATTAAAAGCCGAATTAAAAAGAAAAGAAATAGAACTTTCGAATATAACGAAAGATTCGGATGATGATTCGGATGAAAAATCGAAACACGAGGAGAAACCAAATTACGTACCATTATATATATCAATAGGAGTTTTCGGATTAGGATTATATTTTTTCGTAACCAAATCGGAACCTAATCGGAACCGAAGCGTAACCAAAGCGGTCGCTTCCATCGAAAAGGAAAAGAAAGAAGAATATGACCCGTTTGAATTTAATTAATTTTTTCCTTTTAAAAAATGTCTGCAGATGAAAAACAAATAGTGAATACGTTATATCACGCCGGAGTAGAAACGATATTAACGGTCGGATATTCCGAAATAGGTAGAAAACTATTTAAAAGACAACCACCTAAAGTAGATTTTAATATGAGTGATATCGGAATGTTATCTATAGATATATTACTCGCGATGGTAACTAAAGATATGTTAGTTAAACAGGGTATTATACCGGCTGATATTATGAAGTAGTTTTTTATTTTTAAAAAAATGGCAAGAGTAATACCAATTAAAGTAGGTGTAAAGTATGATTTCTTATATTTAGATGTTGAAGATTATTCAAATTTAATGGTTCCTAATAAAGAAAAGAAAAGTAATTTTTTACCTATTGTTACCGGTATTTTATTAACAGGTTTAACTATTTGGGAAATTATTAAGTTGATTCCAGCTCCAGTAGAATATCGACCTCAAAGTAAATGGGAATCATAGTTTTATTTTTTAATTAAATAAATGGCGAGCGCGATAGCGATGATGGTTGGAGGAGCTATTACGAGTGCGTTTGCTTTTAGCGGTAGTAATTATTTATTTAAAAAAATAGATGGTGATTCGAATGAAGAAAGAGAAAGGCACGATAAAGCGATGGAACAATTAGAACGGGAACAAGCGGATTGGAATAAAAAAAGAACTCAAAGATTAGATTATATTAATGAGGTGATGAAAAAAGAACATCACTCCGAGAAAACATTTGACGATGTCGATACGGCTATGAAGCAGTATTATTACTCTACCGGAAAAGAACTTCAAGCGTTACCACCGGAACCTAAATTAAGCGATTTTTATACTCCATCTGAAGACCAAAAGAATAGAGAACTCGTTTTCGTTATCGGTGGCATGGCATTAACCGGGTTTGTCGCTTGGAAATTATATAATTGATTTTCTATATTAAATAAATGAGCGCACAAGAGCAAAGTAAAGCACAAATGCAAAAAGAAATCACGGAAGAAGAATTTGAAGAAATGTTAAAAGAACAAAGCGAATATAATACAAAGAAATGGTCCGATTTGGAAAAAAATAAAATCTATACAATCGTTGACTATATAACAGTTGAAACGAGAAATGGCGAAAGTACGATATTAACTCTAAAAGGCAATGTAAAAGTGTGGTGTCCTTGTCACCTCGCTACTAAGATAGAGGATAAAGATCCACCTTTTTACGTTAGACCGCTCGGATTGAAACCGTGTAAGAATAACAAGAAGAATAAATATCACGCTTATGATTTAATTTTCCCGTGAAAATGGAAAAAATATACTATAGCCCTAAAGGATTTTGGAAAGGTAAGACGGCCGTTAGTAAGTTAGCTAAAGAAGCCAAAGTTAGTAATAAACGAGCGTTAGAATTTCTAAATAAACAAGCGGTGTGGCAGATATATTTACCCGAACCTAAAAAGATAATACGACCTAAATTTGACGTGTCTGCGAAGAACGAAGTACATCAAGCCGATTTGCTGTTCTTACCTTTTGATAGAGTTAAAAATAAAACGTACAAGTACGCATTGACATTAGTAGATGCGGGAACGAGATATAAAGAAGCCGAACCATTGACATCGAAAGACAGTAAAGAAGTTGCCGCCGCTTTTGAGAAGATTTATAAAAGACATTTGAACTATCCTAAACTATTACAAGTTGACCCAGGTAGTGAATTTATGGGCGTTGTTTCTCAACTAATGGCTAAACGTAATGTTAAAATAAGAAGAGGTAGAAGAGAGATACATAGAGATCAAGGAATCGTAGAGAGATTTAATAGAACTTTGGCCGAAAGATTGTTCGGTTATCAGTACGCTAAGGAGATCGAAACGCGGGAAAGAAATAGAGAATGGGTTAAGAGATTACCGAACGTCGTTAAGGCTTTGAATAATGAGACGAAAAAACCTTCTCCAATTATAACTAGAAAAGTTGATACTGAAATATGTCCACTCGCGAACGTTAGATATTTATATCAACCCGGAGAATTAGAAGGAGGTGGTAAGAGAAGAGCTACCGACCCAATATGGTCGGTCGATATTCATAATATAGATTATCATATTATTACGCAGGGGATAAGAGTTTATTATTTGAAATCTCCCGCACCACAGAGAGGTTTCGTTAAAGAAGAACTTCTTATCGTTCCCGCTGATACCCGTACGCGTACGTCGTAATTCCATCTGACGATATATATCTTTTGGTATCGAGTGGAGAGAGCGTAATTTTATTTACTGTCAGTCCGTAGATGTTGTGGTGTATAGATCGTAGCATATTCATCGAATGCGAATATTTTTTTTTATTGAATAATGAATCTTTATAATTTTCGAAGTTTATTCGTTTATTAATTATATATTTTTTTGTACCTTTAGATTTTTTTATTACTTCTTCATCCGCTCTTAATACCGAATATAGTTTAGGTCTTAGACCTACATATTCGGCTATCGGAACACCCGCGCATTCATCTTTAAATTTACCTATTACTTTTTTATTCGTTTCATTATAGAGTGGATGGTCTTTTGAGTAGTCAGAGAAGTCATATTCATCTTTCATTTCGAGCATATCTTTATAAACGTCTTCGGTTTTTATATCCACTAATAAACTATCAGTGTCGGTGTATAACAAGGTGCAGTTTTCTCTGTATTTATTTTTTAACGTGTTGTAATACCAGTCATACATGTGGTATTTCGATAAATCGAGAACACTAAATCCAATGTATATCGGTTTATCTAACGTTAGATGCGTCTTGCTGACATGAATAGCGGATAGATCATTAGAAAATTTAACGCGTCTGTTAAAGTTTGGCTTGGCAATTACTTTTCTTAGTTTCTCATTTTCAGTTCCATTCGTTTTTATAAGTCTAATGTCAACTCTTTGACGTAGATTCTCCATCGTCTTTCCGAACACCGCATTATTCATTAATTTGAAAAAATCATTTTCAAACGTAGACTTTGCCTTCTTTCTGAATTCGGTATTCAGACGGATGTATGACTCCATCCAAGGCTTCTCATCGAACTCTAATACTCTGTGGACTTTTTCTACTTTCATACCAAGTTTCATGTAAAGTTGTAGATTCTTGTAATGAACTACATATTTTTTCTTGTCAATCAGGTTAGGGACAAGCTTTTCTACATTTAACATGCTGTTATTATCGAGTAATTCGTTTTGATAATCGGACAACCATTCAGGTTTCACCGAAAGTTTTTCGGGTGCTAAGGGGTAGTCATTGTGTTCTTTATGTAGATGTTGTGGATATTCCAAATCCACTTCATATATCCGGCCTTTCCCTTTTTGCATTTTACCTACTTTACCACTCAACCATTTGAAACCACCGTATGGAAGTGGTTGACTCATCGCGAGACCATAGAGATTATTAGCATCATAATACATTATATAATTATGATCCTTTTCTTTATCATAATCAGAAACGTGCGTGTTGTTTGCTTTAGCGTGTCTTTTAGAGACCATGCTAATACCACCACGCATACCTTTTTCTATAAAGAGATGCATGTCAATATCCGTAAACAGTTCTAAGTCTATTCGCGTATATTTAAGTAAAGCATCCCATGATAGACCGGGTGCAGTGTAATAATGTAGAGGGTCAAGATCATACGCCTTTATACACGTTTTTCTAAATGTTTGGAATACATCCGCTAATAATAATACATCGGTTTTGAGGTATAAATCATGATAATCGCCAATATTTTTACATTCAAAGATTTTCCATATCTTTTGTGCATAATCATAATCAGATTGATTTATACTATCATCTGATAGAGAACTATAGAATTTACTTATATCAGGTAATTCCGTTTCATTAAATCTATCAAAAGAATCGATATATTCGTACGGATATACACCTTTACGCAAAAGTAAATCAGTCTTATCACCAAACTGACTTTTCGTTATTTTAAAATTTGATTTTTCAGTTGCATTAACTAGTTTTTCTAAAGATGAAGCCATAAAGGAAAAACTATCTAAGAATTTTAGTTGACTAATGCTGAAAGAAATATACTTTTCTGTATTACTCGCTATACAAGAAATCTTACCGCTTCGAGAGGTATGTATCTTTTGCATTATAAGATGAGAATCATAACCTTTTAGATTATGAAAGACAACAGGTATTTTAGTTGAGTATGGTTTTATCTTTAGTTTAAAGTTGCACGTTTTATGTGCTGCACCTCTGTATTCACCCGTGAAATGACAGTGATCTCTAACTTTATCTTTTAATATTTCTTCTTCACATATCCAGCAATGAGTTGCGTTTTTAAAATCTATTTTATTTTGTTTTGTCATAATCAATGGTTTAGGATGTTTAAATATGTCGTTAATATTTTCTACTTCATTTTCTAAATGATTTAGAAAGACTTCAGCGGTATTTTCTCCTCTGTAAATGATAGGTTCTTTCTCTATTTTACCATCATATCTAAGAACTTGATATCCAAATCCACATGCTTCATGTTCACTCGTTATTTCTGTTTGATCTCCTTTTTCTTCTAATTTAGGTTTTATTATACTTTCAAAGTCTGCATAGATTACGTATGGAACAGGCATTTGATTTTGATGGTTTTCGAACTTGGTTGTATCACCTTTTTTAGGCATTTCTATTCTTAAAGATGTTTTATTTATTCCTTCGCAATCTTCTTTATGATTAGTAAGTAATTCTTCTCTAGAAAAACCGTATAAACATCTATCGCAAAAGGACGTTTGTCCTTTATACTTGTTTTGATCAAAGAGTAATCTATTAAGATTCTTAATCCAACAGTAGTGATATTTTTCTTCTTCCGAAACCAAGAGTAAGTTTATTCTTTTAATCTCTTTAGATTGATTCGATATATAATATGGAAATATCGACTTTGTATAACCGTATACATTTATCGAGAGATTATTTTGTTTTTCTATTTTTGGTATCTGCGTTAATGGTGTGGGAGTTTCAATATCTTTTATATTAAGAATAGTATTATAATCGGGATAAGATGAAGGTCTTTCAGAATGTTTTGTGGTTGGATAAAGAGCGGAAACTATTGCTCTGAATAAACACGCATCATCTTTATTTTTAACATTGATTATTGCTTTCTTGAGTTTTAAATAGGAAGGTAGATCTATATATGAAGAACCTTTTAATGGTTCGTATTTTGCGATATTTAAATATAGTATTTTACAGTGATCAATTTCTAACCCTGAAGCTGTGTTTGTAAATTTCTCAATCCATAATAGTAAATAAGAAGTTTGTTCATTATAATGTTCTTCGATATTTTCATCATTCAATGCAACGGCTTGTAAGGTATGATTTGAAGCGTCAACATATTTCTTATTACCGTTATGTTCATCATGAAAGAATTGAAGAGAAAGACCTACCGAAAACTTAATACCATTATATTCTTTTATATCTTTTTTGATTTGATCTAATATTTCAGATTTTTTATCATTAAACAATATGCTAGGGTCTTTATAAATATTAGCGTTAATTTCGTACGCTTTGAAATAACTACATTTCGGGTTGTCTACTAATTTAATAGATGACTCTTTGGTGATTTCAGATTCCATTTATTAAGGTTAGTTTTTTAATTAAGTATAACAAATAATTATTTATTATTTTAAATAAATGGAATGCGAATTCTCGAAGGTCGGAAGCGATAAACGATGTTTTAAAAGACCCGTAAAATGGTCTATATATTGCGCTATACATAAATTTCTGATGAAAAATGATAATGTGAAACCGTGTATATATTGCGGGAAAAGGACTTATTCCAAATTGCAAATCTGCAATAAATGCGGGTCTAATAAAATAAGAGTGAACTGTAGATATCACGAGGTAATCAAACCATATAATGAAGAAGTTAAAAGATTAATGAATATAGAAATTAATTAAATAACAAATAAAAAACAGAAATGTACATTTTAAAGTTTTATTTTTACCATTCTTTACAAATTTCTTTTATTGTTTTACTGTTTTGTGTAAGAAAACTAACAGGAACATCACATCGGAGTAAAATATCAAATTCTGCAACTAATTCATACAATATGATAAGTGAGTTTATGTTGTTTATTCAAATCGTGTAGACTTGTGAGGTCCATGGTCACTTGTCCTTGATCTCTGGAGGCGTTGTTTAATCTTTTCTTTCTTTTTGGTTGATTTGGCTGCCATGTGAAAAGGTTTATTACTTCGTCTTCTGGATATGTGTTGAGTAGATAGCTGGTGAGTTGTTGCTTGTTGGTTGTACCTGAAAGTAGAAAATAAATATGTATTAATACATATTTATGGTTTCACCGTTATTAAAAATAACGGTGTAAGGGTAAAAAAATATAAGGGTAGATTTGTAAGGGTAAAAATATAAGGGTAAATTTGTACCAACGCACCGTTATTAAAAATAACGGTGTAAGGGTAAAAAAATATAAGGGTAGATTTGTAAGGGTAAAAATATAAGGGTAAATTTGTACCAACGCACCGTTATGAAAAATAACGGTGTAAGGGTAAAAAAATATAAGGGTAGATTTGTAAGGGTAAAAATATAAGGGTAGATTTATACCAACGCACCGTTATTAAAAATAACGGTGTAAAGGTAAAAAATATTAGGGTAGATTTGTAAGGGTAAAAATATAAGGGTAGATTTGTACCAACGCACCGTTATTTTTAATAACGGTGTAAAGGTAAAAAATATTAGGGTAGATTTGTAAGGGTAAAAATATAAGGGTAGATTTATACCAACGCACCGTTATTAAAAATAACGGTGTAAACATAGATATTGTCTAGTTTATCTTGCTATGTGAATGCACATAAATGTGGTATAATAATAACACATATTAAGTTAATAGTGAAATGCTCACTTTTTGATCTATATTCATCAATGTATAGATATGTGCAGAAACAAACTCACTAGCATCTAAATAGGATCTAACTTAACTGTTGCATAATTTGACCTCGATTCAGGTTGTGATGAATGCACACGCTACATCGCATGTATACTTGCTTTAAAATGTTATCTATACGTCGTAGAAGCAATTACACGACTGGTGAAACGATGTTTCAAAAGAAATATGTACTTACATAATTATTATAGGTTTATTTCCTAAATGAACACGCTCGTCTTCAATGAGTTGCAGGGCGGATATGACTTTGTGCACAAATCAATAACCTTGCCACGTTGGCAAACGATAGGATGGGAGTAAAACTCTCGGTTGCGGCTATATTATCCGGCGACGGGTAATTAATCGGGGGGTATCAGAGAACGCAATAATACTCAAATATTTTACAAATTTGTCCTATTTATTTTATTTTTATCACCTTATTATATTATTATTATTAGTATTATTATTATTATTATTATTATTATTATTATTATTAGTAGTAGTAGTAGTATTATTATTGTTTTTATTATTATTATTATTATTATTTTTATTATTATTATATTATATATAGGAGCGTTCTGTTTTTACTTGAAAGTTCGGTGTCCCTTTTTTTTTATTTTCGTACCCTTCCCCACCCACGATAGTTTCTCTCTGTCCCTCCTTTAGGTTTTTTTTTAAATTTTACTCATCTCACTGTCCCTCCTTTTACCTACCACCTTTTTATTTTATCACTCTCTCTACCCCTCAATAGTTTCTTGTGTCCCTCCGGACTGTCCCTCCGGCTACCTACCTTTTTATTTTATCACTCTCTCTACCCCCGAATAGTTTCTCGTGTCCCTCCGGACTGTCCCTCCGGCTACCTACCTTTTTTATTTTATCACTCTCTCTACCCCCGAAGAGTTTCTCGTGTCCCTCCGGACTGTCCCTCCTTTTACCTACCCACCTTTTTTTATTTTTATCATACCTCCTACCCCTGAATAGTTTCTTGTGTCCCTCCGGACTGTCCCTCCGGCTACCTACCCTTTTTTATTTTATCACTCTCTCTACCCCCGAAGAGTTTCTCGTGTCCCTCCGGACTGTCCCTCCTTTTGGAGGAGTAAGTTTTTTTTTTACTACCCCTCCTACCCCCGAGGAGTTTCTTGTGTCCCTCCGGACTGTCCCTCCTTTTGGAGGAGTAAGTTTTTTTTTTACTACCCCTCCTACCCCCGAGGAGTTTCTTGTGTCCCTCCGGGCTGTCCCTCCTTTTGGAGGAGTAAGTTTTTTTTTACTACCCCTCCTACCCCCGAGGAGTTTCTTGTGTCCCTCCGGGCTGTCCCTCCTTTTGGAGGAGTAAGTTTTTTTTTTTACTACACCTCCTACCCCCGAGGAGTTTCTTGTGTCCCTCCTTTAGGTTTTTTTTTTTTACCTCAATGATATATATACAAAATAGGGTGTTCTGGCACACCGGGCGAGGTGAGCCGAGCCAGTATGGCGAGGCGAGCCGAGTGAGGTCACGTGACCTTGTGTCACGTGACCGGAGGTGGGCCAGAACCCCTATTTTGTATATATATTGCTCTATTTATCACAATGGCTTCACAAAGTGACTTTTATAGAGTCGCCAAAAGTCGTCAATTTGGGGGAATGGGTTAATTAATACAGTTTTACCATGGTAGACCATTCCCTTGTTCATAATGCCATTATTAAAACATATCTTATTAATATTCATAGACATTATTTCTTACATGAATATTCATAAAGTAAATGGTTAAATTACTGAGCGCAAACCTATCGGTTACCTATAGACTGCTATCTACTAGATATCGTGTAAAGATTGCAGTCTGATCCTCGTGTCCATTACTTGTTTTTATCTATATGACAGTTGTTTTATGAACGAAACAAAGGAGAAATTTGAGAACTGAAGCAGACGACAAGATATTTAGTGCTGGAAGGGTTGAGTGACCTGAGGTATATGAATGATGGTGTCGTCTTAACAGGGGCTATTTAACTCATTCAGTACCATGAAGACGGATCTGTCATATTACATGCAAACAGTAACTCGGCTTCTCATCAGGATCCAATCTGTTTGACTATGTTTATCTTTTTATAAAGAAATTGAACAAGCGCCCATTCTAAAACTAGAAGCAGGCGAAACTGTGCCTAGCAAACGACACTGTTGGCACTGAAAGGGTTAAACGAGTAAAGAGTGTTATTAACTCTTTGCTCGCTAGGTCACTGTCGTCTGTAAAAAACAACATTATCGTCTGCTACAATTCTAAATGCTACTTTTTTCTCTGCTCTTTCCTTAAAAATGCAACGAGAGTGTCACACAGTTTGGCGTTTCACCCGGCTCCAAACAATATACAACGGTAATGCCGAGTTCCTCTGTAGCATGTTAAATGTTCTGAAGAGCGGTTTTGAGTAAACAGTTTTTTTTATACGGAGTTAACAAAAACTTGAATGGGGTTTCTAGTTACAATTCACAACATTTCTATGCGTAGTCCGTGTTGAAATTGGGATTACAAAGACATGGGACAATAATCATATTTTGACGAATATTTCTACAATAAGGTTTTGGTTAAATAACACCTAGGTACATGTATAAAGTGTGTCACCAGGAGCAAAGTATTTCGAGTATGCTGGGTGTAGTATTTGTGGCTGAATTGTCAAAGTAAAATAAATTGCATGGAACGAGAACTAGAATAGTGATACATTCTCACAAACGCACCGTACATAATGTTTTGACCAAATCAAGGACCGTAACTCTGGTGTTACTGGTCCTAGTACAGTAAAATAAGGGTGCACAATTTCTCATCCTTATAAACATTTGTATGGTGTTTGACTGTAGAGAATGCCTAAAGCGACCATATAATGAATGAACCCAGGGACCTATAAGAGCAGAGTATTGCTTCATGCACGAGGCAAGTGATGCTGCACGCTCCCCTAAGACCATGCCTATAGCGATCATTTCATAAAGTCCTTTATATAAACGTTTTTCGCGCATTTGCAAACAGGGTAGATCCTGATCAGACGGTTTCTATAGGAGCCGTCTGACCAGGGCCTGCTCTGTTTGCTAATGAAATTTCAAATATCTGTTTCTTTACTTTCTAAAATGGCTACATACTTAATGCAAGATGAAACAGCAGAGCCTATATCCAGTGACCATATCATGAATGAATATGGAGGTCAATAAGGGCATGCGGTTGCTTAATGCAGGATGAAAGTAATGCAGAAAGCTTTGTATAAACTTGCATTAACACACCACCTGTCTAAAAAATCCAGTATTAGACTTGTTTTTGAAAGTCGCTGCAGACATGTTTTACTGCGTTTATAAAGGAGCAGTTCGTGCCTCGTGAATTTCGGGGCGTTAGTACAGTACGGGGAGACCAGAGTAAATCTAGATCATAGTGCAAAACGATTGTAAGTACAGTAGAACTTGTCTTGTCTTAACCCTTCGCTTGCTGAATTTTAAAATACATTTCTCCTTCTTTACCCATGCCCTGTCGTATAATTACACATATATTCACTGTGTACAAGCATTTCGCTGTACAAGCACTGCTGTGGAGTGCACCGGTTGCACAATCAACTTGTAAATAGTGCAGACCCTGATGAGACAGCTCCTGCAGGAGCTGTCTCATCTGGGTCTTCACTATTTACAGGTAGGTATATTGACGTGAATAGCAAGCGAAGGGTTAAGCGACCATTATAAAGAGGTCTAAATCTGGATATTTAAGGCATGTGATGTTAACGCATGTCGAATATAATGCAAACAGTTCCTATTGGAGCTTTCTGTATGACTTTCGTCCTGTATTAAGCATCCGCCTGTTTTTTAGACTCATGTGTTTAATAAATGAATGGCCGCTTAAGAAGTTTCTTCTGCACATTCTCTAATATCTATGAACATTGCAAAATTGTCCTCTTCTTTTATTCTGGAAAATATATTTCTTCCATTTCTTTCCAAATTCACTATCGGAGTGTCAAACAATTTGGATCCTGATGAGACGCCAATTTACTCGACGACTTATCTGGATCCAAACTATTTGCACATGTGCACGTCATAATATACTGTAGTTACAACATATTTGCACTTAGGCATTGGCCTATATCCCTCCTCCATGGGTTGGGTGGGCTGTAGGCAGAAAGCACAGAGTTGAACTTTTAGAGGTAAATTTAAACAGCAAAATATAACAATATACAGTAGAATGCCTTAACCCATTACCTCATAGGCTATTTTTAGATACAACCTCTTTGAATAAATCTACCGGAGCATTAACTAGAGAAAAGGAAACTTTTAGAATTTTGTAGTTTGAAACCATTGTGATAAATAGAGCATTTGCTCCTATAGGAGCAAATGCTCTATTTATCACAATGGTTTCACAAAGTGCCTTTTACAGAGTCGTCAAAAGTCGTCAATATGAGGGAATGGGTTAAACGGTCATTCATTTATTGAGCACAGGATTCTTAATGAGCAGGTGGTTGCGAAATCCAGGGGAAACGTAATGCACAAAGCTCCTATAGGAGTTTTCTGCATTACTTTTGACCTGCATTAAACTACCACCTGCCTTTCAAACCCATAATTAGACCCCTTTTTGACGGCGGCTTAATATGTGTTCTACTGTATAAAATACCCTAATAGTCGAAAATATAGAAATATGTGAAAAGAAGACAAGGAAGAGAGGCAGAAATATAGTCAACCTTTAGCCTGCTATGGGCGGATGAGTGAATACCTATGCAAACATTTTGGATCCAGATGAGACGCCGAGTAACTCGGCGTCTCATCAGGATCCAAACGGTTTCACACCTGCTTGCATTTTGGTAGACACATTGATTATAGCTTGAATTTTGGAAATGTAGTAGGTGAAACATTCTGTAAAAATAATTTGCTCAGCAGGCTAAAAGTTAAAGACGTGTCGACGGAGGAAGAGAGACAGAAAGGACAGAAATATCAGACATGAAAGAGAATCGTACAGGCGTAGAATTTGTGATAATTAACCTATGCAAACAGCGTTGATCCAACTGAAAAACCGAGTAACCCGACGTGTCACCTGCATCAATAAGACATTCTGGTGGTATTGTATTTTTGAAGAGTAATGGGATAAAAAGTTTAACGGCGCTTCTGCAGACGACAATTACTAAGAATTACAAAGCCTACAGAAAGTGTACAGTAGTAGCGTCAAATGGATGTTTCCGTTCTCGAAAGCCAACCTTTGAATTAAATTTGTGTCAAGCCCCCCCCCCCCCCCCCCCCCCCACACACACACACACTTACCCCCTACCCCTGGAACAATGAAAAGAAAACGACGGTTAGAGTATATAGTAAAAAGAGGTATTTTATATCATACATACCTATCCCAGTCTCCGTATCCCTTGTCGCCTTGGTAACCATTCTGGTACATAACCTTAGTGTCTCCGTTTGGTTTGTTGGCGTTGCCGTTTGGCTTATTGGCATCTCCGTTCGGTTCTGTGTTCGAACTTTGTTCTATGTTTGATGTTTGAATCTCTTCTCCGTTTACAGATACTCGTTCCAGAGTATACTGTTTCATTTTCAATAGCTGTACCGGCTCACCCATCGTAATTGTAAAATCCGCGAAAACCAGTGAAATGTCAAAGTAACTTTTTACTGTCCGCGGTCCATCCGCAGGTACAGCTTTGATAAAACCGCTGATTAAAGAAAAATATACTTTACACACAGACCAGAAAACCACCAATCTGCCACATCACTCTTACACAAACGAAATATAGATGAATAGTGCACAAAACTTTACAGTCGAGAGTAATTATTGTGTTGAAAATGTCACGGTTCGTTTCGTCTCCCCCGGTTTATTACCTAGATCTATTTAATAGTGTTGAATAGACACGCCTTTTATCGATGGTTAGTCGTCGACAGTAGATAATTGTCGACACGAGATTGAAAGATACCAGCAAAACTGTCAATGTTCAAAGACGATCTCTTGAAAGACCTACTCAAGGAAACTTGTCGACTGCCTAGTTTTTAGTTCCATCATTTATGCAGTAGGACCTGTCCATGGCGACCTTATAATGAAAATACATTGACCCCTATAAGAGCAAGTGGTTGCTTTATGCAGGGCGGAAGCTATGCAGAAAGCTCCTATATGAGCTTTCTCCGTAGCTTTCGTCCTGCATTAAGATACCACCTGTGTTAAAAAAACACTGAATTGGGCTTATTTTGGGTTGTCGCTGCAGATGGGTTTTACTGTGTACGCATGTTTCTCGGGTATCGATTCAGTTGAACGTAAACCCATTCTGACACCTGTCCCAAGTCAGTGGATCTATTGGAAACACGTCAATGTTCATGATAAATGACAGGAAAAATCCATGCTGAGCTCTTGGCAACGACCTGTTCATTGTTTTCGGAGAGAAAAATACTTTCTGGACACAATAGAAACCGTTTTGTGCCTGGATATCGTGAGAAAGGCAGTATGAGGTATACCATGCTTTGACTGGTCAAGCTTTGACTGCGGGGAATGAGTATAGTTGCATTTGCAAACAGTGTAGATCCATATCAGGGGTTTCCTAGAGCAACCCCCTGATCAGGATCTGTATTGTTTGTCATTCAGAATCGTTCAGCTAATTTAAACATTTCACACTGAATAGAATGTACATAGTTAAATAGTGATTCAAACAGGTCCAGCTAACTAGGAATATTCAGGGATTTATCAAAGAGAAGTGCAACCTGGCAAACAGTTCAGACCCTGATGAGAGGGCTCCATTAGGAGCCCTCACATCTGGATCTACACTGTTTGCAAAGGATATTAGTGACTCGGTTCCCCTATTTAAATGATCAATACTATCACTATTTTCTGTTAGATCTTCTTATCGGCGTATTCTTATTCCGTCAAACAAAATGTTTCCCAAATTTGCATTTGTTTTCAGCATTCACACCGAGATATGATGGGTGTTGTCGAAATAAGACGAGGATGTCAGACTGGACCCTGCTCATACCCGCGTTTTCAAGGCGAAAATCTAATCATGATCTGCACATCTCGAAGGCATCTTTCCTCATAATATAAAGCAGTCCCGTTATATATAACTATCTACTCTGGCGCCCATGTTAACCCTTTGTATGCTGAATTTCTAAAGTGGAATGGTCCATCACTTGTTAAAGGTAGGGTCCATTCACTGTGAACGAATTAAATTTCCTAAAGCGTTTTGAATAATTACAAACAGTGCAGACCATGATCAGAGGGATCGTCCAGGAAGTTAGGAACACTTTGAACTGTGTTAACACTGCTTGTAAATCCAAATCCACTCGTTTCCCACATTCAGAGCATTAAAGCTTTTAAAGTACACATCTTTCATGATATGGATCGGTGACCTTTTTCTAATGTGACCATTTAAAAGTTGAAACATTTTGACCTTGGCGTGGACCACCCACTTCTCGGTTTTCTTCGTAATAGGGTTTTTGTTTAATACGCCAAAAGTTTCAGGAAAGATAACTCTTTGAAATAGACACTATAAGTTCAGACAGTTGCCTCCCTTGGCAACATTGGCCATCGTATTCAAAACTTAACTTACTAGATATTTCGTTACAAACTAATACCGTCTCATTGTGTAATAGGAATGATGAACATATTAGATATTTAATTGTTCATCTATATATTGATGGCTATGAATATGCTTATGCTATTTTATGCCGAATAAAGATTTGTATCTTGTATTTATCTTGTATATTCTGTTCACAGGTGACCGTACAAAAAGTTGAAAAATTATAATGGACGCCTCTGACTCTATTATAAATTAGATTTAAGAGTTTGAAACACCATGATTTTCAGAGTCAACATGACCCAGTGTTGCCTAAAACCACGTGTATGTATGTTGTAAAATTAGTTTGATACGGTTACATATGGTCGTGTCATGGTCTGATACAATCGTGCAATATCACGTGCACAATGCAGAGCACAAGTTAACAGAGCAACAGATAAAAGTACTAAAAGTGTCATTTCTGCATAAAACACTATGGTGAGACCACTCTTTAGAATCTTCTCTTCAAGACCAAATCCTATGATGTGGTCACTTCGAGACAATTCTAAAGAGTGATCACAACATAGGGATTGATGGAGATCATTGAAAATGTTTTAATTTACGCATCTTATATAGACCTCTGGATAAAGATGCCTATTTAAAATATTTTCTACACAGAACGCTGTGATGTCACTTCTAAAGGAACTATACCTGAAAATATTTTAATTTACATATCTTACAGTACTTCTTGAAAGAAACAATTATCAGACTGAAAACGCAAGTATAATCTTGAGTCTCAAGCTCAAGGATGTGTTATGAGATCAAGTCTGAGTTTCGACGCCTTACGGGTGTCTTGGTTTCAATCGTCATGACCATTCCAGAAATCACGCTTGCATAATAATAGCGTGACCCTTTGACATTGAACGTTTTGGACAGTGCACATGTAATTATAAATATATACATGTACATACACAAAGCATGTACTACACGTGTCACTCTGTGTGAAAGGGTGTGGCATTGCAAACAAGGTAGACCTACACCAGCCGTCGCATCGGTTGGGTCTGCATCGTTTGTCACTCATCACAATATTTCCATATGCAGTGAAACCTCTCTAAACCGGACATAAAATTTGGCATAAATATCGGCCTTGGTGACAGGTGGCAGCTTAATGCAGGGTGAAAGTCATACAGAAAGCTCCTCTAGGAGCTTTCTGTATGACTTTCACCCTGCATTAAGCAGCCACCTGCCTAAAAGTATATTATTTCTTCTCTACTATAATTCCGGTTTAGAGAGGTTTTACTGTAGATGTAATCTAAAACTTCACTAGACACTTCATCATGAAATCTGATATGGACCTACACTGTTTGAAACGAAAAATAAATAAATAAAATATATCAAGGAGCATTTAGGCTATATATAAACAATATAGGCAGTATATGTAATAAATAAGTACATTTTACTGTTCATAATATAGATATATTAGAAGTTTTTCAATACAACTTGTCCGTGTTTTTTTATATTCATGTTCTCTGATTTTCCTCTGATTAACCAATTACATGATGAATATTAATGTAAGAAAGCATAACATTATGAACATTTATTTGCTAAATTTTATGATGGCAGTATGGACAAGGTTTTTTTCATCGTGGCATAAACTCTAGAATCATATTTATATCAT
This sequence comes from Azorinus chamasolen, assembly GCA_963576725.1. NCBI lineage: Eukaryota > Metazoa > Mollusca > Bivalvia > Cardiida > Solecurtidae > Azorinus > Azorinus chamasolen. Next base: position 4,751,951 of record OY755243.1, on the reverse strand, counting down.
TTTTCATAAGCAGATTCTAGTTAAAATAGACCCTGACCTGACAACTACTACAATTTGTTTACAGGGGCATTAAAAGCGTATAGATCTATGAGGTAAAGGGTTATAGCAGAACCTGTCTTAAGCGACCATCAAAATGATGTCTAATTATAGGTCTGTAAGGTAGGTGGTTGCTTAATACAGGTCAAAATAATGCAGAAAGCTCCTACAGGAGTTTTCTGCATTACTTTTGACCTGCATTAAACAATTGCCTTCTTTTTAAGACGCCTATGTCCAGTAAATGGACGACCGCTTAGGACAGGTTCTTCTGTATTTCACATTCTGCACTGAGTATTTCAATACAAGTTTACCTATACAAGTCATTTTTACATACAGGTCTATGGGAAACAAATCAATATATCTAGTTGCAAGAACACCAGTTTAATTCAGTATATTTAACACAGACTGTTAACCCTTTCAGTGCATGAAACGAGTCACTAATGCCCTTTGCAAACAGTGTCGACCCTCCCTCTAGGAGCCCTCTCATAAGTGTCTGCACTGTTTGTCATGTTGCAAGTGTTTTTGGTACGCTTGACTTGTTTTAACCTTTTACTCCATAAAAACGCCTTTCTACGCCTTAGCAAACAGAGTAGGCCCTGACCAGTCATCTCCTGTAGGAGCCGTCTGATCAGGGTCTGCTCTGTTTGCTTATGATGATATAATATATAGATGTGAATGTACAGTTTCTGTCATGGTCAACACTTCCTGTGTCCATGTGCTGTTATATTCCCAATGTCATCATTTCTTACATAAATATTCATGGAGTAAAGGGTTAATGTTAGAATAGTCCATTTGAATGTTCAGCATTGTAAGGGTCACTGGAGAGAACATGGAGAGAACATGTAACACAATACGACGCGTTGTTCATGTCAAACCTGCGTTGACTTGTTTTTGTCCTGAAGACAAACACATGCTGATGTCGGTCGATGTTATTGTTTTCAGTTCATAGATTCACCTGTTATTCTTGCAATTAAAATGGCCGTTCTTGCAAATTGACCATTGCTACCCTGATTAACGCTTAGTTAACCCATTTATCCCTATACCTTCAAGGTAAACCCATCCATATCCTAGTTTGGAACCCATCCATTTTTCATGTGGAGGGGACACAGCAAATAAAGTACAAATGTATTTGTTAGCATAAGCAACTTCCATCGATGGGTTCAGCATACAGTGCATACCCTATTTAGATGGTTTCTTCACGAGCCCTCTGTCCTGGGTCTACGCTGTTTGTCTATGACCTTTTTATCGAACACTGAACACTAATGGGGTAATCTGTGTCAAATCTAGACCTACACGTTTGCAAAAAGGGTAAACCCAGACCAGGGAGCCATTGTTGAAACTGTCTGATTAGGGTATGATGTGTTTGTTTAAAGCCCATTCTCTCCTATTTACGCCTTTCTGCGACTTTGTAAAACTCATTGTTTGAAAGCATTGTGATGAATAGAGCATTTGCTCCATAGGAGCAAATGCTCTTTTTATCACAATGGTTTCAAAACTACAAAATTATAAAATTCTCCTTTTCTACAGTTAATGCTCCTTTTCGGTAGGTTAATTCAATGAGGTTGGGTCTAAAATAGTCTAGGAGGGAATGAGTTAAGTAATGTTATAGAGTTCTGTACTGTCAGCAATGGTAAAATAAATCCATTGTTCCATATGTCATAACGAAAACTGACTTCATTACTATTCCTATATTGAGTAATTCCTACATGAATATTTATTAATTCATTTGGCCATTGGACACACTATAGAATCAGATCTATATTATTTCGTGAAAAACCCCCAGAGCAGACCATGTTCATACGGTTCCTACAGTATCCGTCTGACCTGGGTATACCCTGTTTGCAAAAGCGCCAACAGACGTCTCTATGGAAGAAAGACATACGCATGTGTACAGGAAAATGTTTAATTTATATATACCGGTATTGTAATTTCAGATAAGATGCGTAAATTAAAACATTTTTAAGAATAACTCTATTATTTCTCCACCAAACCCTATACTGTGGTCACTCTTTAGAATGTTCGCTTCGAGACTTTTCTAATGAGTGGTCACAGTATACGGTTTGGTTGGAAATGGCGATTTTAGTAATTGGGTACTCACCTTTATCTGTAGCTCTGGCTTTGCTACAGAGTATAGCCACGGGATTCTTACTAAACAATAAAAATAGATAAACAAGTAAGCCCTTCAATATATAAATATATACTGAATTACAAGTATAGCTAATACATTGTATATATGTGCAGACATAACCCAGTGCTGTTGAATACGCACTCTCCGTGGCGAAATGACACAAATCAAATTAGCAATTAACACTGGCCATTTTCCTATTTATTAACCAATAGTACACCAAGAGAGGAAGTGTTTAACCCTTACTGTGTGTGTGCAGGAACTAAGTATATAAGACATTTGCAAACAGTGTAGACCTAGAACAAAGGACTCCTTAGGGAACCCTTTAATCAGGTTCTGCATTGTTTGTCATAAAATCATTTTTGTCAGTGATAAAGTTTGACAAAACATTTAATATTCAGAAAGGCAGGAGTCATTTTAATTATTCAGAAGATAAAGGTTTAAACTACCCTTGTCCCTATAAAGGTGGCGGTTGTCTAACACATTTTGTTCCACCACAATAAACATAATTGGACACTGCACGGAACAAACAAACATGGGCTTTATGCATTTGCACTTGAAATAAATGAACTGTTCATAAAATACACCACACAGCCTGTCGCATGTTCCGTCCTTTCTGAGTTACCTTTATAATGGCCCATACATAATTTATATGAATACAGGATTGACGATAATGTACGTACATGTACTTATCTATCAAAATCTCTTATTTCTCAGTCAAACCCTTTCTAGCAGCAAGAAAGGGTTTATACTTTATAGGTTTTGGTGGAGAAATAAAAAACATATTTTACTTATTTTTCCTAAATACTCATTTTATCTACAACCCTGTGTATAATCTATTATCCACTTACTGCACAAGGAAAACCACAATATATTTGCGTGGGTAACATGTATCATTCAAAGGTTTGTTTTTTATCCTCGTTGCATTTTTTGTTTGGAAAACATTAGTGCAATATGTTTATTGCAGGGTGTCATATGCACGACAATCGTTTGTTTTCAACTCTTCGGGATCCTCTGACACTTTGCTTCTGTTACGTAATGAAACACCAACAATGCACCGCACCGCAAAATGCCCTGTGACATCCGCAAAGAGCATACTTGTCTATATCCTTTTAACTGGCCACAATCCTTTCGTACAAATAGAACGTTCCATCATCCTTTCACATATAATTACAACCAACTTTATCCAGGGCGTATACAATAAACCCCCTCTAAACCGGAATTCTAGTAGAGAAGAATTTAGATTTAGATGCTTTTAGGCAGGTGACTGCTTAATGCGGTATGAATATCACGCATAAAGCTCCTCTATGAGCTTTCCGCATGACTTCCACTCTGCATTAAGTTGCAACCTGTCTCCAAGACCGATATTTATACTAAATTGAACGTCCGGTTTAGAGAGGTTTCACTGTGTAAGAGTACCGATGGTCTATCCAAATCTCTCATTTCTCAGTCAAACTTTGTCTTACTGGTACTCATTAGAATAGCTATGAATACCACTACGGTGGGGTTTTGCAGAGAAATATAGGAAACAATTCCGAGATTTCCTTATATGCTCCTTTTATCTACAGCTCAGCTTATAATTCTCCTGACATATCACAGCCCAAAGACATCGCTACTGTCACACTTTCTTCTAGTCGTTGTTAGTTTGTATTCTTGCAATAGTGTTCAGATGAACTCACGTGTAATTTCCTCAATCGATATCCCATTCCAAGAGCTTATGACAGTGCCCTGATAACGGAACGAACTCAGTCTGGTTCATTACGCTTATTATTGCACTTCTATAACATAAACGATGGTGCCTTTTTCCGGCGATGCCCAGTCTTATCACGAAAATACTTTACAATAGGATTAGATATCCCTAATGTTTCAAGATCTTTATCTGTGAACATTGCAAATCTCTTCCCGTCCACTTTATTGGCACTAAATCGCAAAAGCATTTCCTCATCAATGTTCAACAGTCGGAATATCGTCACCATTTCGTCAACATTAAACTCTCGTAGATTCCCGTCCGACGGGATTGAGGAAACCGGAAGTGACGGAACCGTTGGAGCTGAAAAATGGACAACAAAATGAAGAACATACTTTGTACAATTCTGGAATAAAGCATATCACATTTAGCAAGTGCTTTGAGAAATCGTCAAAAAAGCCAATTAGAATGTGAGCAAATGTTGGTCATCATTCATTATTGATGATAATTAATGCCATTGTAAAAACAATACATGTATTCATTATCATATTCTATTATGTTTTTCACGTTTTAGATGAATACATAAAAAGACGAGACCTAGCTACGAAGTTATACAGCATTTTACCTTAGGCTGAGTTCATTCTCAAACATCTGATAGGACCAATCAAATACTTGAGAATGAAATCAGATTCGAACTCAGAAGTTTTATAACACCGGGCTTTGACAAAGTTTGGAACCAGGGGATATTTCGCCATATTACGGATCGTAACAAATTATCTAAAGTCAAGAATTCATTTACATGTGTTTCGAACAAACATTTAAATTCAGATGTGGAGTTGACACTTTAATAACGCCAAAATGACAAAGGTGATCTGTCAGATGGATGTCTATGATATAGCTTTGTCTAACTTTTTAATGTGTATTTGAAAACAGTGCTGATACAGATCAGAGGAGTCCATGTTTAGTTCCAAAATACAGCATACGAAGTAGGTTTCCTCCTTTCTTCAGAACAAATTATGTCCTTTATTTCTTCTATCAAAAAGGAAAAAACAATGTTAGGGCGTCAAACAGTTTGGAACCTGGCGAGATACTGAATTACTCGGCGTTTCATCTGGATCCAAACTGTTTGCAAAGGACACCACGGGTTCGCCTATGGCGTCGAAAGTGTTAACCCTTTCCCTGTTCTAGGTTTTTTCCGAATTCCAATACCTACTGAATATTCATGGACAAAATACAATGTAGTTACAATGAAAAATGGATGGTGGAACATTGTAGCCATTTTAGAAAATAAAGAAACATATCTATCTAAACCCATTAGCAAACAGAGCAGACTCTGATCTGGGTCTACTCTGTTTGCAGATGCGTGGAAACACGTTTATATCAAGGAAAGGGGGTTAAAAGTATAACAAAACATATTTCCGTTTGAGGCATGTCGAAACTAAGGCATGAAGTCTCTATGGGAGTTATCTGCATACCTTTTGTCTTGCGTGAAGCTACCACAATCCTTAACCCCTTCCTCCATAGATACGCATTTAAAGGTATTGTTTGTATATTTGACTGTGAAAAACACTGCATTCTGTACAATTATGAATAAAAATGTCACGTTCTGTTCCTTTTAAGACATTTGCAAATAGAGTAAACATAGATCAGATGGTTTCAAATTAGAATCGAATCTATTTGCTTATGAAATGATATCGATCTAAACAGACAGTTTCTGCCATGGCCGAAACTTCATCTGTTCATATGGCATTATAAAAATTCAGCCAATTAATATTCATGATGTCATAATTTCTTGCATGAATATTCATGGCCTAGTTAAAAGACCAAGAATGATATCTCTCTTGAGCAGCCGTTGTAGAACTGCTTTACTGTACAGTGTATAAATTTGATATCACTAAAGGACACTAGGTACTTACCAGCATTCTGTCGAGGCTTCGTCTCTACGAGTCTTAATCTGAAAAAGAAAGCACATAACTATGACTTTATATTCTATAAACAAAGTAATCACGAGACTGCTGCTCAAAACCATTCTTCAGCGTCTAACTTTCACATGTCTTGCTGACTTGGGTGAACCTGTGGCCACCTATGCAGACGGTTTGGATCCTGATGAGACACAAGGTGACTCGATGTCTCAACAGGATACAAACTGTTTGATACTCTAATTATTATTTGAAAAAAAAAGAGTAAAAAATGCGGGAACCGCATTATAGCCGGATTTTCCAACTGCAAGACCTTCACCCAAGCTATATGCATACCAAATATAAATTGTCTAGCATATGTAGTTCAGAAGTTATAACAAAATTTTAATGACAGCCAAATTTTCAAAATAGTGGCATTGACCTTGACCTGATTTCAGGTATCTTTATGTCATCTGTAAGGTCCTTACCAAAGCTATCTGAATACCAAAGGTGAATTGCCTAGCGTTCGTGGGTCAGAAGTTATAACTAAATGTTAAAGTTTGTTAAAAATAACCAAGTTTTCAAAATAGTGACCTTGACCTTGATCCAATTTCATGCATCCTTATATCAACTGAAAGGTCTTTACCAAAGCTATCGCCATACCATATATGAACTGTCTAGCATATGTGGTTAAGACGTTAAGACAAAATGTTGAAGTTTTTCAATGGTGGAAAACTTCTCAAAATAGTGACATTGACCTTGACTTAATTTCAAATATCTTTATATCAACTGAAAGGCCTTTGCCAAAAACGTCTGCATACCAAAGATGAATTGCATAGCATTTGTAGTTCAGAAGTTATAGCAATGTTAAAGTTTGTTAACAACGGCAAAGTTTTCGAATTAGTGACATTGACCTTGACCTGATGTCACGTATCCTTGTATCAAGTGGATGGCCTTCACTCAAGCTATCTGCATACCGTATATGATTTGTCTAGCTTAAGTAATTCAGAAGTTATAAGCAATGTTAAAGTTTGGTTAACGATGGCACGCCGCCCCGCCCACCCACCCGCCCGGTTTTCGCCAAACTACAAGCCGAGATTTTTCTCGAAAATCCGGCTTAAAATTGAAGGAAAGTCCAGTTTGAAACTTGAAGCAGACGACAGTATTTGCAGACAGACATTATTTGGTGCCGAAGGAGCTTAACAGATGAAAGGTATTCGCGCCAGTCTGAGAATGGAAATGTAGGTTGAATTTGGCAGTCAAAAAGGCAGACAAAAATTGCATATGAACGTGAACGACCAGAGGAAAAGTGACTCTAAGTGACCACTAAATTACTAGATACTGGTCACTCTAACCATTTCAGTGCTAAATTTTCAGAATGGAATAGCCCATTAGTATGAAAGGCCGCATAAGTTTGCTATAGAAGTTTGATTGACAAACAGCGCAGTCGTTTATCTCCTCCAGGAGTCCGCTGATCTGGGTTTACACTGTTTGAAAATGACAGAGCATGCATGTACTAAATTCAAAGGATTAAAGATAGATGGTTGATTAATGCAGCAATGAAGTAATGCAGATAGCTCCTTTGTGAATTTTGTCCTCAGAATTTGATCTTTATAGACGGTCGTTTGATAGAGGTTTACCTACGCTCTGTAGCGTGTACAGAAGATCTAAATGAGTGTTTAGACGAGGTTTACCTACGCTCTGTAGCGTGTACAGAAGATCTAAATGAGTGTTTATGCGATCTACTTGGCTGTATAATATTAACAAGATGAAAAAACGAGGCTTGGGTGAAAATACCGTGGGCTATTTGGGAGAGGGGGTGAACGTCCGTTAAGCTATATTGACCCCACCTTTCACAATCCCATACTACATGAGAGGTGGTGATAACTTATGAACACAGGCTGGATCTAGATGAGAACTCTCGAGTAACTCAGTGTCTCATCAGGACACACTGGCAATATGTTAGAGGAGGGGGATACAAATAGGAGTTGTTCAAGCAGACGATATTTTTCCAGATGAAAGTTACTTTATGATCAAAAAGATAATCCGTCTCTTAAAAAGGATATAGGCAATCCGTTTAGATCCAGATCAGAGGGATCCTGAAGGATCCCTTTAACCAGGGTCTGCACTGTATGCTGAACCCATCGATGGCTTATATTAACAAATACCTTATTTACTGTGTCCCCTCAACATGTAAAATGGACTGGTTCCAAATTAAGACCTGGACGGGTTTACTATACATACTATGGGAATAAATGGGTAAATCTAGGGGTAAGGCTGATATTAGATTACAGTAATAAACAGTGGTATACAGCACTTCAACCTCTACAATATGATATTATATAAAATAAACATATGCTGAATAAAATATGTCTGTCCAAAGTATGATTGCTTGAGAGCAGATCGGTGTTTGGATAGACATAATTTATTCAGCAGGTAATTATTCAGCAGGTAATTATTCACTTCCGATTCTATCCCATTCCCTCATATTGACGACTTCTGACGACTCTGTAAAAGTCACTTTGTGAAACCATTGTGATAAATAGAGCATTTGCTCCTATAGGAACAAATGCTCTATTTATCACAATGCTTTCAAACTACACACCTCTAAAATTTTCCTTTTCTTCAGTTTATGTTCCTTTTCGGTAGATTTGTACAAAGAAGTTGTATCTAAAATAGCCTATGAGGTAATGGTCTATTCAGTTTTGGGGAGAATTCTGAGCGAGTGTCAAATGGTTTAGACCCAGATCAGACACCGAGTGACTCGGCTCCTCATCTGGATCTAGTCAACGTGGGTATCCTGAATGCATCTAAGTTTTATCAATATGATACATTCTGTTAACCCTTTCCATGTTCCGTGTTTATTACAAAGTTCAATACCTACTGACTATTCATGGACAGATTTGTTATAATGACGCATGTAGAGTGGAACATTGTAGCCATTTTAGCAAGTATAGAAAAAGATATATCAACTTTTATTAGCAAACAGAGCAGACCCTGATCAGACGGCTCCTAGAGATCTGGGTCTACTCTGTTTGCAAACGCGTGAAAACACGTTTATAGGAGGGAAATGGTTAAAAGAAATTGCGTGGACAATATCAAGCAAACACTACAGCCCCTGATCAGAGGGATCTTATAGTAGCCTGTGATCTACACTGTATGCCCGTGTCAACAGGCACACCTTAAATTATGGCTAGGAAGAATAGCAACGTTTTATGATTGGCGACTTTCTGGACAGCATGTGAAAGGAAATTTCGTTTGAGTTAACCATCGGATATGATTCAACAGCGAGAATGATGGATGATAAACACAAACTAATTTACATATTAGCTTACGGTAAGTTAAATCTTTGCGACACATTCGACATTTGCATCTACAGATTGGATCAAGGTAAGACGTCGAGAAACTCGGCGTCTTACCAGGATCAAAACTGTTTGACACTCGGTCAATATTTTCCCAAATGCTTGAGCGAATCATAAGACAATGGTTTTTTTTTATAGATCGGAGTCTAAGTAAACAACATTTTCATAGCGGGTAAATGGTTTAGGATGTTCTTGCTAATAATGAAACGGTGTCTTATTCATCTTATTTTTTTGAAAAAATAACGTAAGTTTCGTTTGCACAATTACAATTGTCTCCAGCTGCAATCCTAAAAGTATATTTTCTGTCTTTTCTTCTCTTTTTTAATCCATATATTCGCAGTAAATGCCTTTGCAAACAGAGTAGATTTTGTAGGAACCAACCGCATTGTCAGGGTCTGTACTGTTTGCTGATGACATAATATATAGATCCACTGAATCCTGCAGTTTCCACCGTTGCCAAACTTTGCCTTCGTTCACGTGCACGCCATTGTTAAATTATCTGACTACTGTAATAAATAATCTAAACCGGAACTTTAATAAAACCTCTCTTAACCGGCAGTTAAATTTAGTATCAAAATCGGTCTTGGAGACAGGTGGCAGCTTAATGCAGGGTGAAAGTAATGCAGAAAGCTCCTAGAGGAGCTTTCTGCATGACTTTCACCCTGCATTAAGCAGCCACCTGCCTAAAAGTATCTAAATTATTATCTACTAGAATTCCGGTTAAGAGAGGTTATACTATAGAAGAATTCAGGTCTCTTTATGCAGGTGACTGCTTGATGCTGGATGAAGGTCACGCAAGAAGCTCCATTTGGAGTTTTCTGCATGAATTTTGCCCTGCATTAACTCATTCCCTCATATTCACGCCTTTTGGCCCCTATATGGAGCAAAAACTCTATTTCTCACAATGGTTTCTAAACTACAACATTCTAAAAACAAAATCCCTTTCTCTAGTAAATGCTCCTTTTCGGTATATATATTCAAAGAGGTTGGGTCTAGAAATAGCCTATGAGGTAATGGGTTAACCTGCCACCTGTCTTAAAGAACGACATTGATACAAACGTCCGATTTAGAGGAGGTTTACTGTATTCATGATATCATGATCTGGAAGAGTTTTACCTTAAATAATTTGGGAATAAATGGGTTAATGCAGGAAGAATATACAGGAACTTTCTGCAATACTTCAGTCATGTATAAAGCAGTCACCATCTATAAAGAGTTAAAGATTCATTTTTATTAATTGAGTGGTTGTTCTAGAATGGTTCTGCTGTATTTTGACATACATGTATCAGCACTTCTCTCTGATACAGTTCATTGAGTGAGATTGGTTGTACGGCACCGTGACACAGTCTTAGTTATCAAACACCACAGCAGGATCCCTCTCAGGGGAATTTTTCTATATAAGTTAAATTGACAATCTCCATAATAATGATTGAACATAAACAAATACATAATGTACCAAGTGTTGTGATGTTATTGAAAATATGCGTTTATTGTACGGACCATCACTTTAACCGCAAAACGCAGCACATTCCGCGGCTGTTTGATAATCTTCTACGCACTCCCCATCAAAATATATTAAAATTCAGACAGTTAAGTCTTATCCCGCTCACCGCAAAATGACTCGCAGTTCCAAACAGCCCGAACCCTGAGGAGACGTCGAGTGACCCGGTGTCTCATCAGGGCCCAGTCTGTTTGACATTCGGTCAGGAGTTTCACTAAAGCTTTATCGAATCGGAAGTAGTCATCGCTGCACACTATCCAACTTTGAGTTGACATAACGGGGTAAGGGATAAAACAATTTCATGCTTCATAACCGGCATGTGTCACTTTACAACACAACTTAAGGCTTGTCCTGTCGTAAAATAAATAGTATGATGTTTTCCTCAAACTCCGTTCTTGGAATATTTTAACTCGCTCCTTGTCGTTTTAAGCTTTTGAGATATCACTGGCTGAGGGTTCCTGCTGAGATGACCCCTTATCTGGATCCAAACTATTCGCATCTATACAAGTCAGGCTGTGTTTAGCAGGATAAGAGTTAAAACATATTCATGCTGTACATATCGTCTAAATATAGGTAATGGACAGGAACGGAGTTTAACCCTTTCCTTCATAATAACGCCTCTTCACTCCTTTGCAAACAGAGTAGACCCAGATCAGACGGCTCCTATAGGAGCCGTCTGATCTGGGTCTGCCCTGTTTGCTTATGGTATTATATATATTTGAGTCTATATACTCTGTTCATTATGTCCCTATTTTTAAATAAACATTCAACAGTTAAAGGATAAACATCCCCATCCTACAGCATGTCAAATTTATCTCGAGTCAGTTAAGTTCGTTGGTTGTTTGTTTACCGTCGCATCAGCAGTATAACCTTTCCTTCATGTACAAATGTCTCTGCACGCCTTTTGAAAATAGAGCAGACCCTGATCAGACATATTCTCTAAGAGCCGTCTGATCAGGGTCTGCTCTGTTTGCTTGTGAAATCAAAATAGAGCTAACTCTAATTTAATCTAGATTTAATTCTACAGTTTCTGCCGTGGCCAACCTTTCCTGTGTTTGTATGCCATTTTAAACAAACAAAAAAAGCGGAAACCGCATTAAAGCCGGATTTTTTCAACTGAAAGACCTTTACCAAAAGCTATCTGCAAACTAAATATAAAGTGTCTATATAGCATGCGTAATTCAGAAGTTATAACAAAATTTTAATGACAGCCAAATTTTCAAAATAGTGACCTTGGCCTGATTTCAGGTATCTTTATGTCATCTGTAAGGTCCTTACCAAAGCTATCTGAATACCAAAGGTGCATTGCCTAGTTTCGCGGATCAGAAGTTAAAGCAAAATGTTAAAACTTGTTAAAAACAGCGAATAGTGACATTGACCTTGACCCAATTTCATGTATCCTTGTATCAACTGAAAGGCCTTCACCAAAGCTATAGCCATACCATATGTAAATTGCCTGGCATATGTGGCATATGTGGTTCAGAAGTTAAGACAAAATGTTGAAGTTTTTCAATGATGGCCAACTCGTCAAAATAGTGACCTTGACACTGACCTAATTTCAAATATCTTTATATCAAAGATGAAATGCCTAGCATTTGTAGTTCAGAAGTTATAGCAATGTTAAAGTTTGTTACAAACTGCAAATTTTTCGAAACAGTGACCTTGACCGTATCACCCAAGCTACTAGTGTATTTTGCAAACAGTGTACACCCAGATGAGAGGGTTCTTAACCCTTCGCTTGCTATTCACGTCAATATGCCTACCTGTAAATAGTGAAGACCCAGATGAGACAGCTCCTGCGGGAGCAGTCTCATCAGGGTCTGCACTATTTACAAGTTGATTGTGCCACCAGTGCACTCCACAGCAGCAGTGATTGCACAGCGAAATACTTGTACACAGTGAAGATATATGTAGTTATACAACAGGGCATGGGTAAAGAAGGAGAAATGTATTTTAAAATTCAGCAAGCGAATGGTTAAAGGAGCTCTCTAATCAGGATCTGCACCATTTGTCATATTACACCTTTGTTTTAAAACTCCCTGAATATTCACGACAAGCTTTTGGAATAGTCCATTTGACAATTCAGCGATGAAAGGGTTGTTGCGTTTACAAGGGAACTCCATTTGTTTGTGTTATACAGTCAAGACAATAGTAGTACCAATTAGTATTTATAAAGTATTTTAAAAGCCCAGCCCTTATGTTCCTGTGACCTATCAATCTTTAGCGCGCTAATTATGGTGTTGTATATGCCCTCACAATGCATATGGTTATTATTTAACTTTTTTGTAAATACAACCAGAGAGGCAATAATCATAAAGTCTAAGTCCTGGTAAGACATGTTTCTTTTATTCTCATCTGAATCAAGACACCAGCCTACATAACCTATCACAAACTCGCTACCAGTGATCGATCTAAAAGTTCGCAAACAATTTAGAATACTTATCAAATTACTTCACTATCAGGTTTCCTTGATAATGTCCCAGATCAATATCTCAATATAGATTCCATTGTCACTTTGACATTTTGAATAGATTTCGGGCGGCATATTGTGCGAAAGAATTTGCACTTACGGAGTGAAAATATACGAAGAAAAGAATGCTTAAGTGATGAAGGGAATTGTCTAAGACTTAACGTTTGTAGTTCCAAGGCCTTTGCCAAACAAAACAACACGGTCAACCAAATGCCATTAACCCTTTCACCGCCAATTTCGCCTTCATGCACCACGACAAAAAGTACAGTCACAGATCAGACGCCGCCTTTTCAAGGCGGCGTCTGATCAGGGACTTCACTTCTTGTCTCAATCTCTATTTCTATACATGGGTTTTATTCCTTTTAAATTTGCATTTATTTATCTCATTTCCTTATTGTACCAAATGATTTAACAAAATTGGATTGCAGACGACAATTAGAAATTTGGCGCCGAAAGAGTTAAACGTATTGATTTTGTAAAACACCATAAGTATCACTGCCTCTTTCGTTTCCAAATGTAAATCTGAGATTACATAATAGTTTGGATACATATGAGACGTCTCACCAGGATCAAGACAGTTTGATGATGTGACCATGCTTCTTGACAGAAATGAAAAACAAAACAACAACAAAACTTAAAATTGTCACAGGCGACAAATTTTGCAGACGACAATACGTGACAGCGAAAGTGTTAAAGTGGCTTCAGTACAAACAAAGGCTAGAAGGCAGCTTCAGGGATATACAGATGTTAACCCCTTTCCTCCATAGGCTATTTTAGACTCAACCTCTTTGAATGAATCTACCCAAAAGGAGCATTAACTAGAGAAAAGTAAAATTTTAGAATTTTGTAGTTTGAAACCATTGTGATAAATAGAGCATTTGCTCCTATAGGAGCAAATGCTCTATTTATCACAATGGTTTCAAGAAGTGGTTATTACAGAGGCGTAGAAAGGCGTATTTATGGGTGGGGGAAGGGTTAAACAGTTTGCTATACAGGTTTATATTGCATGTATACAGGTTTATATTGTATGTATACAGGTTTATATTGTATGTGATCTGTGTTTCATATAACTTCGATTATGTGTCAAGAATTAGCAAACCGCGATAACAGTCAAACGTCATGATAATAAAACGAAACATGACATGCGTTCAGTAGCGACACAACGTATGCAACGTTTTGTAGACCATGCACCATGCCTAGAAGAAATGACATAATCTAGTTGCGAACTGTAACCGAACCGATAATAAGGAGTGTTAACCTTCACCGAATTTGTATTTAGGAGCTTTCTGCATTACCATTGCCTTGCATTCAGCAACTACCTGCTTTTAACACTCTGTTGTTCAGTGAATGAATGTCCGCTTTAAGACAGGTCCTACTGTGTCTATATACAGGGGTATAAGAATGAGCTATAAAAGTTATATATGAGGCTATGTGTGTGTGATAAATGAATACATGTATTTATGGATTGTCGAAAGAGCGGACGAACGGATTAGAATAACGAAATACAATGTGAATGAAAACCCCATAAAACGAAGAAACGGACTTGAAACACGTACTAAAATGTTTAGTGAAAATTAAATTACATTAACTTTCAATTTCGATTGAAAATTGTTATTTAGGTACCGCTTAAACCGGACAAACCTCCAATAATTACATCTAGATTTAACCCCTAACCTACTGAAATAATTATATATGCTTGGCCTATAGAAAGAATTATGACTCGCTTCAGATTTGCTCAATCTTTTGAGAAACTGTTGACCGACAGTCAAACAGTTTGGATCCCGATGAGATGCCGAATACTCGGCGTCTCATCTGGATCCAAGCTATTTGCAAATGCGAGTCATGTCGCACTTAGCAGATGACGGGTTGATTGAATACCACACTTGATCACAGTAGTCTCCTGCTGTTAGATTGGACAGTGAAACTGATATATCTGTGACAAGTTGGTCAACATTAACAATGAAATGAAACATCCAGCTGGTCGCAGTTATACACACAGGTGCTAGGCGTGTGGCCATTTCACAAATACTGCTTATAAATACCTTCAAATACGTTTAGACATCATAACTTGACATTATAAAAAAAAGAAAAAAAAATGAAAAAAAATTTTTTTTTCGTATAATATATTATATAGTAATATATTATACGATTTTTTTTTTATTTTTTTCATTTTTTTCTTCTTTTTTTTATAATGTCAAGTTATGATGTCTAAACGTATTTGAAGGTATTTATAAGCAGTATTTGTGAAATGGCCACACGCCTAGCACCTGTGGTTATACAACCACGCTCCACAGAAGAGACTATAGCGACAGGTGGACAAGATACTGTGGATGAAGTATCTTGTTCAGACAGATTAGCCCTTTACCTGGTGAATATTCATGTAAGACATAATGACCATATGGATATTAATTAGATTACATGTAATTTTATAATGACATATGAAAACAATAAAAATTTGGCCGTTGCAGAAACTGCAGAATCAGGTCTGTATTATTCCTCAAATAAAAAAGGCAGATACTGATGAAGCGGCTCCTACAAGAGCCGTCAGATTGGGTCAACCCTGATTGCCAATTTGTCAAAGGGCGTTTCAAGCAAGTAACGCGTTAAAGGTTTGTAGAATAAAAGAAATCATGAACATCGTTAGTTCGGTACACTGTACACCGTAGGTGTGGTACACTGTACATCATAGGCGCGGTACACTACACATCGTAGGTGCGGTACAACATACACCGTAAATACGATACAATATACTGTACACTGTAAGTGCTGTACAGTGAACATCGTAAATGCATGGCGATATACAATGTACACCGTAAATATGGTACAATGTACATAGTAAATGCTGTACAAAGTACATCGTAAGTGCTGTATAATGTAAATCATAAGTGCGATACAATGTACATCATAAGCACTGTACAAAAGTACATCGTACATCGCAATACAACATGCATCGTCAGTGCAGTACTATGTAAATCGTAAGAGCGATACCATCGTAGGTGCGATAAAACGTACATCGTAAGTACGGTACAATAATTACTGTAAGTTCGGTACAATGCTCCCTCTCTACAACGACACCCTTTGGGATACGAAGATTGTATGTGTTGTTCAGAGGGAGTTGTTATAGGGAGGGAAAAATCAAACATAATTAGCTTGTTTGCAGATCCCCAGATAAGGTGTATTTCGAGAACTAAAACCGTTATGCCTCAATCAAACCTTATGTTGTGACCACTCTTTAGAATCGTCACAAAGTGACGATTCTATAGAGTGGTCACAACATAGGGTTTGATTGAGGCATACAGAAAATATGATGGAAAAAAATATATTTCTGGGGCCTTGTTGTTTCGGAAACAGTGACATGCGTTGTTGTAAGGAGGGATTCGTTATTGAGAGGGCCGTTGTAGGGAGGGAGCACTGTACAATGTACATCATAAGTGTGGTACACTGTACATCGTAAATGTGGTTGAATACAAGACGATATTCCAATAAAAATCAAGTATACATTACAGATATTAGATATTGGTTACACCCAACAAGTACTGCAACCATAGTAAAAAAGGTTTAACCCTGTACTTCATAAATACACCTTTTACGCCTTTGCAAACAGAGTAGAGCCAGATCAGACGGCTCCTATAGGAGCAATCGTGGTCTGCTGTTTGCTTATGATATTATATAGAGTCGATTATACAGTTTGTTATGTTTTGTTCATATTACTCTCCCAATTTGACCTGAGAATCGATTAATCTTCGGCGTGGTTATCGGCGTGTTTATCGGGATTGTTCGTAATACTCTGTGACAAAATATATCAAAGCAAAAATCGGTAATAATCATGTTCCACGAGGATTGTATTCTCATAGCGCATTCTTATACATGTACCTTCGGAAATTTATCCGAAAGTTACCGACGATAATAAAAGGAATATGCATGAGTCTCTGGTCAATTTGGGAGAGTAATAGTGACATTATAAAGCATTAATTACTTCATATTCATGATAGGATTACTTCTTGCAAAGATAAGTGTCTGTAAATTTCTTGGAAATAAAATATGTTTAAATAAAGGCCATATTACAGCTTTCGCTTGACAAATTCACCAATTCAGCCATGGGATTCTCCCATTTACAAAGAACCGCTGTCTATTTTATGTTCTTACTGACATTAGTTATTCAATGTCTTTACAAAAACGCGACCAAAGTCTCAAACAGTTTGGATCCTGATGAACATCCGGGTTACAACGCGTCTCATCTGGATGCAGTGTGTTTGCAAATGAAACCAGGACTGAATCAGTTTCAACCCTGGACATGCTTGCACATTAATTTGCAAACAGTATAGTCCCAGATCAGAAGGCTCCAAGAGGAGCCCTTTGATCATGGTCTGCACTGCTTGTCATTCAAAATTCTCTAGCAAGTTTAAGCCTGACATACTGATTGGTCTTAGTAATTAAACACTGATGGGCTATTTGACTAGAAAAAATCAAGGGTTAACCCTTCGCTTGCTATTCGCGTCAATATACCTACCTGTAAATAGTGAAGACCCAGATGAGACAGCTCCTGCAGGAGCTGTCTCATCAGGGTCTGCACTATTTACAAGTTGATTGTGCAACCAGTGCACTCCACAGCAGTGATTGCACAGCGAAATACTTGTACACAGTGAAGATATGTGTAATTATACAACAGGGCATGGGTAAAGAAGGAGAAATGTATTTTAAAATTCAGCAAGCGAAGGGTTAATAGTTAATACCGGGTGACTGCATAACGAATCTAAGCGAGTTTTCTGCTTTACTTTTGTCCTGCGTGAACCCTTTCAACTGATGGAGATGCACTTTGACGCCTCTACAAACAGAATAGACTCACATCGGACAGTTCCCAGAGGAACCATCTGATCAGCGTCTGTTCTGCTCGTTTATGAAATAATGTAGATTTGATTCTTTAGATACTTAAATAGTAAACAAATTCTCTTTACATGATGCCATTCTAAGTGTTACGCTGATATTCATACATTCATTATTTAAATATTTATCAGATATTAACCCTTTCCATGTTCTATGTTTATTCCAAATTTCAATACCTACTGAATATTCATGAACAAAATAGTTATAATGAAATATGGAAGGTTGGGCATTGTAGCCATTTTAGAAACTAAAGACACAGATCTTTCAAATTCTTTTAGCAAACAGAGTATAGACCCTGATCAGACGGCTCCTCTAGGAGCCGTCTGATCTGGGTCTACTCTGTTTGCAAATGCGTGAAAACACGTTTATGTTTATATGAGGGAAAGGGTTAAACTACGTTTTACAACTACCTCGACTCCTTTGATTGGTCGCGCTGTACATGGGATTTGACCCTTTTTCTCCATGAATATTCATGTAAGCAATAAGGGTATGATGAATACTAATTCGATTATTTTTTATAATGACGCCGCACAGGGGCACAGGAATTTTGATTTGACAAAAACTGTGGCATCAGATCTATAGCAGGTCATACGCAAACAAAACAGACACCGATCAGACGGCTTCTATAGGAACCATCTAATCTGGGTCTAATCTGCTTCAAATGCGTAGAACGGCGTATTTATGGAGTAAAGAGTTACTGCATATTGCTTACCCATGTGCAGGATTGGTCTGCTTGGACCCTCTTAGTGATATGGTGTCCAGGTGCTCAGTAGAGGCAGTGGTCAATCTTGGGTTCTTCTCATATATTCGCCGTCCAGACATCTTCATTCTCGGCTCTGGCGTCATACTGGCAGGGATGTGTCCGTTTGGACTGTGGACTGCGGGAGTCGTTCGCGGAGCTCCGCCATTTGGAACATTTCCATTCTCGTAGACTGGTGTTCCGTTTTCTCGCTTTGTGTGTCCGTTCACTTTCGTCTCTCTATTTTCACTATTTGTACTAATTCCATTTGTCATTGTGTTGCCGTCAATGTTCAACGCAACCATATCTGGCGCGACATGGTCGTTGTCTCTCTCGTTACTTATGTCCAGAACAATACTCTCTAGTCGCGAGTGCTCGCTGGACTCGCTATCCCGTCTGTTCTCGCCTGACTCTCCACTCTGGTCGTCTGCTGACATCTTACGTCTGACCCGTGGTTTAACATATGACAAACGACGTTCTAAAGCCACCTGGTCTTCTCGAAAGGACTCCCGGGTCTTCAGTTTCACTTCACGGAACTCCTTCTTCTGTTCAAACTTTTTGATACTCTCTTCAACTCCTCTTTCCATTTTAGCCTCACATACCCATTCTGTGACCAATACAACACGGCTTAATACTTCAACACAGTCACTTGTCCTCACCCATGAAAATGTTTTGTTAATTTAACATTTAATCCTCATAATCCGGTGACTATACCCCTTGATAAAAAGATCAGAACTCTCTAATCCACCTCCTCCGCTTTTAAGACTTTGCCCCGCCTTCGTAAACAAAATTCCTACATAGAACAAATGAATAACAAATCATTTGTTTTCTTTAAATTCTGCATGGGCGTTTTTTCGACCCCTTATTTCTTTACCTAATAAGTATTCCAATACAAATCAGTTATATTTACACAATTGCTGAGAGGTAAAAAGATCACAAACCCGCGTATAGTTTTAACGATTGCTATGTTAACAATGCTACTATCAAATTTCTAACGCCTTGTCCAACCATGAATGCGCGATTGTTTTCGCTTCACCTCAAGACAGAAGCCTAGTCAGGGTCGTTGAGGCGCACTAGCCATGGATCAAATACAGGCCTTCTGATATACGAAAACGTCTTTATATCGCTATATAAGCTACTCATGTATAGATATGCAATCTTTTTAACCATTACAGTGCGGGACATGAGTCACTAATGTCCTTTGCAAACAGTGTAGACCCAGATGAGAGGGCTCCTTGAGGAGCCCTCTCATCAGGGTCTGCACTGTTTGTCATGTTACACTTTTCTTGGAATAATCCATAGATATTCACCTCACCATAAGCTTGACCTGTTTGAATTTTGGAATAGTCCATTTGAAAATGGGTTAAGCAAGATATGTAATAAACATTGACAGTGGTGTATCGTCTTCTTTAGCCCACAGCAAGCTATGAATTTAATATACATCAGAGTATCGCTAATACAACCACATGATTTAACATAAGAGTCTGTATAAAAGGTGGGTGCTTAATGCAAGGCAAAAGTGATACAGAAAGCTCCTACTGGAGTTGCCTGCATTTGTTTGTCCTGTATTAAGCTACCGCCTGTTTTTGCTGTTGTTGATAGTGTTTTTTCTGTTGTTTGTTTGTTGTTGTTTTTCCAAAGATAAAAACAGAAGTAGACTTCTTTGAGTGACCGTATAAGCGAGATTTTACATTACTAAGCAAAAAAATATACATGTACATGTATATAAAAAAAAAACAAAAAAACATTTGCTTTATTCCCTGGCAGAAGATTTTCTTCCATTTCTTGCTAGAAGTAACATCAGATACCGGTAGCCAAACGACCTGATGACACTAAAAATTATTCTGGATCTAACATATTTTCGAGGTTTTATAAAAACACCAAAGGTTAAATCAGCACTTTCTATCGCATTAAGTCTCGTGTTGTAAAGGCTCTGTCTGCTTTAACTTCGATATGTTGCAAGTTTCATATACAAGTCGTTCAAACTTCGGCGGAGCTATGAAACCTTTTGCTTGAGTCTAAGATTATTCTCAAGTATCTGACCTATCAGACTCAAAAGTGTTATAACCTTAGGGCCAAATGAGCTGTTTATAGTCAGGTCGCGCTAAAACATAATAAAAATAAACAAAATTTCTTTAACCCTGCATTTTTTCCTGATTAAGTAGGACTAGTTAACATTTGTAAAAAGTTTGAACCCAGATAAGACACCGAGTTACTCGGCGTCTCATCTGGATCCAAGCTGTTTGCAAATATCGGTCAAGTCGCTCTTAGCATGAGCGGTTATGATAACACCTGCTCATTTTAATGTTATAGCTTTTATCAGAAAAACACCTGCAGATGAAAGTTTTCAGTTGAAGCGAGGAATGAATCACTTCAGTGACAATCTGTGTCGTACTTATATACAATACCACCTGTTTGTAAGATACCATGAACTGACTAACCCATTCCTTCATAGGCTATTTTTAGACACAACCTCTTTGAATAAATCTACCGAAAAGGAGCGTTCAATAGAGAAAAGGAAAATTTTAGAAATGTGTAGTTTGAAATCGTTGTGATAAATAGAGCATTTGTTCCTATAGGAGCAAATGCTCTATTTATCACAATGGTTTCACAAAATGACTTTTACAGAGTCGTCAAAAGTCGTCAATATGAGGGAATGGGCTAAATACTTGAATCTTAGAAAACAGATGGTCAGGGCAACAATTATGCAGAAAACTCATGCAGGGGCCTTCTGCATACATTTTGTCCTGCAATAAGCTACCACCTGTTTTAAAAATCAAGATTTAACTCCTTTGAGTGGTCGCACGAATTTGCTGTATTCAATTATGAACGCATTGGTCTGCTCTGTTTGCCTAGAAATAATGAAGATCAGATGCTACCGTTTTTGTTGTGGCTAAACATTTTTGTGTTCTTGTGGCATTTACAAAACTCATAAACGGATAGTAATTATTTCTTATATGAATATTCATTAGGTTATGGGTTAAACTTGTATCCCAGTAGATACATGTACTTGTTTTGCGCTCTAATCGCTTTTTGACAGAAGTGGAATAAACGACTATTGTTTGTGAATTGTTGCAAAAGACCCAACACAGCTTGCTCTAGGAGCTTTCTACGTGACTGTCACAATGCATTAAACCTTCGCTTGCTGTTCACGTCAATATACCTACCTGTAAATAGTGAAGACCCAGATGAGACAGCTCCTGCAGGAGCTGTCTCATCAGGGTCTGCACTATTTACAAGTTGATTGTGCAACCAATGCACTCCACAGCAGTGATTGCACAGCGATATACGTGTACACAGTGAAGATAAATGTAATTATACAACAGGGCATGGGTAAAGAAGGAGAAATGTATTTTAAAATTCAGCAAGCGAAGGGTTAAACCTTTACCTGCTCATGTAAGAAATAATCCCGGTATGAATATTAATTAGCCGTATAGTTTAACAGGAAGGATTTTTGTGGCAGAAACTGTAGAATTACATTGGCAAACAGAGCAGATCCTGATCAGACGGCTCCTATAGGAGCTGTCTGATCTGGGTCTACTCTGTTTGCAAATGCGCGAAAAAGAGTTTATAATAAATTAGGGAATTGGTTAAGCAGCCACCTTCCTAAAACACTGACTGTTCTGATTAGCGAGGTTTTACTGTATGCTGATTATACAATGTACAATGTATTTCTCTTTTAATCGTTTTATTCTCGATTGTCTGGAAATAGTTTGAAATATCGTGCAACTTAACGATGAACGTGTGAGGGGTTCGCAGACGACAAAGTGAAACGAAGAAACAAACTGTCAAGATCATGCATTGTGTGAAATATGCAAAATTATGCAAGCGTGTTTAGAAATAAGATTTAAAAATAAGATATAAAGTTGCATGTGAAGATTTAACGTACCTTGCTTTCTCTTTGGATGCTAGTGGCGAAATTATGATTAACTATATCAACAGGATAGATCTAACTCTGTGCTTCATTAGGATCCCGACTCATTGACATGCTCCTCAACGTAATGTGACAAACAACGGAGAAAATCTAACAATAATTTGTAGCAGACGACAATTTTTGCAGACGACATCTGCTTTGCATGCAAAGAGTTGGACTATCATACTGTGAACGGCTGTTTGCTCAAATTCTCGTCTGCTGCAAGTTTAAACGTTATTCTATTACATTGGTGTTTTTAACCGATTGAGCAACAAACTGGACCCATATGAGACACCCATTTACTCAACGTCTAATCTGGATCCAAACTGTTTACAAATTTCAACTTAACCATGATTAGCAACAAAAGGGTTAAGCTTTTAACACTGAATTTTCAAAGTGGTATAGCCCAACAGTGTTGAACTATACAGCCCAGTCAGTATGAAAGGCTAAAACTTGCTAGAAGATTTTGAATGACAGACAGTACAGACCCTGATCAGATGGCTCCTCTTTGGACCCTCTGATCTGGGTCTACACTGTTCGCAAATGACAGTGCAAGGGTGTCCCACACTCGGGGGTTTAATAAGATGCGTCTTTATTCATGGTCTTTAGAGAACGATTCGTCTGGGTTGTATAATGATGAATTAGGACGTACTGTTTGTTCACTTGCACCCATTTATTCCTCTATTATTTTACCTTACCCTTCATACAGTAAAACCTCTCTATAACGGCCACTATATTGTGTTAATTAGTTGGTATTTTGGGCAGGTGGCTACTTAAAGCAAGGTGAAAGTAAAACAGAACGCTCCTATAGGAGCGTTCTGTTTTACTTCCACCTTGCTTTAAGCAGCCACCTGCCTTTAACACAAAATACTTGATGTAATTTTGTGGCCGTTATAGAGAGGTTTTATAACGTCTTTTAAACGCCTTTTAACACGTTTCAGACAGATACTACCCAGATCAGAAGGCCATTATAGGAGCCGTCTGATCAGGTTCTGCTCTGTTTGCTAATTGAACTTGATAGATCTGTTTCTTTACTTTCTAAAATGGCTTCAATGCTCTCCCCCTTCCCTATTTCACTTTAACTATTTTCTCAATGAAAGATATCCAATAGGTATTGAAATTTGAACTAAATACAGGACAGGAAAAGGGTTAACCCTTTCCTCCATAAATACGCCTTTCTACGCCTCTTTATAAGTCACCTGTTGAAACCATTGTGATAAATAGAGCATTTGCTCATATAGGAGCAAATTCTCTACTTATCACAATGGTTTCAAACTACACATTTCTAAACTTTTCCTTTTTCTCTATAGTTATGTTCCTATTCGGTAGATTTATTCAAAGAGGTTGGGTCTAAATATAACCTATGGAGGAAAGGGTTAAGGTTAACCCGTCCAGATCTTATTTTGGAACCCGTCCATATATTCATGTTGAGTGGGCACAGTAAATATTTGCATGGACATCAATGGTTTGAGCGAACAATGCAGACCCTGATCAGAAGGCTCATTCAGGCGCCATCTGATCTGGGTCTATACTGTTTGCATATTAGGGATACTGAACGTCAATGGGTTAAAACAAAACTTGTTCTTTTCATCAGTGTTTACTTTGTTTTGTTTACTTCAATCATAAACGGGGCATACCCTGTTTAGATGCTGCACATTCAACGCAACAGCTGATCTGGGTCTGCACCGGTTGTAATGTCTTGTGGCTGGATTCTGTTGTTCATTGTAAATATGTTTTGAAGACCACGTGGAAGATTGATTTTTACCAAATGTGTTCACTCACTTAATACGGTCTTTATTATTATCATTATTATCATTAGACAGTTTCTAAAAGGAGCTAAATTACGAGCCATGTACACATTTCTTATCCCCCTAAGATCAAAATATCGTGTTTACCGCTACTCTCCAATTTGGGTCTACATTGTTTGCAAAAGCCAGTTACTTTATTTTCTAGCATTCAAGTGATAAACCGGTGCTGAGCTTTAAAATAAGTTCAGCCTTTTGAATGGTGGATTTTCAAAATAGAATGATCCGTCACTGTTTTACGGTAGAGTGCATCTCAGTTGGAATGTATAAACTTTGTTTGAGCATTTTGAAAGACAGATAGTGCAGACCCTGATCAATGGGGTCCTCAAGGAACCCTCTAATCTGAGTCTATATTGTTTCAAATACAAAACAGACCCATTGTTTGCAAATGCCAGTTTCATGCACTCATATGGTTAAATGCCATGCAACTTGATTAGTTGTTTATATGCATAAAATTAACTCTTTACTCAATGAATATCAATTTTATGCAAGCAATAATGACGTAGATCTAATGACTATTAATTAACTATTTTTTATAATGCCACTATGAACAAACTAGTTTTTATCCTTACAGAATCTGTATAAGTATATCTATATTATCTCATGAGCAAACAGAGCAGACCCTGATCAGACGGCTCATGAGCCGTCTGATCTGTTTGCAAAGGCGTAGAAAGGAGTGTTTATGGAGGAAAGGGTTGAAAACATTCCCTCACTATGTGTAGGCTAAATACTTGTAATATTTGGAAATGAAGAGTCTGTTCTGCTTTGTATTGTTCACAAAGAAGATGACTCAACGACCTTGAAAGTATAAACGTACTCTTGAATTACAAGTGACATGCATTTGCATGAAAACAATGCTTAAATGTGTGTCACGTGGTTCGTGTCTGGTTTCTGTCACTAGACGACTAACCCTTAAAGTGCGGGTACCAAGTACAATGAATATATGCAAACTGTGAAGACCCATATTAGAGAGCTCCAGTGAGAGCTCTTTGTTCAGAGTATGTACTGTCATTTGGATACATTTGGATGCAATATTTTGTTGTATTAACCCTTCTCTTGCTGAATTTTAAAATACATGTCTCCTTCTTTACCCATGCCCTGTTGTATAATTACATATATCTTCACTGTGTACAAGTATTTCGCTGTGCAATCTCTGCTGTGGAGTACACTGGTTGCACAATCACTTTGTAAATAGTGCAGACCCTGATGAGACATCTGGGTCTTCACTATTTACAGGTAGGTGTATTGACGTGAATAGCAAGCGAAGGGTTAACATTCAGAAAGGGATGGGGCATTGTTAATTATTCAGCAAGTTAAGGCTTTTATAGCGCGCTCTTCAAACCCAGTCACTCGAAATGCGAAGTTACCACATCCTTTGCAAATTTGATCCAGACGCGACGTCCTGTTTGATGTTTTAAACCTTTCCCTGATATATACACCTTTTGACGCCTTTGCAAACAGAATAGAACCAGACCAGGCGGGTCCGTCTGATCAGAGTCCGTCAAGTTGCTTATATCATTAAGAAATAATATAGATCTGATTTTGTCCTGACCAAAATGCCCAGTGCCCTTTGCCATTATAAATCACATGAATGTTAATTCGGCTTACGGATAACCATTTCTTTGTTTACCATTTATTCAAGATTTCTTCACATCATGAATATTCATGGCCAGAATCAATAAACTTAATGGAACATGGAAAGGCGAATGTTTTCACTGTTGTGGAAACTGCATAACCAGATCTATTTATTTCCATAAGCAAACAGAGCAGACCCTGATCAGACGACTTCTATGGTATAGTAACCGTCTGATCTGTGTCTACTCTGTTTGCAAATGCGCGAAAAGATGTTTATATGAAGGAAACGCAAATAAAAGATTTAATCCATTTACTTTAGTATTTCTTGTCCAAATTATCTCATTCCCATCTAGGCTATTTTAGACCCAACCTCTTTGAATAAATCTACCGAAAAGGAGCATTAACTACATTGTATAGAAAAGGAGAATTTTAGAATGGTGTAGTTTTGGAACCATTGTGATAAATGGAGCATTTGCTTCAAGGAGCAAATGCTTTATTTATCACAATGGTTTCAAAATGTGACTTTTAAAGAGACGTTAAAATGTGTCACTAGGGGGGAATGTGTTACGATTTGGAACCCTCCCATCTGTTTTTTCATGTTGAGGGGAACCCCAATCATTTATATAGTTTGGTTGTGCAAACAGTACAGATCTTGTTCAGATGATTCCTTCAGGAGCCCTTTGATCTGGGTCTATATTGATGATTGTAGATCCACACTGGTCCCACGTATGGGGTAGTGGCGGTAAATGGTTAACTATCGTTGCAGCAATACAAATGTTGTTGTCTTAACCCTTTCCGGTATAACATCCGTGACCATGCGGTTGTTCGTTTCCATCGACTGACAAAGAGTTACCCATCAAGAAAGGTTCGAGTCCAACTAGAGCATCGGTTGTGTCTTGCAGTAATCGCAGTTAGAGAAAGTAAACGCGCCAGTCCAGATTGGGGCCTTTGTCAGACCTCGTTTTCATTCAGGGGTCCGTTAACCTAAGTACATGTATATCGTACGACTGAAATTCCCCTAATGATTGCATCCTTACCGCGTGGTCGCTCGTTTTCGCCAGCCATCGCAAGAAAAGGTTTGAGTCCCACTGGGACATGAGTCGTTGTTGGAGTAGGTAAAACTTCTGTCCATATTGTCGCAGTTGCCAGAACTGTTTTTTATTCAGATAACAGGAGTATCGATGTTGTAAATCTCAGTGTAACTTGCTGAATCTCAGTAACTCATACTCGCATAGGCTACCGGTATTTTTAGACCCAACCTCGTCCGAAAAGGAGTATTTAGTAGAAAAAAATGATTTTTTTTAGAGATTTGTGTAGTTTCCAAACCATTGTGATAAATTTATCACAATGGTTTCAAAAGATGACATCTACAGGGGTGTAAAAATGCGTCAGTAGGAGGGAGTGAGTAAAACTCGCTCAAGATAGGCAAGTCTTATAAGTAAAAGCAAGAAATGAATAGTTAAACCTGTCTTCAACGGTCATTCAGTTATTGAACACAGGAGTCTTAAAACGCATGTGGTAGCTTAAATGGGGGGGGGGGGGACATCTAATACAGACGCTTTCTGCATCTGCATGAAGCTACCGCCTGCCTTACAGACCCATAATTAGACCTCTTTTTGACCGCTTAAGACAGGTTCCTCTGTCCTCCTATTATCTAGAGTAGTTTATCGTCAGTGGTTCATAACCGCACTTTAACCCTTTACTTCGTGAATATTCATGTAAGAAATAATGACAACATGAATATCAATTAGATTTAAATTATTATAACAGCACATGGAAACTTGGAAATGTTGGTCATGTAGAAACAGTAAACTCGTATCTTTATTATATCAATAGCAAAAAGATCAGACCCTGGTCAGACGGCTCCTACATGAACCGTCTGATCTGGATCTACTTTGTTTGCAAAGGCGTATTTATGGAGTAAAGGGTTAACCCTTTATTCCATGAATAATCATGTAAGAAATAATGCCTTTATTAACTTAATTTTATAGTGTTATTATAAACTAGAAGTGTGTCCATAAGACACTGATGCCCCCACTTCAGATTTTTGTCTTAACCCTTCGCTTGCTATTCACGTCAATATACCTACCTGTAAATAGTGAAGACCCAGATGAGACAGCTCCTGCAGGAGCTGTCTCATCAGGGTCTGCACTATTTACAAGTTGATTGTGCAACCAGTGCACTCCAGAGCAGTGATTGCACAGCGAAATACTTGTACACAGTGATTATATATGTAATTATACAACAGGGCATGGGTAAAGAAGGAGAAATGTATTTTAAAATTCAGCAAGCGAAGGGTTACGTAAGGGCCATAAACATGTATGCAAGGACTAAAGCGATTGATGCCATTTTTGCAAATAAAGGACCACAACTCCTAAACGAATAAAGCGATTTACATGGCTATCGACCTTGACCAGAATATAATGGCCACAAACATGTGTGTAAAGTTTGGTGAGGATTGGTCAAATACGGTCCAAGAAAGAGTCCGGGCAATATATTTTTTTAAAGTCATTTTAGCAAATAAAGGGCCACAACTCCTAAACAACTTAATCGATTTACATGGCTATCGAACTTAACCAAGATAATAATGGCCACAAACATGTGTGCAAAGTTTGGTGTGGATTGGACAAATGCTTTCTAAGAAAGAACCAGGACAATTTTTTCTAGATGTGCGTACGGACGGACGTACGTACGTATGGACAACAGCAACCCTATATGCCACCACTTTGTAGGGGCATAACAAGGGGAGTTTTTACCATGATAGAAACTGTAGAATCAGATAAGTATGCATTATTTCACGAGCAAATATATCTGGGCCCGATCAGACGATGGAGAAGTTATCCCAAAGTGACATCCTGCTGAAGCAAATTAAATACATGTACATTAAGGCCGGGGCAAATATTCGACTTCTATCGAGCGGTAATAAACATTTGTTAGGAAAAAGAATATAGCTTAAAACAGAACTCTTAACCTCAAACCTACTATTGAAAGAAATGATCAGTTTTAAAGTACAGTAAAACCCCTCTAAACCGGACGCTCAATTTAGTATATATCTCGATCTTGGCAACATGTGGCAGCTTAATGCAGGGTGAACGTCATGCAGAAAGCTCCTCTTGGAACTTTCTGCACGACTTTCATCCTGCATTAAGCAGCCACCTACCTAGAAGTATATAAATTCTTTTCTACTAGAATTGCGTTTTAGAGAGGTTTCACTGTATATGCAGTCCATTGATTCAGAAGAAGAAAGTTTGACTTATTGATGCGGCCATTGAGGACAAAGTAATCAAAGTACATCTGTAAGAGGACTTTACTTAAACCCTTTACCTGATGCAAGAATGAATGACATTATGAATATTAGCGGAATTTTTTATAATGCTACATGAACACAGGATGTTTAGCAATGGCAGAAACTCTAGAATCAGATCTATACTACATCATAAGCAAACAGAGCAGATCCTGATCAGACTGCTCCTATTGGAGCCGCCCAATCAGGGTCTAGTCTAGCAAAAGGAGTGGAAATGCGTATCTATCAGATACACAGTTAACCCTTCTCTTGCTGAATTTTAAAATACATTTCTCCTTCTTTACCCATGCCCTGTTGTATAAATACATATATCTTCAATTTGTACAAGTATTTCGCTGTGCATTCACTGCTGTGGAGTGCACTGGTTGCACAATCAACTTGTAAATAGTGCAGACCCTGATGAGACAGCTCCTGCAGGAGCTGTCTCATCTGGGTCTTCACTATTTACAGGTAGGTGTATTGACGTTAATAGCAAGCGAATGGTTAATGTCATATAAACATTATCAAATTCTCCAAAATTTATGGAGCATGAAGATAAAAGTCGAAAGTGTTTGATACATAAATATTTTATTTGGTATAAATTTATCAAAGATCCAAACCTTTTTTCACAAAAGAAATATCAAATCTCTCATGTACAATACAGTGACATCTTTATTTCTTTCTTTTTTTTATCCCTTTCAAACTCTCTCTTTCTTACTATCTCTCTCGCATAGTTATATACACACGACATATCTTCCTTTACTCACACACTTCTCGTCTCTCTCTCCTTTTCAGTATTTTTTTTCTTTAACCCTTTAAATACTGTATTTTCAAAGTGGAATGGCCCATCGTTATTTAATGACATCGTCCACTCAGTACGTAAGGCTTAAATATTTGTTAGGGAATTATGAATGACAAACAGTGCAGACTCTAATCAGATGGCTCCTCTAGGAGCTGTCTGATCTGGGTCTATACTTTTTGCTGATGCTTCCCGTATTCAAAGGGCTAACTCTGATGTGTGTTAAACCATATATATGACAATTTACAAGTGATAACATAACATACCGTGAATTATGAATACATTAAAACCCCTCTTAACTTGGATATTCAAAATAGTGTCAATGATGCTCTTAAAGACAGGTTGCAGCTTAATACAGGGCTAAAGTAATGCAGAAAGCTCTAGGAGCTTCCTGCGCGACTTTCACCCTGCATTAAAGTCGCCTGCCTAAAAGTATTTAAATTCTACTAGAATTCCGGTTTAGAGGGGTTTACGATGTACATAATTGACATGAACCATGATTGGCAGAAAGCCAGTCTGTGCCCATGGTTATAAAACTTTTGAGTCTGTGATCATTCTCAGGTATCTGATTAGTCAGATTCTGAGCAAGCTCAGAATCTGACCAATCAGATGCTTGAGAATGATCTCAGACTCAAGCAATAAGTTTTATAACCTCAGGCCTGGACACATATATCAC
The DNA here is from genome assembly GCA_963576725.1 of Azorinus chamasolen. Classification (NCBI taxonomy): domain Eukaryota; kingdom Metazoa; phylum Mollusca; class Bivalvia; order Cardiida; family Solecurtidae; genus Azorinus; species Azorinus chamasolen. The sequence continues at coordinate 4,721,198 of OY755243.1, read as the reverse complement.
AAGGGTGCTGAAAATCTCATTCAATACTAAGCTAACTAATGTAAATCCTCAAGCTGTACACCACACCACCATTCAATTGAGTCAAGTCATGAAATGTTCTTTTGCGATTTGCTATGTATACCTAAACCATTAAGCATTATATAGATGTGACCATCTGATCAGGTTCTACACTGCCAGGGTTGGATTTAAAATTCTAGATGCTTACGAATGTGAAATAGTCCATAATCAGAGACAAACTATCTAATATGGCAGCTAATCATGGTCTACATTGTTTACAAACCCAAACATCTTTCCTCATTGTGTGACTCAATTTTACAAATGTAAATGCATGTGATTTTCTAAATCTAATTTGTACATGTACATGTAATAGACACGTCTGTTGTAATGTTTCATACTGGCCTAACTACATGTTTGGAATTGTGAGACGAACAGATGCAGCTCAATTCTGATTTTATACCCTTCACCTGACAGATATTCATGACAACATGAATTCTTATAATGGTATATGAACACAGGATGTTTTGATCATAGTTGAAACTGTTAAGATCATATCTATATTATTTCAAATGCAAACAGATTGTATGGGCTGTCAGATCTGGGTCTACTCTGTTTGCTATGGCTTTTAAAGGCATATCTATCAGATAAAGGGCTTAAATGTATGCTATTTTGAAAATGTATTTTTTTATTACATATAACAGTTGTAAATAGCTGAAACAAAATATAGCTAATCAACTAAAGTGTTCTACCCTGTACATATCACAATTTGACAAACACAAAAACAAATAATATCAAATAATTGCCCCAGTATCACCCTGATTCAATCTTAAATGTACACAGTAAAACCCCTCTAAACTGGATGTCAAAATTAGTAGCAGTACCGACCTTTTCAGACTGGTGGCAGCTTAATGCAGGTCGAAAGTCATGCAGAAAGCTCCCAAAGGAGCTTGCTGCATGACTTTTACCCTGCATTAAACAACAATCTGCCTAAAAACCCTAAATTATTCATTACAATTCCAGTTCAGAGGGGGTTTACTGTACATAAATATTCATAAATAACCTATAGGTATCTAATCCTTCTAGCATTGCTTTTATACTTACAATATTTACTAATCTCTTATCAGTTTTGCTTTTATCCTCCAAGTCTCCCCCTACCATTTGTAAAGTTGAAGAAGTCAATTTGGCACCATTTTAGTAACTTTGATATAGACTGACATAGTTGCAAATAGTGTAGGAGCCATTTGATCTGGGTCTGTACTATTTGCCCATGTGTCTGTCTAAATGCTAAAAGTAGTAAGAGTATCTTCAAGTATCCCTGATTTGTTAAGAAGCCAACTTTTCATATCGAACAACAGGTATTGACACTATTTGAAAGATCAGTTTAGAGGGGGGTTACGTGATGGTGAAATATATACAAGTATGTGTATCCCTACAATATTGATGGAACAAAAATCTACACTATAACATAGGTAATGCAATGAAAGCAATTTATTTATAGTAAATATAAATGCAACATATTTCCTATGAAGCAATGAAACTTTAAATCATGTAAAACGAATTTGACTGACAGGAGTATATCTTTTTCATTCTAAGTTGGCAGTGCTTATCTCCCTTGAAATGATTTTGATGCACTATGAACCTATGAAAGTGATCTACCTTGTACCTATAATTGTGATGATCAGGAAATGCATAGGACTGGCAATTTAGTGAAATACTGCTGGTTAACAAAAACCCAACAACATTACCCTACGTATCCATATGAACAAATTTTGACAAATAGTGCAGACCCCGATCAGTCAGCTCCTGAAGCATCATTTTGATCAGAGTCTACACTATTTGCTACAATAACTGTCTAATATAAAGTTATAAAGATGGTGCCACATTGACTTTACAAACCGATGTCCAGATTTACAAATCGATGGAGAGGGGATATTGAGCGTCTTAATACTTAGAGCAAGTAGGATGTCTGCCTTCTAATTTACTGTTATGTTACTCATCAGCCACATACATGTGTAGGAATTATATTACTTTGTTGGTTAACCCTTCCTCCATAGGCTATGTTTAGACCTAACCTCTTTGAATAAATTCTACCCAAAAGGAGCATTTACTAGAGGAAAGTAAAAATTTAGAATTTACTGAGCAAATGCTCTATTTATCACAATGGTTTCAAGAAGTGGTTATTACAGAGGCGTAAAAAGGTGTATTTATGGAGGAAAGGTTTAAAGTAAAGAAATCTACTACAGCTATGACACATTTTAAATGTGACACTAAAAAGATGAAAACATGTTTGGAAAAACATAAGGACTGAATCTAAATACATAAAGAAGTGAAAAAATGAACAGAATATCAATTTTAAAAGGCCGACATTTACCAGACATTCTAGTACATGTACCACCAATTTCCCTTCTCCGCCAGTTTGTAAAGCTGAGCATAAGTCAATGTAGCAGCATTTTGATAACTTTACATGAAGCTACAGTAAACCATATTTACTATTACCATTAAATAGAAGTCTAATTCTGGCTCTTTTAGGTATGTGATAGTTAGATATAGAAAGTAATGCAAAAAAGGTCCTATAAGAGCTGAGCTGCTGAAGGGTATTATTTATGCCCTGTTTTAACCCTTTACTCCATAAATATTCAGGTAAGAAACAATGACATCAAAAATATTAATTAGACCAAGACTAATTTTTGTAATTGTACATGAAAATAGTGGTTTTTTTGCCATGGCAGAAACTGTAAAATCATACCTATATTATTTCATAAACAGAGCAGACCCTGATCAGACGGCTCCTATAGGAACCATCTGATCTGGGTTTACTCTGTTTGCAAAAGCGCAGAAAAGCCCATTTATTAAGTAAAAGGTTAAGCACCCTCATGCCTTTTGGCGTTTTACTCCATGAATATTCATACAAGAAATAACGACATTCTGGATATCAATTAAATGATTTTTGATTGTGGCTCATGAACACAATGAATTTGGCAGATATCTGTTGAATCAGATACATGTATGTATTATTCCATAAGCAAACAGAGCAGACCCTGATCAGATGGCTCCTAAAGCAACCATCTGATTTGCATCTACAATGTTTTCAAAGGTGTCAAAAAGTATATATATAGAGTAAAGGGTTAAGACACTTACATTCAATCAAATAAATGGTTACTTAACCCATTCCCTGATATTGACGACTTTTGACGACTCTGTAAAAGTTACTTTGTGAAACCATTGTGATAAATAGAGCATTTGCTCCTATAGGAGCAAATGCTCTATTTATCACAATGGTTTCAAACTACAAAATTCTAAATGTTTCCTTTTCTCTAGTTAATGCTCCTTTTCGGTAGATTTATGTAAAGAGGTTGTGTCTAAAAATAACCTATGAGGTAATGGGTTAAGACAGGTTCTACTGTAATACTAATAGTAGCATACAGATCCTAAGCTTACTACTTCTTCAGGAGTACTTTTACCTGGGTCTATACTATATGCCAAAGTGGGTTTTTCTTCAAAATAATTGTATTAGTCCTGTCCTGTTAAGAATTCTGAATTTTCACAAGTTGAGCTGTTGACAGCGTCCATTCAGTATAAAAGGGAGTAATTTGCGAGAGAATTTTGAATTACAAACAGTGCAGACCCTGATCAAAAGGACTCCTTTAGGAGATGCCAGTGCAAATGCCAGTACACCTGTGTTCTGCATTCAAAACGTTCAAGCTCTGAAGTGCCGCTTTTGAACAGTTCATGCTGTGAGATTTACTACCAGGTACCTGTGATATCAATGGCATACACCACAGAAAGTAGGATATGAGTCAGGCTCAGCAGTCAACACACTAATTTGGCATGTTGCATATGATCTGTGTCCTTAAGACTCCACCAGATCTACTACTGATTCTGCTCTTTTAACCCTTTCTCAGTTCTATATTTTGTCCCCATTTCAATACCTTGAATGTTCACAGAAAAAGTAGTTATAATGAAATATGGAAGGTTGAACATTGCATTCATTTTACAAAGTAAAAAAATGGATTTTTTCAAATTCTATTAGCAAACAGGGCAGACCCTGATCAGATGGCTCCTATAGGAGCCACCTGATCTGGGTCTACTCCGTTTGCAAATGCATGAAAACATGTTTATATGAAGGAAAGGTTTAACTCTTTATATGATGAATATTCATGTAAGAAATAATGACCTCATGATTATTAATTTTTATAATGGCACATGAACGCCTGGCAGAAACTGTGGACTTCCATAAGCAAACAGAGCAGACCCTGATCAGAGAGCTGCTACAGGGGACATCTGATCTGGTATCACTCTGTTTGCAAAGGTGTTAAAAGATGAATCTATGGTGTAAAGGGTTAAAATACTGTATGGAGTGAACTGTACAGATGGCAGTGGGTGTCTGCTCTAGATGTCATTGTCAGAGAAGTGTATCTGGGTTAAACTACAATAACAAAAGAAGATTCAACTTTGAAACTTTGGTATTAAAGATTTCATGAGGCTGACATTAGCCATGAGTGCACCATGAGATAGTGTTATAGGTCTGTTAGTAGAAGCAGGCACCGTGAGACACAACATCCACAGGTAAGCTGGCATGCAAGTTAGTAGTCTAGAAAGTCACTGCAAAAAGACAAAAACATAATGTACATTAGTATACGAAATAACCTAGAACAGATTCCTAAGACTACATTCAAAATAAATTCTAATAAGAACTATGTAGCAGAAAAAAAGAAGATATTCTTAAATTGACCTAAACTGCTAAGCCATAGTATTTTGATTTAAGGAATTTTCAGATGGATTTTTTTAAACACTTTTTTCAAGAAAAAGTCAATCATTGTTAAAAGCAGAATCCCATTACCTCATAGGCTATTATTAGATACAACCTCTTTGAATAAATCCATCGAAAAGGAGCATTAACTAGAGAAAAGGATCTTTTTTTAGAATTTTGTAGTTTGAAACCATTGTGATAAATAGAGCATTTGCTCCTATAGGAGCAAATGCTCTATTTATCACAATGGTTTCACAAAATGACTTTTACAGAGTCGTCAAAAGTCGTCAATATGCGGGAATGGGTTAAGTATGAAAAGTATATAAGAGGATTTTAAAAGACCAACAGTGTTGACTCTGATCAGAGGGCTCCTCTGATCTGGGTGTACCCTGTTTACAAATGTCAGTATACTTATTTCCTGTATTCAAAGGCCTAAGTTTGCATACATCATATCCCGCAACCATTCACACAGTGACTATAATGCAATCTGTACATGTGTCTTCAATCTGGTGTATGATGTATATATCAGGGTTTTACTTCACTTTGACAGAATGTCAGTCATATCAAGACGTCCAGCTAATTACAGGTTTTTCCATGCACAGAACAAATTGCATTGTTTTTTTGCACAGAATAACACCCCGGTAGAACCATTGATCTACCACAAGCCAGCTAGAAGGCTTCCTCACATGAACAATCCAAATGCCCAGACCAGTATAACACAGCAGCGAGGGGCTAAATGTCCGGTGTATGAATCTATGATTTTCAAGACTTATGTCAAATGGAATTTTGATAACATTCAACAAGAATCTCATACAAAACTCTAAATGCAAATAAAAATGCCATGTTGATACACATATATAAGTTTCACACTATGGGTTGTACAAACACACAAGACATCACTCACATTATATGAGGGTACACATACACACAACTAACATCAAACAGATGCTTTATTTTTCCACCACTATCAATAATACTTGGCAGTCAAAATATGATATTGAATCTGTCTGACATATCTATTATGTATTTTCCCTGAAGATTGACTGGCATAACCCATCTGAATGTTTCCACTAGCAAGACATTTAATAGTCAATACTCTGTCAATGACTTATTAACCCTTTACTCCATAAATACGCTTTTCTATGCCTTTGCAAACAGAGTAGACCCAGATCATATGGCTCCTCGGGGAGCGATTTGAACAGGGTCTGCTTAGTTTTCTTATACTATAATATAGATATGATTCTACAGTTTCCGTCAAGGCCAACAATTCCTGTGTCCATGTGCTATTACAACAATTAATCTAATTAATATTCATGACATCTTTTATTTCTTACATGAATATTCATGGAGGAAAGGGTTAACCTACTATCTCTAACCTTAAAAGGAAAATTTGACTGACAAGGATAGAGGCAAAAATAAAACAGGAGGGACAGAAGCACTATACACACATGCTAGGAAATACAATGCAATCTAGTATAAAGGGAAACAACTGTAGCCTATAACTGACTGGTTCCCTCACAGAATTGCTTCAGTAGCAGGGAATCATCTGCAGATGTATTTTCCTTATCCCTATCTTGATCCTGCATTTTCCTCTTGCGCCTTGATCGTCTTTTTGTCACTTTCTCTGTGGATAACTTCTTTATGAAGGGGGAAAGTTCATGATCTGCTATATCCTCTGAATAAGCTCTTGCTGGTGTCCTATTTTCAGCCTCAAATAAGTTTGATGGAAGGTTATCAGTACTGAGTGAGCTAAGAAGAGTACTTGTGTGCATCATTTGACTGCTACCTTCTTCATGTCCAACATCCTCAACTGGACAGCCATAGTCATCAAGTTTAGCAAAGAAACTGCCAAAAGATGTTTTAAGAGATACATTTTGATGTTTCTTTTCATAGTAAACGGGGTCTGAAATATTTCTCAAAAAGGAAGACCTAGATTTCAAATCACTGTTTGAACTTTCTGATGAACTGTTTGATTGATTGCTAATGATAAGCTCCTCTGATGGGCTACTGTTATCGCTGACAGACTTTACATTTGGATAATGAGTAAATGATCCATCTAATGAAGGAGTTCTGCTGTTGTCATCAGCTGCTGCACCAATACCTGTTGGTGTCTCAGGGACCACATTTGCATAAACACGCTTCAATTTTTCCCTTGAAGAATCGGCTATGAGAGGAAAATGGTCATCAAAGTCCTCTACATCATCGTCAATACAGTCATACTTGTAGTTGACATTTTTATCCATGTTACGTACATGGTCATCTGCTTCTATGAATTTATCAATATCTTTTCCCAGTAGGCCTGCAAGAAGATGGGAATGAACCTCTGAGCTCTTTAAAGAAGGATTCTGTTGAAGTATTTCCTCTCTGTCCACCTCAAGACCAGCCTTTATCTCATTCTGCACGCGGGCTAGCAAGCAATCAAACAAAGACGAAAAGCACCCATCACCTCTAGGAAGAGTCTGACCAGCAGGGCAGCTAGGGTTAAGGTCTTCATGGAAACTAGGGAAAAGCCAAAATTGAAAGCACATGCACTACTGAGACCAAATAGTTTTAGCTAAGTAGTTAATAATGAAGAAGTCATGCATTAACCCTTTATTCCATAAATATTCATTAAAGAAATAATGACATCATGAATATTAATTACATTAATTGTTCTCATAGTACATTGGCAATGGCAGAAACTGTAGAATCATATCTGTATTATATGATAGGCAAACAGAGCAGGCCCTGATCAGATGGCTCCTACAGGAGCCGTCTGATCTGCGTCTTTTCTGTTTGCAAAGTTGTATCAACGGAGTACAGGATTAAGAGTACAAGTTAAAAATCACTGTTTTGTCTAAAGCAGATCATACTATTTGGTCTGAAGGCAGTACACAAAAAGCAGTTTGTTAGTACAGGTATACTATTAATACCAAATTAACCCATTCCCTCATATTGACGGCTCTGTAAAAGTCACTTTGTGAAACCATTGTGATAAATAGAGCATTTGCTCCTATAGGAGCAAATGCTCGATTTATCACAATGGTTTCAAACTACAAAATTCTAAAATTTTCCTTTTCTCAAGTTAATGCTCCTTTTCGGCAGATTTCTTCAAAGAGGTTATATCTAAAAATAGCCTATGAGGTAATGGGTTAAACTAGGTATGGGTTGCCCAGCCATTAACATGTATAGTCAAACCTGTGTTACCAATTACCCCAATTAAAGTGATAGTCTCTACTTGAAACACGTTTAAAAATGCATCAAACTTCCACCAAAAAAAACAATCGAATAAATGCTGAAGTAGACAAAACTTTCATGTGTTTAATGTTCATGACCCTGATGTTATTTTCCAATGAATTAGTATTTATTTGAGCTGCGTTTTAGTTTCTTAACTGTTCGGCAATAAAATATAAGAATCGATGAAAACGGTTTATTAGGGACTATCATTTTAAGCAGCCAAATTTCCTCTCGATGAAGCAGTCTATCTGTATTAGATAACCACATGAGACTACTGAAAGAGCATTTCTATGCCTCTTTGACTTCTATAAAGAGACCTCCAGTCACACAAAAGAGTGTTCCCTGCCCAACACAGGTTTGTATATTGAAACAAGTTTATCCTCTCGTATGCTGGACTTCTTCCATTTCTTTACAAAAATGTAATGAAAGTGAGATCCTAATGAGACTGAGATACTCCATATCTCATCTATAGAATTAATCAAGTATTTGTCTGTAGCCATCAAAAGGCTAACCCTTTCCCTGTTCTATGTTTAGTCCCTATTTCAATACCTACTGAATATTCATGCAAAAAGTAGTTTTAATGAAATATGGAAGGTTGAACATTGTAACCATTTTAGACAAATAAAGAAACAAATCCAAATTCTACTAGCAAACAGAGCAGACCCAGATCAAACGGCTCCTACAGGAGCCGTCTGATCTGGGTCTACTCTGTTTGCAAATGTGTGAAAAAGCGTTTATATGAGGGATAGGGTTAATCTGTGTAGATTTCAGTTGAGGGTGAATAATGAAGCTATAGGGACAAAGACAACACTCATGCAATCACACATCACAAATATAGAAATTACCATCATATCTGATATAAACCCTTTCCCTCATATAAACACCTTTGCAAACATAGTAGACCCAGATCAGACAGCTCCTACAAAAGTTGTCTGATCAGGGTCTGCTCTGTTTGCTTCTGACATGATATATAGATCTGATTTTACAGTTTTTGTCAAAGCAAAAAATTCCCTTGAAAAGTTGAAGTAATATATATGCATATGTTGTCATAATATAGAGCAGGGAAAGGGTTAACCCTTTATTTCATTAATAATCATGGCCAGACTCCTCCCATTTTGAATATCAATGCCAGACTCCTCCCATTTTGAATATCAATTCTGTATGCAAATATATTTAATTACCATGGCAAAAGAAGCAGATCTGTAACATGTAAGCAAACGAAGCAGACCCAGATCAGACAGCTAGTCCATCAGCTGTCTGATCTGGGTCTACTGTTTGCAAAGGTGTACAAAGTAGGGATTATAGTGTAAAGGGTTGAGGACATTTCAAAACGTTTGTATCAAGCTTATAAAATCTTGCTGCTTATAGTTTCAATGAATGGCTTGTATATTAATGGCTTATATTCTAATGACTTTCCGCACACATCCAACATTAATTAGTATCATTTTATTATTTAATGCCCACTTTGCACATGCAAACTTTTAAAAATAGAAAATCACATGGACTGGCACATGGGCAGAGGGATAGCTTGGTAGGGATTGAACATAAGCAGATTTTACCAAATGTTTGACTTGTATTTCAATGTAATGTATAGTTTGAATGCAATACAGCAACCCTTTTGGACTGGAAACCGTTCTCCAGCTGGACTGATAAGGTAACAATTAACCCGTTACTCCATGAATATTTATGTAAGCAATAATAACAGCATGAATATTAACTGAATTTTTATAACAGCTTTATGAATAGGGACATATCTTATCAAGACAGAAACAGATTTTTTCTATTTCATAAGCAAACAGAGCAGATACTAATCAGACAACTCCTACAGGAGCCATCTGATCTGAGTCTACTCTGTTTGCAAAGGCATTAAAAGGCATCTATATGGAGTACAGGGTTAACCCTTTGCCCACTAAGTAATAATAAGTCTGCAAAACAGTGTTGTCTGACACATTTCTCAAAATTATTCTTTCTTCAGTTTCTCTTCAGCGCATCAAAACATTTGGCTCATGATGCAACATAGGGTTACTTTCCATCTACCTCATCTATATCTAAACTGTTATGGTATAGGTAATCAAAAATTTGCTGTAAGCATTCAAAGAGTTAATGCTCCTATTCTCTGAGTAATGGGGGCAATAAACAAAATAAAATCCCTACACTTTAAAAACAAATTAAAGTTTTTCATTCTATAGCCTCTTGACAAAATAAATATATTACACAACAAATTTATCTGTAAACTTCATTACAGCAAAAAGATGAGAGAACAACATTGTTTGCCTCTGACATGAGTATTGTAGATAAATAATTATAGAATTGGAAAAACCAGGAATAAATAAATAGAAAAACTTCTTAGAAACTTGAAGAAATGATTTTTGTTCACAATCTAAAAACACCTCTAAGAGGCTTGAAAAAAATAATGTTTTGTTCACAATCTAAAACTTCTAAGAATAGTGAAGAAATAATGTTTTGTTCACAATCTAAAAACTTCTAAGAAACTTGTAAGAAATGATTTTTGTTTAAAATAAATATCTAAATCAGGCTTAATCTGTGGAGAATCTTATCCCTGATTAAACATTAAAATACCATACATATAACCTTCTATGCATCTTTATCAACTTCAATGGTTGCATTTAAAACAATGTTTAATGATTCATGTTTTCCCAGTGGTACACTCTCACATTATAATGATGCGGTTTACGATTCTGTTTGTTTCCCTATACTACAGCAACATTCATCACCTGGAAGGGTTCGGGTGAGAGTTGGGTATTCGCTGTTGGCCACGCAGATGAACTTGCCGTTGTCGTGACAGAAAGGCCTGACCCTGTGAATTCTCCAGTCTGTCAATGGCCGCCTGTCTGTGGAGCTGAATTCCCTGGTATCAAAGTAGAACACAAATTGTACTATCCTACATACTCAGTAACTTAAATTTTAACTTGATTCCCACTATCTGTGACCTGGGTCCATGCTTATAAAGCTTTTAGTTGAGTCTGAGATCGTTCTCAAGCTTTTGATTGGTCAGATTTGAGCCTTTGGCTCAAATCTGACCAATCAAAAGCTTGAGAACTCAAATCTGACCAATCAAAAGCCTGAGAACGAAACTCAGACTCAACTAAAAGCTTTATAAGCATGGACCCTGACTCGCATTTGCAAACAGCTTGGACACAGATGAAACACAGAGTAACTCAGCATCTCATCAGGATCAAAGCTAATTGACACAAAGTCAATAGTTACTTGAAGGCTTGATTGAATCAGAAGTAGTTGTAGAAGTAGATCCAAATCTGAATAGGTATTAAATTTTCACAACTGGTATACCAAATCCTTCAGGAGCCATCTGATGTGAGTCTATTGTTTGCAACAGTGTCAAAGGCATCTCTATCAGATAAAGAGTTGAAACATTTTTAAGTTACACAGTCTTTTATAGAACATACAATCCTAATATGGACAGTGCTAAAGTACTCAGCATCACATCTGGATCTAAACAGCTTGCAAAGGTAATCACCAGTTTATCCATATCATGGTAAACCATTCCCTCATATTCTATGTATATCTATGTTTAACACTGATGGACTATTCGACTTTGAAAATTCAGCATACAAAGGGTTAAATTCAATGATATCATTGTGTGTGCACTCACTCACCAGGTTGTACCAGGCCGACACCATCATCTTCTCCTCCTGCTCAAATGTGTTCTTACTCTTCTCTTGCTCCTTCTGTAATAACACACAGTAGAACATGTTCAAACTTGACACATCTGGGGCCTTAACCCTTTACCTAATGTCTACTCATGTACGAAATAATTACTATGAATATTAATTAGCTGATTTTTGTAATGGAATTATGAACAAGTGAATTTTTAACTATGGCAGAAACTGTAGAATTCCATAAACAAACAGCGTAGACCCTGATCAGATGATCTGGGTCTACTCTGTTTGCAAAGGCTTTAAAAGGTGTTTATATCAGGTATAGGCTTATAAGGAGGAGAATGTTTAATGTCAAATGAAAAGCATTGATGAAACTCCCAGAGCTATCATCTGCCTTAAATGTGTCAGATGTCTTTTGATGGGTATGTTTACCTTTATTGTACAGGCAATACTCATTATCTCCAATATCAAGGGACCAAAAGCTTTATTTCCAGATGACAAACACCCAGTCGTGTCAAAGGAAAGGGGTAAATGGCAATTTGAAACCATGAATATTCAGATCATGATGCAATGTGCTGTGTGATCAGGATCTAAACATATATCATTTGTCAGAATCAACAGCATTTGGCTTACTATATTTTATTGCCAAATACCCATATCAGTTTATCCTTTAGCTGTCAAAAAAATATATAACATGTATAGCCTTATTTATAGCCTTCAATTAGTCTTGTAATTTTTTTAACCAACCAATCCTACCTCTACCTTGACAACAGTGATTGTTATTAAACTGAGCTTGTAAGAGTATTTTATAATGTTTGGCTCCTCTCATTGGATAAAACCTACAAGCTATATCATGGCAGAGCCACTTAAGAGGTGAAACAAGATTTGTTTGTTGTGAATACAGTGGGACCCCTTTAGCCCATTCATGTAAGAAGTAATTAATTCATGAATATTTATAAGATGAATTTTTATAATGTAAACTTTTCAGGTGAAATTTTTCTCTAACGAACTGTAGAATCAGAGATCTATATCATGTCATAAGCAAACAGAGCAAACAATATCAGACAGCTCTGAATAATTAACTAAACAAAAATGCAGACCTTGATAGGTCTGGCTCAACACGGTTTGCTTATACCCCATTCAGGGACACAAGGTAGAAATGAGTTGTCTAGTTTTAAGCAAGAAAAACACATTTTAGTCCTTCTACATGATAACCTACCAGCAACTGGTCAATATATCTGTCTTTCTCCTGAATCTGCTGCTTTAGTGCCTGGACATCAGGGTAATGGTTACCTGATGACTTCAATTTCTGCTCTTGTGAGGTTATCACCTGTGGAAAACAAGTTACCCAATTACCATTTTGTATTTGAACACCAATCTCCTCTTTTCCACTAGTTTGTAAAACTAAATAAATTTCTATTTCTAACCTGGAAACTTTCTCGATGTGACAGCTTAATGCAGATTGTAGTTGATTTCAGCATTACTTGCCACCAGCATCAGTCGGTTGTATGCCCTTACAGATATACACAGTGGAAATAATAATCCAATTTAGCTAATTAATATTTATACAGTCCTTATTTCTTACATGAATATTCATGTAGTAATGGGTTAAAGTTACTTACAGCCCTAGCTTTGTCAAAGTATTTCTTGTATTTGTCACCCATCACTCTCTTCTCTTCTTCTTTTTTCTCAATCTCATCTCGCAATGACTCCACCTCCTCACTACGTTTGGACAACTGACTTTGAAGTTCTGTCACATTTTCACGTTCTTTTTGTATGATATTGTCCTTTAACTGTGTAGCATTAATTTGTTCCTCAAGTTTTTTCTTAAGATCTATCAGTTCACTACTGGACACTGTTGACTTTGCCATTTCTTGTAAATCTTCAATCTGGGCCTCCAATTCCATGTTCTTCTGATTGGCCAGTCTGTAGAAAAGTAACATTCAATAAGAAATAAACTTTGGAATACCAGAAAACCTTCTTTGTTGAGTATGATCAATTTTTTTTTTTCTTCTGGAAATATTTTGACTTGTTGCACACATAACTGACAGAATAACATTAAATCAATGCAGCCTTGTATTTTTTTATTGGGCTGCAAAAGCAGCCCAATATTATACGGCTTTGAATTTTGACCATGATTTACTGTTCCTGTGTTTCTACAAAAGCCACTCTTTTTAATTACCATGCTTTACTGTGAGACCAGGTTTTATTTATATATATTTATTTACTTTGTCTATTTTCATTCTGAGATATATTTTTTCCCAGTGGGAGCACATATTTTTGTCGGGGTTATCATTTTTCTTTTCTGCCACAATCCCTTTTCAGTGAATACTAGTGAATTAGGTATAATCGTTAACTAAAATCACTAACACAAGCAGTCAGCGTGATCCAATGGTTATAGTGTTGGCTTAGGAATCACACATTCATGGGTTCGATCATTGGTAGAAAAAATTTTCTCTCATTTTTTCTTAGCACCCTTAGTTTAAATGCTTTTGGTTTAAAACCATTTTGTACTTAAAAAATAAGTCCTTTGTTTATATTTTGGCTTTTGTAAAGTTATTTAGCCGAGACCTTTTACTCGTTGTTTTGTTTTCATGTGATCCATTTTTGCATATTTCACCAATGTGCATGGATTTGTTTTCATCTAAATGTATAACTTATACTAACCTGTTGTTAATTTGGGGGCAATGTAAGTGACAAGTATGCAAACGTATGTGCCCATAGCTTGTTCAATAGAGTACATGCTTTACATTGTATGGGTTGTGTGTGTGAATCCCAGGCCTGGCGTGTTTGTATTTTTTCTTTGCTGTAAGTATGGGAGTTTGTATGTCTATTTAGCAGTAGTTTGATGAAATTAGTGTGTGATGAAATTAGTAGAGAGTTTCACATGGTGCAAGAAGCTTTGTGATTTATCATAAATTAAATTTACATGTGAACAGCTCCTTATGTGATAATGGTTTCTACGTCAGTGTGTTTCAGCAAGTGAATAACATTGGTCTGTGACGTAATGTGTATTATTGGTGTCATACACGGATATCATGCATCATGGCTCATTAAAACATTCCACCTTTTCTGCTATTAATTTATATACAGCATTCCCTCTCTACAACAACATCTGTTGGAGACGAGATTGTTTGTTGTAGGGAGGGAGTTGTTGTTGGGAGGGAATCATGTTTTACTCATGCATCTGTTAATTAAAAGTTCTTAACACTATTGCTCCCTCTTTGTCTTCTATCCTGCTAAAAAAAACGTTAGGCAGCAATTTCACGCTTGCGTAAAACCTTGCTTGTATTATCATGCACTTAATACAAAAACTGTTGTACCAAAATTCAACCTTTATAAGCATTTACAAAATAATTTTCCTTCTCAAACTGTCAAAGTTTCTTTTGAAAACAAAACACAAACAAAATTGTCCATTACAATTTGCATTTCTTCTGGATCCAAACTGTTTGCAAAATTCATCACGACTTTGCCCCATATATTGTAGATACAAGTCTGCACTAGGAAGTAGGAATAATAATTCTCAAATGACATCAATGAGACTATACCGGAGTTCTGTTTCCAGCTCATTCTTCCTGGAATTAGCATCATCTAACATGGTCTGGATCACCTCAGATTGCTCGTCACTATCACCATTACCCTTCAGCTTCAGCATCTTGTTCTCATGCTCCAAGCGTAGCATCTTTTCTCTGTGAAGTCAAAATATATTCTGTTACTGCTACAGGGCTTCATCACTCAGGCTATATGACATGGCTTTGTAGTCACAGAACTGACTGATGGACTAAATGACATAAGACAGACAGAGTCAGACAGACTGACTGGTCGTCTTTCCAACCAACCGACACTGACAATGGAATTTTTTTATCATCATGTGCTTTGTAGATGACACAATTCGTAGTTCTATATAAAGCATCTGTCTTGAGTTTTTCTTTGATATCATATTATCTTAAACAAGTCTTTAAGCAGGTATTAACCCTTTCCTTGTTGAATATTCATGTAAGAAATTAGGACATCATGAATATTTGTACTGAATATCTATAACGGCATATGTACACAGGATATTTTGATATTGGAAAAGACTGTAGACTCAGATCTATTATAATTTGATAAGCAAAACAGAGCAGACCCTGTAGGAGCCATCTGAGTATGCCGTGATCAAACAGATCTACTCTGTTTGCAAAGGCATGAAAAAGCGTTTATATGGTGAAGCCTTATAGTAAAATGTTACATAACATCATACCTTGCCTTAAACTTGTTAGACAAGAAAATTTGAGGCTCGTCTGAACCCTTTCCCTCGTATAAACATGTTTTCATGCATTTGCAAACAGAGTAGACCTAGATCAGATGGCTCCTATAGGAGCTTTTTCTGTACTTACCAAAATGACTACATTGTTCCACCTTCCATATTTCATTATAACTATTTTGTTCATGAACATTCATTAGGTATTGAAATTTGAAAAAAACATAGAACAGGGAAAGGGTTAATCTGGGAAAAAGGTTATTTATGTGTATGTGATCATACTATTTCTCTGTATTGTACTCCCGTGTGCATTATTCATAGTATGATTTCATACTAGGGTAGGTTTTACTTACTTGACTTCCGGGGGCATTGACAGCATTTCTACGTCAGCCGTTGTATTGAGGTCATCGCTAGCTGCTCCAACATGTTGTAGTTGGGTACACTTCAGCTCCTCATTCACTTCCCGTAGGGAGTCACGCTCAGTCACTATTCTCTGTTTTAAAAATTATAGCAATGCAGTTAACTCCAGACTGTGATTTTCTTCACTTAATTATAGTGGTATGAAATGTACTTTCCATTATTAAAAGCTGTTTCATCAAGATTGCTCCAAAACTGGTAAAATATCTAACTACCATCTGTCTAAATAAAAATTACAAGCAGTTACTGAACAAATCCAAGCTGTATGCTGTCAAGTACTTCTATTACTTCTCTGCACTGAGCTGTAGATAAGAGCAGTACTGATCTATCCAATTCTCTTACTTCTCAGCAAAACCTGATCAGGTTGGTACTTATTAGAATCAAAATGGAGAGACAATTCTAATGAGTACATACATTAACCCTTTCCCTCATAGGCTATTGTTAGATATAACCCCTTTGAATAAATCTATTGAAAAGGAGCATTAACTAGAGAAAAGGAACATTTAGAATATTCTAGTTTGAAACCATTGTGATAAATACAGCATTTGCTCCTATAGGAGCAAATGCTCTATTTATCACAATGGTTTCACAAAGTGACTTTTACAGAGTTGTCAAAAGTCGTCAATATGAGGGAATGGGTTTTAGGGTTTGGTAAAGACCTCCAATTTCCCTAAGGCATCTCTAATCTAAATGCATATTACCTCTTTCTCTCTCTGCAGCGTGGTCACTTTCTCCACCATTCTCTTGGATTCAAACTCAGACTTGTCTGCTCGCTTGGTTTCTTCAGTTAGTTTGCTTTGTAACTCATGGACTTGACGTTTATAAGCATCTAACTGTTGCTTCACTGCTCCAGACTTTCTAACCTCCTGATAGTACACAATACATACCGACTGTTAGAATATTTAGCGTAATTAGGGTATTCTGTTTATCATCTTTAAAAGAATTGATTGCTTATACCTTTATCAGCCTATGTGTGTCTTTGTGATTACCATTGCAAACTGGATCCAAATGAGACAACAAGTAACTTGGCACTTCATGAGGATCCAAACTCTTTAACAATGCAAGTTTGTAGAAACAGACAATGTAGGTTGTTTTTTTTAATACAAACCACATCAACATTAAATTTTGACACTATTGTGTCAGTTTTATTCCTGTGACACCAACTGTTCTCAGTTTCTTTTTTTCTGTTTCAAACACACTTTTTCAATTTCAAAAGCACAATAAGAGTGCAAAAATGTTAGGACTTTCCTTCATATAAACACTCTTTCTTCACATATTTGCAAACAGAGAAGACCTAGAGCAGATATAGAGCCATCTGATCAGGGTCTGCTCTGTTTGCTCATAATATTATAATAGATATGACTCTACAGTTTCTACTAATACCCAACAAATATGCTATTATAAAAACTCAGTTAATAAATATTCATGATGTCATTATTTCTCATATGAACATTCAACAGGGAAATGGTTAAAGTAATATACATATATACAACTAACTGAGGATTAAACTACGTCGTTCAGCTAATTAGGGGCACATTTCTCATCTTTCAAGCCCCTTACCTGATGACTATTCGTGTAAGGAATAATGAACTCAAGACCATTTTATTAGCTTATTTCTTGTAATAGTAAATGAAGACAGGACATTTTGACAATGGCAGAAACTGTTGAATCATACCTATATTATTTCATAAGCAAACAGAGCAGACCCTGATCAGACAGCTCCTACAGAACTTGCCTGATCTGGGTCTACGCCGTTTTCAAAAAGGTTTCTATCAGGTAAAGGGCTAACTTTTAGCTAGTTAGAGGCAAATTTGTAATTTGCAAACAGTTTCAATATAGTTGAGACACCACATTGAATACTGATGTAGATGAAACTTTCTGTCAATGACATTTTTGTCAGCTAGCTGAAGGTTAAGTTTAGTCCTGTTGGCTGAGCTTACCTCTTGTATTTCCAGGTTCTCCTGCATATACTTGGTATTCTTGTTCTCCAGGAGTTTCACCTGACCTCGCAAATCACTCAGCTCATCTGCACAAAAAATTGAACAGAAAAATCATTAAATGTTGAAAATTAATGTACTGTTGACAAATAAAAATACTCAAAATGGTCAACCTGTACTTTTCTTATGATACATGAAAATACAAATTTAATGCAATTTAATGCCTTTGCAAACAGCGAAGACCCAGATCAGATGGCTCCTGCAGCGATCATCTGATCAGGGTCTATTCTGTTTGCCATGGTCAAAATTCAATATGTCCATATGCCATTACAAAACTTCAGCTTCATGATGCCATTACTTCTTATAAAATGAATAGTTAAGAGGTGATTGAGTATCATTTTGACAGTATTTTGAAAGTGATTCATGAACAAGTATCATTAAGTAATTTTGTTTAATTAAAAAAAACTGGTCTTTTAGATAGTATAACAAACTATGAAGTAAATGTTTGTTTGATATCAACTCACCCATCTTCCTCTTGTAGGACTCAATCTGAGCTTCATACTTGACCTGTAATGTTAGAAATAAATTATCTCCCAGTTATGAAATAGACATATAAATGACATTTAGTAACATAAACAGGACATTTTCAGCTCTACCTTCACTAATAATTTACTACCCTAGACATAAAAGAACTGTTTTTGTAGACATAAGTGTTTGTGCAAGTATGTATTGTAATGTTGATAAATATACTTAACCCTTTCCTTCAGATTACCCTTTACTCCATGAATATTCATGTAAGAAATAATGACATCATGCATATTAATAAGAAACTATAGAAATTAGAAATTATAATAGCACATTGACACAGGATTTTTTGGCCATGGAAAAAATGTAGAATTATATCAACATGTATATCATAAGCAATCAGAACAGACCCTGATCCGACGGTTCCTATAGGAGCTGTCTGATCTGGGTCTTCTCTTTTGCAAAGGCGTAGAAAGGCCTATTTATGGAGTAAAGGGATAAACGCCTTATCACACCTTTGCAAACTGAGTATCATGAATTTTCTATTGGAGCTATCTGATCAGGGTCTGATCTGTTTGCTTTTGACATGATATACATCTGAGTCTACAGTTTTGTCAAAGCAAACAAATCCCTTGAACATTAGCTAAAAATATTCAAGCTGTCATTATTTCTGACATGAATACTGAACAGGGAAAGGGTTAAGAGATTTCATATAGAAATGTCTGCTCATAAAGAATGTGACACATAATTTTTGCACTGTCTGCATCTTACAGATATATGAAAAACTGTTAAATATACATCAATATAGCAAGTACTGAGAAACAAGAGGGCCATGATGGCCCTTAATCGCTCACCTGTTCGTAACAGATTAATGACAGATTGCATAATTTGAAAAATCTTGGTAGAAAACCATCAGATGATGCTACATACTAAATATAAAGAGTCTAGACCTTACAGATTTGGAGGAGGAGATATTTTAAAGATTTTCCTATGAAAAACTGTTAAGCCCCAGGGCGGGGTCAATTTTGATCCGGGGTTCATAATTTGAAAATCTTGGTAGAGGACTATTAGATAATGCAACATACCAAATATCTAAGGTCTATGCCTTACAAGTTCAGGGAAGACTTTTAAAGATTTTTAAGAGAAGATTTTTAAAAACTTTCCTATAAAAAACTAATATGCCCCTGGGCAGGGAAGTTTTCAACCCTGGGGACATAATTTGAACAATCTTGGTAGAAAACTATTAGATAGCGCTACATACCAAATATTAAAGGTCTCTGCATTACAGTTTTGGAGAAGAAGATTCTTAAAGCTTTTCATATGAAAAACTGATAAGCCCCAGGGCGGGGCCATTTTTGACCCAGGGGTAATAATTTGAATAATCTTGGTAGAAAACCATTAGATGATGCTACATACCAAATATCAAGGGCCTAGACCTTACAGTTCTGGAGGAGAAGAATTTTAAAGATTTTCCTATGAAAAACTGATAAGCCCTTGGGCGGGGCCATTTTTGGTCCGGGGGTCATATTTTGATTAATCTTAGTAGAGGACGATTAAATAATGCTACATACCAAATATCAAAGGTCTATACCTTATAATTTTAGAGAAGAATATATTTAAAGATTTTCCTATGAAAAACTGATAAGCCCCGGGGCGGGGCCATATTTGGCCCAGGGGTCATAATTTGAACAATCTTAGTAGAGGACCATTAGATCATGCTACATACCAAATATCAAAGGTCTATGCCTTACAGTTTCAGAGAAGATGATTTCTTCAAGATTTTCCTATGAAAAACTGATAAGCCCTGGGGCGGGGCCATTTTTGTCCTGGGGGACATAATTTGAACAATCTTAGTAGAGGACCATTAGATGATGCTACATACCAAATATCAAAGATCTATTCCTTACATTTTCAGAGAAGAAGATTTTTAAAGATTTACCTATAAAAAACTGATAAGCCCCGGGGTGGGGCCATTTTTGGCCCAGGGGTCATAATTTGAACAATCTTAGTAGAGGACCATTAGATGATGCTACATACCAAATACCAAAGGTCTATTCCTTACATTTTCAGAGAAGAAGATTTTTAAAGATTTTCCTATGAAAAACTGATAAGCCCTGGGGCAGGGCCATTTTTGGCCCAGGGGTCATAATTTGAACAATCTTAGTAGAGGACCATTAGATGATGCTACATACCAAATATCAAAGGTCTATGCCTTACAGTTTCAGAGAAGAAGATTTTTAAAGATTTTCCTATGAAAAACTGATAAGCCCTGGGGCGGGGCCATTTTTGGCCCGGGGGACATAATTTGAACAATCTTAGTAGAGGACTTTTAGATGATGCTACATACCAAATACCAAAGGTCTATTCCTTACATTTTCAGAGAAGAAGATTTTTAAAGATTTTCCTATGAAAAACTGATAAGCCCCGGGGCGGGGCCATTTTTGGCCCAGGGGTCATAATTTGAACAATCTTAGTAGAGGACCATTAGATCATGATACATACCAAATATCAAAGGTCTATGCCTTACAGTTTCAGAGAAGATGATTTTTAAAGATTTTCCTATGAAAAACTGATAAGCCCTGGGGCAGGGCCATTTTTGGCCCAGGGGTCATAATTTGAACAATCTTAGTAAAGGACCATTAGATGATGCAACATATCAAATACCAAAGGTCTATGCCTGACAGTTTCAGAGAAGAAGATTTTTAAAGATTTTCCTATGAAAAACTGATAAGCCCCGGGGCGGGGCCATTTTTGGCCCAGGGGTCATAATTTGAACAAACTTAGTAGAGGACCATTAGATGATGCTACATACCAAATATCAAAGGTCTATGCCTTACAGTTTCAGAGAAGAAGATTTTTAAAGATTTTCCTATGAAAAACTGATAAGCCCTGGGGCGGGGCCATTTTTGGCCCGGGGGACATAATTTGAACAATCTTTGTAGAGGACCATTACATCATACTACATACCAAATATCAAAGCTCTTGGCTTTGTAGTTCCAGAGAAGAAGATGTTTAAGTAAATTGTTGACGCCCGCACGTACGCACGACGCACATACGCACGACGCACGACGACGGACGCCGGACATAGGATCATCCCAATAGCTCACCTTGGCACTTTGTGCCAGGTGAGCTAAAAACAACACTAGTGTACAAAATAAGTAGTGAATTCAAACATAAGATCTGGGTCATGGATAAAACAAAATCCTGGTAAAGATTTGGAGAGACCAATTGTTCAATTAACCCTTTCCCAATCAAGCCTTTAGAAACAGAGTAGACCCAGATCAGATGGCTCCTACAGGAGCCATCTGATCAGGCTCTGCTCTGTTTGTTTATGAAATAAATCTATTTTTAATAGATCTGACTCTACAATATCTACTGATACCAACAAATCCTATGTATATATGTATGCCTATACAAAATTTCATTATTTCTTACATGAATATTCAACAGGGAAAGGGTTATCATTCAGGGTGCACGGAGCTAAATATGCTGCTTATCGGACACTGAGCCGATTTACTTACCACTTGCTCTGCCGTGTGTCGCAGTACATCTAGTTCATCCTTCAGGCTTCGACACTCATCTGCCATGGAGGACAGTTCTACATTCTGTATGAAAGAATAGCAAACCTTCTGGATGACTTTTCAAAGTGAAATAGATAATGGTAAAGTTAACCCTTTCCTCCATAAATATGCCTTTTTTTCCTCCATAAATATGCCTTTCTATGTCTTTGCAAACAGAGTAGGCCCAGATCAGACCGCTCCTATAGGAGCCGTCTGATCAGGGTCTGCTCTGTTTGCTGATAATATAATATTATATAGATATGATTCTACAGTTTCAATCATGGCCAAATATTCCTGTGTCAATGAGCTATTGTAACAATGAATCTTATAAATATTCTTGAGGTCATTA